>CAMZMU010000075.1:44718423-45255395 GCA_947311845.1 Poa pratensis
GACTCCAAGTGCAGAGTGTGTAGTAAGTGGAAGACGTGTTTTCCCCACGAGGGTGACTCGAGGGTTTAATATCGAACTCTCGGGGAATCAGTAGTGAAGATTTATCTTTCCTATCTTCTTTTGGTTACCTAAAACAAAGTAAATGTTTTGGTCCTCAACCTCACCTAGTGGTTGTCAAGCACAAGGTGTAGAATGATATCAAGATAATATGCAATGCAAACAAGAAATAAATATGCAATGGTGGTAAATAAATATGCAAGGATGGTGGTAGCAATGATAAATGATATTTTTGGGTTTTTTATGATGAATGCAAGATGTAAAAGTGTTTTTGTATTTTCGGATTTAAATGGCAGAAAATGGAAAAGTGGTAAAAGTGGTTGGAAAGGTGTTTCTTATGATTAAAAATGGACCGGGGTTCATGGTTTCACAAATGCACTCTCTCTTTAATAAGTGGTAGACAATGGAACACTAGAGTTGACATATGAGATTGCAACACAACAGTTTAATGACAAGTTATAATTATATGGGCATCACGTCCTAACATAGAGACCTTTTGGTTATTAGTCTCTCTTATACTCCACCAAGATGCGAACTAAATCATAACACCTCAGTAATTAAGATAACTCAGAGTATAGCAATAAGTATCATGACATGAAGTTAAAATAAGAACATGCTAGATCTAGTCATGGAGAAGTGGCAATGGTCACACCCACATCTCCGGTAGCATGGTATTTCTTTTTATCCCTAGTGAGGCAACAAAGTAAGGTAAAACACCCAAGTGGATCGCAGAACTTTCTCTCACGTTCACTGCACTAGCCACCCCCGTTACTCCAACTAATGCACACGTTCCCCCTCACACGCTCTCATAAACATGCTTGATCATAACAAGTAAATAAGAACGGGGTACATAATATGCATCTACTTTCATAACTGAAACAAAACCATTGCAATCTCAAACATATATTAACTCATAAAAAGATCCACCACAAAGGTATTACATAGATGACCGTAATCATGTTCAGCAGCTCATACGGTACTAATTAGTGAAGCTCGAGAGAGAGAGATACATAAGTTACTTCCACAAACCCATAGTCCAGAGGTGGACTACTCCCTCTTCATCATGGAGACGGTGGAGAAGTCGTTGGAGAAGATGGAGACCACGCCGGCAGCGCCCCGCCGGAGTTTTCCCCCTCCAATCTGCAGCTCCAGGTCTCTGTTTCGGTGTTTCTGTGTTTCTGCGGCGCTCCTTCCAGAGAACGTCGGGGGACTTTTTTATAGGCGTTTTTAGGTCAAAACGGAGTCGGTGGAGGTCAAAGATCGACGGCAACGGAGCTCGAGGGCCAAAGTGGGGGGTCCCACGCGGCCAGGTACTTGGGCCGCGTGGGCCCACTCATCTGGGCCCTCGGGCCTCTTGTTTGCTTCTTCGCTCCCAGTCTTGTTCCTTCCAAAAAATGATGCTCGTAAATTTCCAGGTCATTTGGACGTCGTTTGGGTCCCTGAAACATTAAAATAAGAAATAGGGTTTTCTGCCTGCGCAGGGTTAATTCCATAAAAAATAGGAAACATATCAAATATTCCCAAAATCATTATAAAACAGTGATATAACCCTTATATGATGCAAATATGACTGGAATATAAGTAAAATAATGCAAAGTTCATGTATGCATTTTACATGCATCAACATCCCCAAGCTTAACCTATACTCGTCCTCGAGTATGAAGGTGATAAAACTAACATGGACTTTGCAATTTAATACTATCAATGGATATCAAAGATGATTACTATTGCTACATAGAGTCAAATGATTCATTCTTAAAAGGAGTAGCAATATGCAAGATAGTTTATGAAGTGATATCAAGTATTCAATGCAAGGATGTTCAATGATAATTCACAAAGTGTAACATAAGAGAAAAAGTACTATGGACCACATGTATGCATAATAAGTAAGAACATCCTACAATGGTCATAGAGTATTGTGAAAATCTGAATATAAAAGGTGGACACTTTGGAAAGATATATATATGAGTAGAGGTAAAGCATGAATAAATTTCATCTAACTTCTGAACTTCTCTACTTAAGTCAATGATTGTAATATGGTAATCCTTGGTGTCAAGCTCTCATTCCCCTATCATAGCATCTTGAATGATTAAGTTTAAAGTGAAAGCAATACGAGTAGTGTGCTTGACAAAGTACAGGTTGAAAGTCTCATGCCCCTTGAATACAAGTACCTACTCCATGTGTTACTCAACTTGGAAAACAAAGCAAGTTCAAGTTAAATATCATTGTAAGTAATAATAGTATCATTAAGAGCGTCAACTGGGGTACCTCTTGTCCCAGGATATGGAACAAGCCCATATCAAAATGACAAGACAAACAAACATAATGAACAATCTCAACACCCTTTTTATTTACCATTGGATAGCTTTTTATTGTAAGGTGTATCACAGAAGGTTCACCATAGCATGTAAGTAAATTTCCACCATGAATGATGCATGGCTTAGATTAGCGGCCCAGGCGTCTCTCTAACCATTTATACAAACTCATTTAAACTCACTTCATTTCCCATTTATTTCACCCATGGTAAGCATCCATAAACAAAAGTACATGATATCAACTAAATGAGATGAGTGCAATGTTGAAAGCTTGCCATGTGACAGCACATATGAGCTAACTCTCAACCAAAGACATTTGTCAAGTCCACAACATCATAATTTTAATCACAATGGGTCATATTTATTTATGCAATGAAAGTAAAGTGTGCATCAAGTTCGAGAGAGCTATATAACCAACTTTTCCCACAACAATTAACAACATAAGCATTTTCATTCAGAGGTATAGATAACACAAATATCATGATAAACATACTCGGAATAGCATAAAGCTAATAGGTAGATATGGTGGACTCACTGGAAAAACTTTGGTTGAAGGTGTTGGAAACAAGTTTTTGCTTGTTGGAATTTTTGGGCTAGCAAGAGGGAGAAAGTTGACCATCTAAATGCATGCATGAGTGTCCATAGAACTAACTAATCCATGTTAAAACAAGGTAAAAACATTTAGCATCAAAACATGAATAAAAGATAGCTCTTGATAAAATATTTGCAAATTATTACTCATTAACAAGCTCATGAATCATGCAATTATATGTATCTTTTAAAATTAACTCAACATCCCTTTTCCCAATCTTATAATAGCATCCAACATAATTCAACCCAAATTTCCAGTAGCTCTCTCATATATAAATGATAGTGTGGTGGTCTCACAAAATAAAAATCTAACCTAAACAAACAAAAAGACGCTCCAAGTTTATGCGATAAAGTGTTTCGATCGAAAAACAGAAGTTAGACGTGTGCAAACCGAGAGTGTGTAGGTCCAGTGGGGTTGTCTTCACATCCCCAAGCTTATGGTCTTCACCATCCTTGGATAGCTCTTGGTGCATCTCCTCTAATCCCTGTGAAAAAACTTCAAAACACCGTTTCTCCCATTTCTTTTTCTGTGGGGCACATTAGTAGTGATAAACAAATAGATTTCTTGCTGCATATAATCCTTAGACAAAAATTCATATGAATGTCCAGAACAAATGTTGTATGCCTACTCATAAACTCAATTGGATCAAAAAGATTCATGTTAAAAGTTCTAAGCATGCATCAAACAAAATGGGACAGAATCTGTCCAGAAAAACAGCAGCAGCTAAACGTATTTTTCTACCCTACTTAACTTTGTCGGAAAATTCCGAAAAATTCATGCATACAGAGGATGAAAAGTTGCCACTACAGTTTAAATATGAGCTCATTCGGAGTTACAGAATAAGAATTAAAAATCATACCGTGCACAGATTCGTGCAAAAAATCTCCGAACGCTATAAGCAACTTTTCATACCAAAATGAGTAAAACTTGGCACTTTATTAAAAATTCCAGAAACTAAACTAAACACTAAGTCTCTTGTTACAGCAAGAGGACACAAAGAAAATCACAAATAAAAACAACCGGGTTGCCTCCCGTAAAGCGCTTTCTTTATAGCCATATAGCTAGGCTTCTTACTTGATGTTTATTGTGGACGAAGCTCATGAGGGAGCTTGAATGATGTGTCCCTCTTCCTTGGGAAGTGTTCATGCATAATACCAGGATCCCATGGTGTTCTCAAACCAATCAAAATAATAGTCAAGTTGAACCCTAGTTGAGAGAAAACAAAACACAAAAGTAATAACAACGAAGTCTAACTTTCTTTCTATGCATTGGCATTTTGTATATGAATGAATCACCATAAATAGAAGTTTCCCAATGCATATTAACAATATTTACTTGCAGCATATAATTATTAGTACATAAAGAGGGTTCTTATCACCTCCTCTTTCATAATAGTTGCAAGTAGTAGAAGAAATTCAACCATATAACCACAAGAATCATTCAACTTAGATAATTTAGGCACATAAAGAGGATTATTAAATTTATTTGGAATTCATTAGCATGCTTCCCTCTTTCAAAATAGTTATTAAGATCAATATCAAGTTTAATATCATGGTTGCAACAAAGATTTGGAACTAAAGATAATTGCAAACCACATAAGTATTTCTCAACATAAGCAAATTTCTCCTCATGGTGTAATTAGGAGAATTCAAACAAAGTAGGACTCTCATGAGTAAGAGTACCATCACAAACAGCAAGTATATCATTTTTATCCTCACATAATTTAGTAACAACTAAACATGGAGGTTTATCAATAAGCATAGGACCATCATCTAAAGCATTATCATATAGCATATTTAAGCAACACTCCTCATTATCCATAAGTTCACTAGTAGCATTATTAAAAGTAAAGGAGCATTATTAGTTTCATCATAATAGCATGGGTTATCATATAGGATCATAGAACTTTTAGTTTCACACTCATCATAACATGGGTTTTCATAAGCTTCTTTAGGAGTAAAATATTTAAGAAAATCCTCCCTCAAAATACTCCATTCAATAGTGACTTCTTCATCCAAAGACCTGAACCAAATACGAGCATTACCAGATAAAGACAAATATAATAGCTTCCTTTTTACCTCATCATCAGAAATACCAGGAAGCCTAAATAAACCACATATGTCTTCAATTATCTCCACGTGTTCACGTGCAGACTTAGTTCCATCCCCTGTAAATGGATCTTTCATAATACTTTTAACATGACCAACGGGAATTTTAAATCCCACTTTAGGTACCTCAGACACAGTAGTTTCAACAGCTTTAGGAGCAATAGCATAAGCACTTTCATATAAAGCAAGAGCGAGGCACGATTCATAAGTGCCATAGTAACAATGAGATAAAACAGTAAATAAAATTCAGCTTTCAAGTTTCCTTATGGAGTGTTTGTGTAATCACACAACTTAGTTCTATCTCCCATTTTAGCAAGTTTTTATGTGTTTTTTAATTTTTTATGCAAAACTGAAAATAAATATGCAAGACAATGACAAAACAAGATAAATTGCTTTGAAGGTAAAGATGGATAAGATGATGCTCACGTAGGTGCAACCTCCCCAAGCTTAGGTGTTAGCACAAGTTGGTGATGAAGTTGACTTGGTGAGATATCCTTGGATAAACCTTTCAGCAATGATTCCCCGGCAACGGCGCCAGAAAACAGTCTTGATGGCCCTTCACGTAGTTACCCACAAATGCCAGAAAACATTGTTGACCCTTCGCGTGGTTACCTGCGTGAAAAGTAAATGGGTTAGGTTGAGACTCCAAGTGCAGAGTGTGTAGTAAGTGGAAGACGTGTTTTCCCACGAGGGTGACTCGAGGGTTTAATATCGAACTCTCGGGAATCAATAGTGAAGATTTATCTTCCTATCCTTCTTTTGGTTACCTACAAAACAAAGTAAATGTTTTGGTACTCAACCTCACCTAGTGGTTGTCAAGCACAAGGTGTAAGAATGATATCAAGATAATATGCAATGCAAACAAGAAATAAATATGCAATGGTGGTAAATAAATATGCAAGGATGGTGGTAGCAATGATAAATGATATTTTTGGGTTTTTTATGATGAATGCAAGATGTAAAAGTGTTTTTGTATTTTCGGATTTAATAATGGCAGAAAATGGTAAAGTGGTAAAAGTGGTTGGAAAGGTGTTTCTTATGATTAAAAATGGACCGGGGTTCATAGTTTCACAAATGCACTCTCTCTTTAATAAAGTGGTAGACAATGGAACACTAGAGTTGACATATGAGATTGCAACACAATAGTTTAATGACAAGTTATAATTATATGGGCATCACGTCCTAACATAGAGACCTTTTGGTTATTAGTCTCTCTTATACTCCACCAAGATGCGGACTAAATCATAACACCTCAGTAATTAAGATAACTCAGAGTATAGCAATAAGTATCATGACATGAAGTTAAAATAAGAACATGCTAGATCTAGTCATGGAGGAAGTGGCAATGGTCACACCATATCTCCGGTAGCATGGTATTTCTTTTTATCCCTAGTGAGGCAACAAAGTAAGGTAAAACACCCAAGTGGATCGCAGAACTTTCTCTCACGTTCACTGCACTAGCCACCCCCCGTTACTCCAACTAATGCACACGTTCCCCCTCACACGCTCTCATAAACATGTTTGATCATAACAAGTAAATAAGAACGGGGTACATAATATGCATCTACTTTCATAACTGAAACAAACCATTGCAATCTCAAACATATATTAACTCATAAAAAGATCCACCACAAAGGTATTACATAGATGACCGTAATCATGTTCGGTAGCTCATACGGTACTAATTAGTGAAGCTCAAGAGAGAGAGGTACATAAGTTACTTCCACAAACCCATAGTCCAGATGTGGACTACCCTCTTCATCATGGAGACGGTGGAGATGTCGTTGGAGAAGATGGAGACCACGCCGGCAGCGCCCCGCCGGAGTTTTCCCCCTCCAATCTGCAGCTCCAGGTATCTGTTTTGGTGTTTCTGTGTTTCTGCGTTGCTCGCTCCAGAGAACGACGGGAGACTATTTTTATAGGCGTTTTTAGGTCAAAACGGAGTCGGTGGAGGAAAGATCGACGGCAACGGAGCCTCGAGGGCCAAAGTGGGGGTCCCACGCGGCCAGGTACTTGGGCCGCGTGGGCCCACTCATCTGGGCCCTCGGGCCTCCTCTTGTTTGCTTCTTTCGCTCCCAGGTCTTGTTCCTTCCAAAAAATGATGCTCGTAAATTTCCAGCTCATTTGGACGTCGTTTGGGTCCCTGAAACATAAAAATAAAGAAATAGGGTTTTCTGCCTGCGCAGGGTTAATTCCATAAAAAATAGGAAACATATTAAATATTCCCAAAATCATTATAAAACAGTGATATAACCCTTATATGATGCAAATATGACTGCAATATAAGTGAAAATAATGCAAAGTTCATGTATGCATTTTACATGCATCACTCGGCTATTTGTTGAATCTTGGTATTGTGATCCCTCGACAACACCCCTCATCTTCTGGTGCCTCATGGTGGTTCTTGCCGCTCCCTCTCTTCTTGTGTGTGTTTTTCCTTTATCTCTCTCTTGTAATCCCCGTGTACTCTGGTTCGTTTGAACCCATCTTGTAGAGGTTGCAAAACCTCATAGGCAACTTTGATAATATATTCAGGTGGGGATTAACTCCCCCGGTGAAAATTCAAAAAAAAAACTTTTATTTTCGTTTTTTGGCTGTGTGCATCTTAGGTATGCAAGACCGGGTGTAACCTCTTATAAATGTATCCTCGCGATCCTATATTTAAGTAATAAACTGAAGAACTTGACTCAACATAAGTTATATTGAAGCCGTAGTCAGTTCTACTTCATGTTCAATCAAGTGCTTCACTTTTTCACCATACTCATGGATCAGATATTTCCAAAAGAATGATGTATATAAAAATGAGCCTAACAGAGCACACAATCAAGTTCGGCTTCCGTCCTAAAGATCTGAGACGAGGGCACCGGCCTCTGCCACCGTCCACAAACCTGGTCTTGCCTAGAGATGCGATGGAGGAAGGGCCCGCCACCACAATCATCTCTCGCCTTCCTCGAAAAAAAAAATCTCTCACCTGGGCTCTGCAGATCAAAGGCGGCAGCTAGAGCCTAGGGTTAGGAGCGGGGCTATAAAAACTAAGTATTTAATTTGCAAAATTCTTGGTATAACATGCTTGGCATGATTTATGTATGATTTTAGTTGGAAAACTACTTATACTTAAAAGATAAAAAATAGTGTGAAGTCTCTACTGTAGGCTATTCAATCTAGGATGGTCTAGTTGCACAAGGGTGCCTAGAGGTGGCTACTAAAGTAAAATAGTCTAAAAGAAGGGCTCAGCACCAGGGTGCTAGTGTTAGCGATAATGATCTAGTTGGTTAGGAGGTTAGGCTGTTAGCTGAAATATATGTAACGATCTGATCTATTCTATATAGATCAGATCGATCTCCTAGCTTTTCTGCCAAGTTTGTAACCTCTCCATGTAATCTGCCTTGGCCGACTTAGGCGTCTATATAACACGCAAGCGAACCCGAGACAAAGGGTATCGTTCTCCCAAACTACCTGACCTAATTCACACCTAGAGGTGTCACAATTGAGAAAAAACATCTTCTGGAGAGTGCATATGTGGCAAAGAAACACTCCCACCGATCCAAAATAAGTGTCACTCACTGTATCAGAGAAATTGGTTTTTTACAAAGGAAAAAATTCAACACAATGTCCCGTGGAACCCCCTAACTACAACTGTATCCGCCCCTAGCTACAAATCTGGCGGGTGAACCCACATGGCATAATTAAAGCATGTTACGTAGTTCCCGGTCCTTTCCATGCCATCTTCAAAACTTTGATCCTTCTTACAATACATCTTGATTTCATCACCATCATCAGATGTCACCGAATTCACCTCATCGTCATGTAATTTACTTATGAATGAGTGGGTGTATTTAGTGTAATACATTTGGTTTCTCTTGAAGCAACCGTGCTCGGCATTCATCGGCACATGCACCGCCTTAGACCGTGTTGGCCCGATGAATAAGGCATAGTCGCCGAAACTTGTCACCTCTGCCCATTTGTGTTTGTAAGCCTCATGGGTAGCAACGTCAACAAGCTCAAAGACCTTGAAAAAGGGATCGAGGTTGGGCAACCATTGGGTCATCACTGCCATCGTCGGCTTGCCATGCAACTCGAAGATGTATCTAATGTGCGTGTGAGTATCGTCGTAGAAAGTGGGCCTTTGGATAGGCAGATAACGGATAGGCGTGACCCCTAGCATGCGATCTCCTTCTATTCCGATTTCAAACTTGATCAGTACGCCGTTACGAGATGTTAGACCATAGAGCTCACCGTTGCAAAAGGCAATGTCAATCAACTTCTCGACCTGGCATGGGATCCACCTACCGTTATGGCAGCCAACTTTGCAGAGCGTGATGAGGAGGCAACCCTCTACGATGGTGGCGAGGATGTAGTCGTTCGAGGAAGTGGGGTTCTCAGAGAAGATGATTTTAAAGACGGATGGCTCACTCGACAAGGTCATCATGGACGTAATCTTACGTTGCTTAGAGCAAGTACAATAGTATAGCCGACTGTTGGTTATAAGAGAGTGCCATGTCATCAATAGACAACAAGTATAATAGTTGGCTATAAATATGTACTACTTTATTAATAGTTGGCCCACCTTTCACTCTCACAAAGTGCCTAGGAGCACGTGCTGCAGCTGGCTCTTGCATGAGAGACCGCTTCCACTCTCTCTACTATTCTCTCTCCTCCATGTAAGCATAAATATATTATTAAAATTCTTACAGCCTGCTGACTGGATCTTATTGTACTTGCTCTTATTTGAGAGCAGCATCTCGGCGCCAGAAAAGAGATTCATGATTGCGGTCGTGTAGGTACCTTTGTCCCTCAAAGCGATCCATCCTCCATCTTGGGAACCGATGAAAAGCCTATTGGCCAACTACTACCGTCGAGGCCGCAGAGGTGATCATCCGTCTTGTTGTTGCGGCCTAGCGACGAGAGGAGCAGCAGCGGGGCGACAGGCAGCGCTGGTTGCCGCAACGCTGCCGCGCGCCACGGTTTAAAGATGGCGGCGATCCTGGAGCGGACCACGCTGAGGTTGTCGTCGGGGAGGTCGGACCAGTGAGGCGCTGATCGCTTGATGCGGCCGTCGCCGGCAGCCGTTTGCGTGGTCGACATCTATGTGTCCGTTTAGATCGATTAGGAGTAGCTAGCGTGCCTCTTGTCTTTTTCTTTATTTTCTGTCTTGAACTCACGGTGTTACAAAACTCACGCAGCACTTTGTGTATATATTACACAACCAGCTGACCGGATGTACGAAACCTATTCCGACACAAAATTCTAAACTGAATAGGACTCAAACCTGAAACTAACTAGTACTAACCTATACTAGAAAATATGCCCATGCGTTGCTACGGGTTGATTTTTTTCTTTGCCACGACGTAGTCTCGTGTAGTAGTTGCCGCGTAGAATACTCGGCCGAAAATCACTCTACCCACACTTTAGTTCTTCCGACCGAGCCGCCGTTAAATATCCTAGTCCGCTATTTAAAACTTTGATTCAGACCGACATTCCAATAAACTCTCTTATTCTCACATTATATATTTCACCGATTATATTTTAAAATTTCTTGTAATTAGCAAATCGATATAAGACAATAGTCCACATAACAAGATAATAAAAACTCTTAGTATGTATAAAAGGTACATAAAATTAAATCATTAAAGATTATAAATAGTCCATCCGTTCCATATTAGCCGTCACTGATTTAGTACAACGACTTTTTTTTATCTTTTATATTTATTTGTCAGCACACACAGCATTGATCTTCCCCTCTTGTATACGTGCTACACCACCGTCAGCTCAATTGCTAGGCGGCACCATGGTGTACATAATGGTGTCCACTGCCGCCAGGAGAAGATAGCAAGGCCATGCTTGCCATTGATTATGTCAGCTCACCAAAACCGAAGTCTGAATGTTCAGACCGACCTACTTTCAGAGAAACTGTTTTAGAAACAGAGGCCCAACCTGATTATTGAACAAGCTTCAATCCGTAGCATAGCATGGGCACATACACAAGCATCTGCCACACAAGGAGCTTCAAAGTATAGTAGCTGCTTTCCTAAAAAAAAGGTATAGTAGCGGAAATTCGCATTGGCACCCGGGTGTAGATGCTCCCGATATTTCAAAAAAATTTCAAAATTTGAAAACTCATCAAAAAAATCTGAAAAAAATCATGCACGTACATGACCATGGTACGCACCACCGTATTTTTTTTCGCGATGAAATACCATCGTATGTGGCCTGTACAAAAATGACAAATTTCCTGTCAGATTTTCAAATTTTGAACTGTACTTGTCTGACAGGAAATTTGTCATTTTTGTACAGGGCGCGTACGATGGTATTTCGTCGCGAAAAAAAATACGGTGGTGCGTACCGGGGTCATGTACGTGCATGATTTTTTTCAGATTTTTTGACGAGTTTTCAAATTTTGAAATTTTTTTGAAATCTACCGGGAGCATCTGTGCCCGGGAGCCAAAACGCCGCTCCCGTATAGTAGCTGCTTTCCTAAAAAAAAGGTATAGTAGCTGCGGGCTGCCCCGTGCAATCTCGCCATGGTGCCGTGGAGGAAGCTCCTGTACGAGCTGTGCTCTGGGATCATGACGGAGAAGCCGGTGGGGAGCTTTCACAGGGCTATTTCGCTAAGCACCTGAACTGGGCGTGACCGACGCCACAGAGGCCGGTAGGAAAACATGCGCGCATCCAAGAATCCAGCTGCTTGCCGTTGGTTCGTGGAACCGCCTCTCCAAATTCAACATGGTTCCCGGTCGAGGCACCGCACCGGCCTATTCGACCCATGGCGGAGGCCGAAGACGATGGTGAATCCCCCTCAACAACGTGTGGCTTGCTGCCGTTGTGGATTGGGGAGGATCGATCCCTACTGACGACTGGGAGGCGACGCCCTTGCGCGATGACATGAAGGAGCAGGAACGGGACCGAGGCACACGGGTAGGTTTAGCGAACCGTTTTTTTCTCTTAACCGGTGGCAATTTGGCCGTAACATGTGATTTGATGTGAGGGTAAAATAGTAAAAAAGGGATGGACCAACAAGAAGCCTTACTGCTTTTATTATTAGGTAAAGACTTACGAGTCTAGCTATGAGCCTATGACACACGGACCACGCACATATACTGGAGTACTAAACGTAGCTGACTTGCTAATTAAAACTTATACTCCCTCCATTTGGAAAAATGATGTCTTCCATATATCCAAATTCGAATGTATGTGTACACTAAAACATGTCTACATACATCCAAATATAGACAAATCTAAGACATCCATTTTCAGACGGAGAGAGTAACACTAATCAAGATTATCGCTAACATAGAAGGACGCGATGCGAGTACGAGCTGTTAGCTAGCCGCTAGCTCTACAAAAGAATCTCTTTGCTTCCAATCCGATACGTAACATGAATGAAACTTGAAAGGAAACAAGACATATACTACCTCCGATCCGATTAAAATGTCGTGAGAAAACAATGTAGCTCGATCATATAACTTGCGACAGTGTTTACGTGTAACTTTTTCGAAAACGGGAAAGAAAGAATGGATAGGGGAAATTTTCGAAAAAGGGAAAGAAAGACCTCATAATCGCTATTTTTTCTGGCCCAGGCCCATGAGGTCGTTGCGGCTCAACTGACTCAAGTGAAAGTGCATGTGTTGCCCCATGCGTGGTTTTGGTAATTAATGACAATCCTTATTGACTAATGTTTGCATTGAGATATACTTATAGATCTTGTCCATTGGAAAAGATTGGAGTTCATATGTTGGACTCTAGAAGATTACATGATGACCAAGGTTCCATCCAAGGGTTTATATGAAGAATGATCATGTGAATAGTTGAGCTTATTGCAAGCATGGCTTGGAAAAGAAGATTGAGTGAACATTCATGTTTATCTCCAAGCCATCATCTATATCAAGAGAAGAATATGAAACGCAAGTGGATACATGAAGACGGAGCTAAGCGAGGCTCTCCCATAATAGTGTATGGGAGAACATTTTGAGAAGTCTTCATCAAGCATGTGCTAGCAAGCATAATCAAGAAAGGTGTTCCAAGTTGAGAGAGTCAAGATCGTCATCATCTAGCTCAATTGGAATACGCAAGGCAAAGATATGATCTTGATAGGTTTTCTATTTTACCGGTCTCGTGGTGTTAGTGGGAGACCGGATTATAGGATAGACGGCGTAGTATCAAGAGGGGCTCTCAAGTGAGTAACTTCATCGCATCTGTGGGGAGAGCTCAAACCTTTGCATACTTGGCATATCATCTTTCTTGGTTCTTATTTGGCTTTTATCCATGTGAGAATTTAGAGCTTGTATTCATCTCCATACCAAGCTCTAGTTCATCAAAAACGGATTTCATTTGAATATCTTGTGGTGTTTTTGATGTTGGAGGTTTTACCGGTTCGTCTCTTGTAGAGAGGTCAAACTCTCCTCTTGTGTTATTCTCCTCACATGATGGAATATTATGTCTATATGCATGATCTTGTAGTGCTTGTGATTATCTTCGGAGCAAGCTCAAGATCATAGAAAACGGAGTCCGGATGAAAATCTTGTTGCGTTTTCTTGTTGGAAATATTATCGGTTTATCCTTGAGGAAAGTTCCACACCTTCCCATGTGTGGTAACTTAACTTTTGTAGCAAATCTCTTGTCGTTACCTTCCTACAAAATTGGTTTCACCAGATTTGGAGTTCGAACGAGAAAGTTATTGCATTTCAGGTTTTGCTGTTTTTCCTGGCCGGAGTGTCCGGTTTGCCAGGGCCGGAGTTTCCGTTGTGCCTCAACCGGAGTCTCCGGCCTCAGGGGGCTCAGGGGCCAGAGTCTCCGGCCTCCCGGGTTTTGGAGAGAAGAGCCCCAGCGGTCGGCGCTTGCGGTATAGAGGTCCGGAGTTGGTCCGGAGTTTCCCCGGAGTCTCCGCCCAAGGCCGGAGTCTCTGCCCATCCGGGTCCGGAGTCTCCGCCTAGGCCGGAGTATCCGGTCCTCCTGGTCCGCAGTTTCCTGTGTAAGTTTCCTGCAACGGCTATTTTTCTGGGAGGGGTATAAATACCCCTCCACATACCTCCAGCCAGCTAGCTTTTGCCCAGCACGTTTTTCTCTCTCTCCCCCACCATTGTTGACCTTGCAAAGCTTGTCTCTCTCTCAATTCCTCCCTTGATTCTTGCATATCTTTGAGGGAAAAGAGAGAGGAGATCTAGATCTACATTTCACCAATCCATCTCTCCTCTAAGTGAGGGAAACATAGTGGATCTAGATCTTGGAGTTCATTTGTTGAGTTCTTGTTTGTTCTTCCTCTCTTCTCCCCCCATAAGCATTAGTGGCTTTTGGTGGGATTTGAGAGTGAAGGACTTGAGCACTTCTTGTGTTCTTGCCATTGCTTTGTGCATCGGTTTGTGCTCTCCACGAGGATTCGTGGAAGTTGAAAGTTTGTGAGCTTGTTACTCTTGGGTCATTGGACCCTAGACGCCTTTGTGGTGGTTGAGACCTTTATGGTCACTTGTAGCTGTTCGGGAGCCCCCAATCCTTTTGTGGGTTGTGACTCGGATTGTTGTTGTAAAGGCTCCGGATTCCGCCTTGAAAGATTCCGATAGTGGAAGGTGAACCAAACCTTTGTGGTGCGGTTCATCGGAGAATAGGGTGAGCCTTTCTGGCGTTGAGATCGACCTTTGTGGTGCCTCACACCTCTCCAACGAGACGTACTCCCCTAAGAAGGAGGAACTCGGGAATACATCCTCGTCTCCGCGTGCCTCGGTTATTTCTATACCTGAGCTTCTTACTTATGCACTTTACATTGTGATAGCCTACGTGCTTGAAGTATTCTTGTTGCTATCACCTTGTTGATTATCTTGCTTAGCATAAGTTGTTGGTGCACATAGGTGAACCTAGTTTACTTAGGTTGTTGGCTTGTTAATTTAAACACCTAGTTTTATTCCGCAATTAGCAAGCCTAAACCGGAAAAGTTTTAATCGCATATTCACCCCCCCTTTAGGTGACATCCTTGCCCTTTCATCAAGGCTCACATCAAAGCGACGCCAAATCCTATAGTGAAACCTATACGACGCTCGTTGCATCGGAAACTTGCCCTGACGGACAAATCCTAGTTGCCGCACAGGTCGGGCGCCAATGCGCTCCGCACACCCCCTGTGGCGTGTGGGCCTGGCCCAGTTATTCACGTGAGACCGTTATTCTTTCTTAGGCGTACGCACATCTCCATTTTTCTTTTTTTTTGCTCTTTCTTTTTTCTTTCTTCTTTTTCATTTTTCATGTTTCTTTTCTTTTTCTTTTTTCTTTTTTTGGCTGTTTCTTTTTTCATTCTTCTTTTCTGTTTTCTATTAAGATATAATTTTCAAATTTTGTTATTATTTTGAAAATGTTCAGATTTGAAAATTATTCATATTTGAAAAATGTTCATTTTTTCTGATTTTCTTTTTTGGCTGTTTATTTCTTTCTTTTTACTGTTTTATTTTTAGATATTATTTTAATTTTTGTTTTCTTTTTTGTCTTATATTTTTTGTTTTATATTAAAATCAAGATTCCTATGTTGTTGAAAATAATATTTTTTTAACATATTTGAAAGTCTTTCAAATACCATAGATTATATATTTTTTGAAAAAAATGTTTACGTAAAAGTTCTTGTTTGGAAAAATCGTTCATATAAATTAAATGTTCATATTAGAAAATCAAAAAATCATACAAATAGAATG
This sequence comes from Poa pratensis, assembly GCA_947311845.1. Classification (NCBI taxonomy): domain Eukaryota; kingdom Viridiplantae; phylum Streptophyta; class Magnoliopsida; order Poales; family Poaceae; genus Poa; species Poa pratensis. The sequence goes on from CAMZMU010000075.1 coordinate 44,734,163, forward strand.
AATACAATTTTTTAAAAACCGTTCGAGTAACACAAATGTTCAGATTTAAAAATAGTTGAAAATAATATAAATGTTCATATTTAAAAATTGTTCAAATTACATAAATGTACATATTTTTCTGTTTACTTTTTTAAAATCGTTCAAAAAGAATTTCCATTCACATAACTTTTTAAAATCGTTCAAAAATAGGTTCAGTTCACCAACCCTATTATGTTCACTTTTAAAATTGTTCTAGAATAGTTTTTCTTCATCGACCCTTTTCCGTTCGATAATTCAAAAAAAATCGTTCAAAAATAGTTCCCATTCACCAACCTTTTTTGTTCACTTTTAAAATCGTTCAAAACTAGTTTTTCTTCACCGACATTTTCTTTTCACTTGTTAAAATCGTTCAAAAATGGTTTCCGTTCACTTTTTTAAAATTGTTCAAAAATAGCTTCCGTTCACAAGCGTTTTCTGTTCACTTTTTCAAAATTCGTTCAAAAATAATTTTCGTTAGCCGACTTTTTCTGTACACTTTTCAAATCGTTCTAAAATAGTTTCTGATGACTTTTAAAAATCGTTTAAAAATAGTATCTATTCAAATACCTATTTTGTTCACTTATTAAACATCGTTCAAAAATAATTTCTGTTCACAGACTTTTTTGTTCGCTTTTTAAAATCGCTCAAAAGTTGATTTCGTTCATCGACTTTTTCTGTTCACTTTTGAAACCGTGCAAAAATAGTTTCCATTCACCGAATTTTTTTGTTCACATTTCAAAATCGTTTACAAATAGTTTCCGTTCACCGCCATTTCTGTTTACTTTTTAAAACCTTTCAGATGAGGTCAAAGTTTTAATTGAAATTTTTTAATTTAAAATATGTTCTTATTTTAAAAAATCCTTTGAAAATGTTCATATTTGAAAATGGTTCAGGTTTTGAAAAGGTTCATATTTGAAAATGGTTTAGATTTTGAATTTTTTTTCATTTTTTAAATGGTTCAGATTTAAAAAAATCATATTTGTAAAATGTTCATTTTTTGAAATGATTCATATTTCAAAATTGTTCATATTTTCAAAAATGTTTATTTTTCGAAATTGGTTCAGATTTCAGTATTTTTCACTCATAAGTCAGGATTCATATGTTTTTCAAACCCACGGAGTCCGTTCGTACTAGTTTAGTTTTCAATGAAATTCGAACGAACGCACCGACCACGAGCACACAGTATGTGCACTCTCTACACGAAGAAAAAAAGAAACAGGAAACAGTCCACCCAGCGAAAGCACTAAACGCCAAAAGGAACCAGTAGTACAGAGTGGCCCGAGTCCACTACCACCAGGGGGATACGCGGAGCTTATTCGCTCCCGCACAAGGTCGATAGGTAGGAGCCCCCCTCCCCGACGCGCACCCCCCGCTGCACCGTGCGCACACGGGAGGGGATAACTAGGCGGACCCACTTCGTTTTTTAACACTAAAACAGTAGGGAAGACCCCTACTGTGTCATTTTTCATTTATATATGAATATTTACAATGGGTCGGAATGACTAGTGTCAAAAAATGTTTACAAGGTGTCTAACCATTGCATGCCCTCTTTAAGGATAGGTTTAGCTCTATGCATAACAAGAGAAAACTCTCGTTAAAAACCTAAAACATTCCAGAATGTCAAGATTCTGATTATCAAATATGATTTTGTTTCTATGATTCCATAAGCTCCAGCAACCAGCAATGAGCACCTCGTTGAAGCAAATAAAATTATTCCTCTGTTTTCCCTCCATAAGAAGTTCAATAATCTGAAGATCATTATTCCATTCAAGATTCAATTTCCACCAGAAATTCTGACTGAAGTCACATGAGAAAAACAGATGCTCGATTGTTTCATTTGTGCAGTCTTGGCATAGAACACAAGCCTTTGATTCGACATAGAAGTTCTTCGTTGTGAGTAAGTCTCTGGTGTTTAGCCTGTCCAGCAGTAAGAGCCAAAAGAAGAATCTCTGTTTAGGCAAGGCTCTTGACTTCCAAATCCACTGAAAGGGCGGTGGAGCAGTATCTGCATCATCCAATTTATCATATAGTTTTTTACATGAGTATTTACCAGTCCACTGAAAAGACCATTGATCCTTGCTATTCATTTCACCGCCCTTCGTTTAGTTCCATTTTTTCGGTTCCGGTTTTTTCTGATTTACTGGTTTTTGTGTTTTTCGGTCTGTTTTATATGTTTTCGGTTGGTTTTTTTCTTTTTTACTCCTTCAAAATTCATGAATATTTTCATATTTATTAAAAAATGTTCATTTTTGAAAATGGTTCAATTTTTAAAACGGTTCATTTTTGGAAATGATTAATATTTTTTAAATGTTCATTTTCAAAATGGTTCATATTTTTTGAAATTTGTTCATTTTTTTAGAATGGTTCATATTTCAAAATTTGTTCATTATTCGAAATGGTTCGGATTTGAAAAATGGTTCATATTTTTTAATTTGTTCATTTTGAAAATGTTCATATTTTTTAAATTTGTTCATTTTTAAGAATGATTCATATTTTGAAATTTGTTCATTATTCAAAAGGGTTCAGATTTTGCAAAATGTACATTTTTTAAAATGGTTCATATTTTGAAATTTGTTCATTTTTTTAAAATAGTTCAGATTCGAAAAATGTTCATTTTTCAAAAAAGTTCAATTTTTTTTAAAATGGTTCAGATGACAAAAATGTTCATTTGTCAAATTCATGAAACATTTTCAAATTGCTGAAATTCGTAAGCCAAAAGAAATGGAAAAAACAAAGATGGCAAGCAAACTTACCTGGGCCGGCCCACGCGGGGCAGCTCTTTAGGCGTTCACGCGCCAAGCGACGCTTACAGCGTCCTATAGGCGCTCCCAAATGATATATATCGCCCAGAAGCGGCGCTAGACGGCCGCGCCGCGTGAAGCGCTGTGCTGCTGGGCCGACCCATCTTCTTTTTTCTTTTCTGTTTCCGTTTCCGTTTTCTTTTTTGTTTTTGTTTTCTGTTTTCTTTTTCGTTCTTTAATTTTTTCAATTTTTTAATTTCTTTTCTCTTTTTTTTCAATTTTTATGATTTTGAAAAATGTTTTCGGAAATTGTTCAAATTTAAAATTTGTTCATATTAAAAAATGATTTAAATTCAAGATTTTGTTCATATACGAAAATTGTTCCAATTCAAGATTTTGTTCATATTCAAAAAATGTTCAAATTCAAGATTTTGTTCATATTTGAAAATTGAATCCAACTGAAAATTTGTTCACATTCCAAAATTGTTCCAATTAAACATGTTGTTCATATTAAAAAATTGTTCACTTTTGAAAATTGTTGAAATTCAAAAGTTGTTCAAATTGGAAATAATTTCACTTTCGAAATTTGTTCAAATTCGAAAGTTGTTCACATCCGAAAATTGTTCAAATTCGAAATTTGTTCACCTTAAAAAATTGTTCGAATTAAATAATGTTCAGATTTGAAAAATGTTCAAATTTGAAATTTGTCCACATTCAAAAATTTACAACATTTTTTAATTCGATTTTTTTGAAAATCACAAAAAGGTAAAATTAAAAAAAGAAAAGAAAAAGGAAAAAGAAAAAGAAAACAAAAAAGAAAACGGAAAAAGAAAAAACACTGTGCTTTTCTTATTGGGCCGCTCCAAGCAGCCCATGACACGTGTCGCTTCAGCCGCTGACGCGAAACATGCCGCCCGCGGGCGCGATATAGCTCCTCCCCAAAGCGACGACCGTGCTAAAAAAAGCGAACGGCCCACCCGAGCGAAACCACTGAAACCCGAGCTAGCAGCGGCGTCAGACATACCAAATCCTATACATCGCTCATAAGCGGCGCGAATAGGCCGTGCCGCCTGAAGGGATCCTCTAGGGCGCGTTTGGTGGCTTGCACCACCTCCATACAGGCTCGCCAGCTGCAAAACTGGGATGTTTGGTTGGTCGCAGCAGGCCTGCGTTTGGCTGGCACGCTCATTGATGCAGCGCTGAGGCAGGCCCAGCAGGCACGCTCGAATCGAGCGTGCCCGTGGAGCCACGTCTGGTGGTTGCAAATTTCGACGACGGCGTGCGCGTGGGCGGGGCGCGGGAGATGGCGGGAGATGCCAAATCTCCAGCTCCTTTTTGCCCCCAACATACAATCACCTCCTCCTCTATTCGGTCACCGCCCGCCAAAGAGGACCCAAAAATTCCCCACACCGGATCTTCACCGGCGGCTCCTGTCGATCCTCTCCGCCACCGTGTCCTCGACGCCGTCTCCCCGGCCGGCAGGAGGAGCTCGAGAGCGTGTTCTTCCGAATCTGGTCGTCTCCCCTTTCTCCGGCACCGGATCCGCGCCGTCGGCTGGAAGGCCGGAAGGAGGAGCTCGACAGCTGCTACTGTTCATCTTCTCCAATGTCGACGGTAAGCCACTCCGTCTCTCCCAACTATGCAGTGGGTTTAGTTGAACGACATCCGGTACTAATTGTAGATCTGTACATTTGGGATGACAGGTTGGCTCTGATCAAGCAGACAGCTGCTCTCATAGCTGTCGTGCAGGCATGGATCGTACTCGTTCGCAAGATCGTAGTTAGTCGCAATGTGTACCCTCTAGTCCAGTACGGTCCTATGTTCGCCCGGGATCAAGAGAGGATAGCAAATCTGAACTACATCTACAACAATAACGATGTGGAGGCTATGCAAATGCTTCGGATGGGTAGAGCCCCCTTCTTTGAACTAATCAAAAGGTTCAGAGATGGTGGCCTGTTGGAGGATAGCATCCTCACATCCGTGGAAGAGCAAGTTTGCATGTTCCTTCATGTTCTGGGTCATAATAAAAGGTTTAGAGTCATCAACAACACATGTAGAAGGTCATGTGCGACTATCTCCCGATACTTTAAGCAAGTCTTGTTTGCCATTGGAGAGCAAAGACAGGAGATGATCAAGCCACCTAAAGCTCAAACACCATCCAAGACCAGCAACAGCTACATATGGTTTCCTTATTTCAAGGTTAGCACTACATTGTGTTTTCTGATTACTGCTCGCACACAAGTTTTTTCATCTATTTGTTCATCTCATGACATGATTGCATTGGCGCCATCGATGGTACGCATGTCACTGCTAGAGTGCCTAGATCAGAGTCTTCAGCATACAGAGGAAGGAAGAATTACACAAGCCAGAATGTCCTTACTGCTGTTTATTTCGACATGATGTTCACATATGTGCTAGCTAGTTGGGAGGGATCAGCACATGATGCAACAATTCTAGCTGACTGTTTGTCCAGACCTGATGGGATTAGCATGCCTAAAGGTAAGTTCTACCTTGGAGATGCTGGATATGCATGTCGGCCTGGAATTCTGCCACCATTCCGAAAGACCAGGTACCATCTAAACGAGTTCAGTTCAAGGAATGGTCAGCGGAATGCCAAAGAATTGTTCAATCTACGTCACTCTAGCCTTAGAGTCACCATAGAAAGAGTATTTGCTGCACTGAAAAACAGACTGAAGATCCTTGACCAGAAGCCATTCCACCCTTTCGAGACCCAAGTAAAGCTACTTCTTGCATGTTGCATTGTTCACAATTGGATCTTAGGGTGGGGGATAGATGAACATTTCCCCTCTGAGGAAGATGTGACGCCTGACGATCAACATCTTGGTGGCCATGGTGTGGCCCTTGGAGATAATGAAGCTTGGAAGGCCAAAAGGATGGAGTGGGCGCACGCAATGTGGGATGACAGAGGTGCCGCCCGGATATGAGCCTCAGCACATCGAGAAGAAGAAGAAGAAGAAGACGAGGAAGAAGAAGATGATGAAGATGAAGAAGAACTGATTTCCCAACCCCTTGATCATCCTTGCCGCAACCTTTCATAATTACCTCTAGACTGTAGTGCTATTTCATGAACTGCCATTCGTATTAGTTAGGGATGTACTGATGAACTGCCATTCGTAATAGCTAGAACTCGATGAACTGCTATTTCCATCTATGTAGTATGGTAAGCTCACCATTAGCATCAAGGGTGAGCACAAGCTCGGAGACAACCAAACACCTAACTTTGCATCGCTGCTTCCTTTTCTAGGACGTTGCGGGCTAGTTTGGCGGGGCGCAGGAGGGGCTGCATGCGCCCCTACTGGGCTACCCCATCTGGTGGATTTTCCTTTTTTTCGTTTTTTCTCTGTTCCTAGCCAAGCTTAGACTAGTCATAGTGGGAGTATCATAGGTAGTATCATGCATGCCATGTTGGCAAAAAACTGACGTGTCACTGCAATTAATAAGGAGAGAGATGATGGTGGTATCATAGGTAGATACTGTAACATAACGGATTTCGAGACAAGATGAGTCTATAGCCTAATAAATGCATGATTATATGATACCACACATATGTTACTACCCACTATGAAGGTAGTAACATAGACTAGTATCATATGCATGATACTAGTGTATAATACTTCCCACTATGACTAGTCTTACAAGAGTGAGACTCGTTCCTTAAATAGCACTCGCGTGGCTCTCGGATCACGTGCTCCAGACACCAGCGCCCAGCCAATGGGGAGTCATTCTTCTCCTCGCCGGCCGGGCTACTTGTGTTGCTGGGCCTTGTTCCTCTTGAGTAGAGCTCCTCTCGTGTTTCCTGGCCGAGCCGAAGCTCTCCTAGGCAGCGCTGCTGTCGGGGAGTGGCCTAAGCGAGGCTCCGACCCTCCTCTTGTGTATAGTAGGTCTAGATCTAGGTGTGTGTGGTTGTGTTTGCTTTGGCTGTTGCCGGTGTTGTCCCTTGTGGCGTATGGCGTGATGCCTTCTTTCTTCCCCTTTCTCGACTGCTTTCCGGCGACTCGCAGCGGCGCTGGAAGCGGAGCTTCTCTAATCTGCAGGTCGGATCCAAGGTGGATTGCTTGCAGGGCTGGCGAAGATCAAGGTCGATTCAATAAATCCGCACGCTGTATCACCTGCTTTGCTTCGATGTGGAGCTCTATTCCTCTGGCCGGCCGTGGCGGCGAGGGGAGGAAGAGGCGCTACTGCGTGGCGAAGTGGCTCGTGCTGCAGAAAGGAGCTCCTCACGCGGTGGACAAGCTCGCCGTCGCGTTCTTTGGCCAAATTGGTGGCCGATCTTCAACCTCCAAGGCGGAGGCCCTCTCGATCCGGCGCCGGAGCTCGGCGTCTCGAAGCAGTCAAGTGGTTCGTCCCCGGCTGCGGCGAGGTTGCCGGCGTCTGCGATCGTTCGCTGGCAGGGAGAGACCGAGTGCCTCACTGTGCTCCGATCTCGGCGCTCTGCGCGCCTGGAGATCGCCGGCGACTGGTGGTGGAGAAGACCTAGGACCTGATTGCAGTTTTTTCTTTAGTTCTAGGGTCTTTAATGTAAAAGCGCTGGGCCTTTCTTCGAATTTTAGGTCCTTCTGGGCAATAGATGAAAAAGGCCTAAGCGATTTTTGTACCTACCCCCCTGTTTTATAAAGTTGCAGCACTGGGGTCCTTGGACCCCAACCCTTGTTCAAAAAAAAAGAGTAGAGCTGGTGTCGCCGACAGGTGGGGGCAGGTCGCTGACACCCATCCTTTGTTTTTAGCTTCTCAAACTACCAGCGGCATGTCTGCGCCTTGGTCTCACACACCCATCCACATGGTCTTCAATGTGTGCTCCACGGCCCTTTGTTCTGTCCTTTGTGGCGAGCGTACACAGTGTCTCCGAGGGCACTGCGCCACTGCCTAGAGAATGGTGGCGAGCCCTGTGAGGCTGTGACTCGTCGCCATATTCTACATCGCCGACGTCAACCAATGCCCACAGACCATGAGCCGGTAGCTAGCTGCACTGGAGCCAAGGAAAGTTGTATCCCTACATCTGACTGAGAACCATCAGGAGTTCAGTTTGATAAAGAGGGCCTGCATCTGATTAAGGACGGGATCAGGACCTCGACAAGGTCAGGGATAGATTGAAAATCAAGAACCTGAATAATGAGCTGAATGCAGCCACCAGTCAGGGGAAGTGATCAGAAAAATGAAGGCTCTGCTAGACAATGCTTTGAACCGGCTCAAAACATATGAGAAGTAGAACTTTTCAGTGGCTTGAGGCGACATTGAAGTGGCATGGTACATTCAAAGATCTCAAATTTCTGCACTTGATTTTATTGCCTCTTACTGTACAATATTTGTGAAGCAAAGGGCGCGCACGCGCGCACATTGACACGGAGTAGAAGGCAGAGTTGAAGGAAGGCACTGAACACTGATGTCTGTCTGTCCGTCAGACATGGCTCCTGTAGTCACCGTCGTCGTCGACGCGGAGGTTGACACCATGGTCACGGAGCGCGTTGAGGATGGCCCAGACCTTGGTGCGGTTCTTGAAGCCCTTCTTCTTGACCTCCTTAGCCGCGTCGGCGTGGATGGGCTCGCGGGCGAGGCCGTCCACCCGGAGGCGCATGGCGAGCACCTCGCCGACGGCGGCCGCCGCCTTGGTGTTGCAGGCGCGGCCGCACTCCAGCCCGTCCCGGAGGGGCTTCTCGACGGAGGAAGCGGTGACCACCACGCGCCCACTCTGCCGGTCCACCACATTCGCCGTCACGTACTTGAGCGAAATGAAGAGCCGCAACACGTACCGCTTGGCCTGCGGCTGCGCCATGGTTCCGGTCTGGTCGCGCCTCCGGGAGAAGTGGACGACGTGCCTAGTGCGCGTGATGGCGGTCGAACGCTTTTACGGCGTTTGGACGAACAGCTTGGGGGCGCCGTGCGAAAGCGGCGGCGGGGAAGGACGTCCAGGCTAGGCGGGGAGGACCACCGGCGAGTGCGGATGGAGAGAGGGTCGGCGCTGAAGAAGAAAGGCACGCGCAGCACCTGTGTGCGGTGGCTGATCCGGCGGCGGCGCAGCCGTGCAAACTTTCCCCGTGCAGGAGAGGGCGAGCGGGACAGGATGGGAGCTGGGCAGAACAGACTAGTAATCAGTGTTGAAAAAAATACTACTCCGTACTAGTTGAGCAGGTTCTTCTTAAATTTAAGTCACGTCCGAATTTTTTCTTAAATTTACCTGAAAATATAGAAAAAGCTGGGTTATACTGTAGATCTTAAACTGTAGCGTTATAATTTTCTCATTTTCAAAATACTTGACAAATAGTCATATTATTTCACGGAAAATTACATTGATAAATTTAATGTCAAAAAATATGTGACGGGAATCCGTCGCAGATAGTCACACAGTTCCAATTCCAAATCCCACCTCAGAAAACAAGCGGCTCTATAAAGGACAACTCGGAAGCGCCCGTCACAAATAGCACGATTTGTGATGAACAAGACGCACACGATTGTAAAATATGGCTTCTCAGCATCATTTTACATATGACTAAAACCTTCTGAGTGGAAAAGAAAAAGAAACGGAAGTTCATCTTTACAAGAAAGGAAAAACAACTACTACAATGCTTAAGGTACGTGTTAATTCATGTGGTGGTTTGGAGAATGGACTATTGCTAAGGCAAGGTTACTTTTACAAGGTAATGACAACATCTCACTATCACTTTAGATACAACACCTTCTGAGTGGAAAATAAAGAAGAAACGAAAGTTCAGATTGATCGACAAGAAAGGAAAAAAAACGTCTACAATGCTTAAGGTACATGTTGACGTGGTGGTTGGAGAATGAACTATTGCTGGGAGGAGGGTATGCCAAGTGGATGGAATCGGCTATGTTGGGTACGCATATGAGTCCGCTACTGATTCCATGCTGATCTAAATTGATGGACAAGAAAGGAAAAGTAAGGGCTACAATGTTTAAGTTACATGTGCGTAACACTTTACATATAGCCAACACCTTTGATGCGAAAAAAGAGGAAACAGAAGTTCATCCTGATGGACAACGAAGAAAAAGCAAGAGCTACAATGATTAAGGTACATGTCACGCAATTTGAAGGTGGCGAAATCCTCCATGAAGGCCCGTGTTGTCTTGCTATAAAAGGGAAGGCTTCCTTGTTGAGAACATTGTGGGTTTTAGATCCAAGAAATAAGAGATTAAGAATGGCAAATATGGAGAAAGCATCAAGATCTAGAGAGTGAGCAATTAAAAAGAACTCTAAGGAAGATGAGCTCCCTCCATGCCTGCTTCTCTGCTTCCATCTCTTCGTCAACAACACCACCACACAGTGATGAAGTCTGCTCTTTTCCATGTCCATTTATTTGCTTCCCTTACTAAGTTTGTAAATACATGTAGAGGAAAATTAGGTGTAAGCATTCATCTGTTAGTGCAACTAAATTGTGGATCAAGTATTGTGGCAATACTGAGTAACTACACCTAGCCTATGATATGTGTGTTTATTATTGTTTTTACTGCTCTTGTCTCTGCGAGTGTTTGTAATCGTGCAACCTGAGTGTCAGTTTCATCATTTCGAAAAACAACAAAATGTTCATATTTTCTTTGGATTTGTTTTACACCATCTTGATTATCTCATTGTCAGCAAAAATTGCGTCTATCACTGTCTAGAAACTACTTGATATCACTCTATTTTTCTTGTTGAAGTGTGTCCCTTTTAAGTATTTTCAGTAAAGTGTGCTGCATAATTAAAAACAACAAACATCGTGCATCATTTGGTTTTATCTTTGTCTTGTATTAGAAATCATCCTCAATTGTATGAGCCTAGCTTTGAAAAGCTCTTGGTTAACTTAATTTAACCCGTGTGAAAGTTTACTCACTAAGAAAATCATTAGCAGCATCACCACCGCCGTGTATTCAATATTGATAGCAAGATCATAAAATATTAGCAGCATCACCACCACCGTCTATTCAATGTTTCACAATTGACATAAAATTTCTAAAATTTCTATTAAATTCTCTAGAATCGAGATTATCTGGTAGTGGCAATGAAAGTTGCTAGAGCTTCACCTTTCTTCATTCAAAATCTTGGAGTTTCGTGGTTTCTACACCTTTGCTATTTTTGCCAACAACCCGGGGAGGGGAGTTGTAGTCTTGCATTTGGATTAAAATCCACATATATCTTGTTTACCCTTTTCATGCTCTAAGACTATTTGTATGTTCTGAGTTTCCCGAGACTTCAATTTCTCTATAGTCAAGGCTCTAAAATCACGATCAATGGACTAGATGAATTATAGTAGATGCATTTCTAGCCCTAAGGTGGAAGCTAATTGCAATCTAATGATTTAGATCTTGATTTAGTCAAGTCAGATACAATTAACAATATACTTTATTAGTAGCATGAAAATTAAATGCACTGGTTTGAGCCTCTTGAAGTGGGCATGTCATAACTAATTTGTGTTTCGTGGTTTCTACACCTTGCCATTTTTGCCAACAACCTGGGGAGGCTCAACCTGTTGAGCTATTCATGCTCTAAGATTATTTGTATGTTCTAACTTTCCTAATACTTTAGTTTCCCAATAGCCAAGGATCTAAAATCACGATAGATGGACTAGATGAATTATAGTAGGTGCATTTCTAACCCTAAGCATGATTTAGACCATGATTTAGTCAAATTGGATAAAGTCAATACTATACTTTTATTAGTAGCACGAAGATTAAAGACTGTTTGATCCTCTTGAAGTGGACATGTCGATAGAACTAATTTGTGATTTCATAGAAATATAAATGAATGCATGAATTTTAAGTGTGTTACCTAACAGTTAAATTGCATTTCTTAATATCGTCAAACTATTCTTAGGTCGAATATATTTATATGCTCTATTATGTACCTTTGTGTTATGAGCGCATAAAATGTTATTTACGATTACTACTATCTTCCGTAAGGTGATTGCCTGTATGATATTATGTAAGATAATGATTGGCCTTGCTGCTAGCCTTTCTTAGGTGATCTAAAATTAGGAGTGTTGATTAATGGCTTTTCTTAGGTGATTTCTACCTTGATATATATATAGGAATGCTAGTTATTTGCATTAATTACTAGTGGTATTGTGAATCTTAATGAATTGTCTTACTTATCCGATTATCCCTTCCTTTGGTTTGCTTCATCATATCTAGGATAATTACTAGTGGTACTATGAATGGTAATGAATTGTCTTACCTATCCAGTTACCCATCTTTGGCGTGCTTCATCATATCTAGGGAATATTTAGTATGATTACTTGCCTTTCTTAGGCAAAATGCGGAAGAGAACCTGGTGGCGGTCGCTCCCCACATCATTGCCGTCCCGCAATTAGAGATTCGGACCGAATGTTGTATTCAAACATTTTTGTTTCAGGTCACCCGTTCGTATATATTGCGTATTCACTGACACGGCATTAAAAACTGGAGAGGGACGGTGGGCACGGTGAGCCAGCAACAGGCCATGGCCAGCAGTCGTCTTAATTGCCCAAACGGTAACAATCCAACGATCACACGATGGATTCATCATTTATAGTATAATTTTTTGAAGCCACACTGCATTTGAATCACGGCTGGCACAACCGCATCAACTCACTTTCAAATATTAGGTAGGAAAGAAACACAAGCAGTTTGTTTCTCCCGGAACAAAGGAACTTCGACTGTGGATCTCGAGTTATTGGTTATTCCGCTTCCAGAAGCTGCAACCCCTTCTATGGTAAATTCGTTTATACAAAAATCAAGAGCTAGGCGAACATGAAGTGCAAGAATCAGAATGTTTCAAGAGGGGCATCAGAACTTACAACTTACTCCGTATGTGCTACTGCATGTCAGGATTGGCTGATGTGGCGGAGACAAACTGAAGAATGGTGACATCGTTGCAGTCGGGGCACAAGATAATATAGAGCGACGCGATTGTGCTGGCTGGAACTTGCGAACTAGACTGAGACATCAGGAGGAAGATGAATTTCAGACTGCAGGTAGCTAAGAGGCAGCACAAAAATGGCAACAGTAACCGTTGTTCTACCAGACATTGATTGGAGCAGTAGCACGCAAATACCCAGTATCCGGCCGTGATTAATGAGTCGTACCCAGTCCGCCTCTCCCTGCAAAATGTACTCGCGAGTATCTGACACGACACACGAGTGGTCCAACAACGAAGTCGTATATGCTCACGTATTGACATTAATATCGCCCAGATGCCGAAATTCGCTACTTTATCTATGGATCTCAAAGCGCGTTGCTCGGCTACGATTACGGCAGCGATCGCCGCCCGGTCCCAAAGATTCGCTTTCCCTTTCTTAGGTAATACAATCCATGAATTTAGGACTGTTAGTCAATTGCGTTAATGTTTTCCTTTTTATGTGATACTCTTGCCATTTTTAGCAGAATGAAAGTTTAATTCTAATTAATGTTAATTAACCAGGTAAGAACCTTCATGAACATTCATGCACCTTGGGATGCCTATATAATCAGGATCTAAAGCGGTCACACACCAACCACCGGTAGTATCGACCATGGCCATCAACGTCATCACGTCGGAGCTGGTCAAGCCGAGTGAGGCCACCCCACAAATACCGTTCTGGCTATCCAATCTCGACCTTGGCGGGCGGAACAGCTATACGCCGATGATCTACTTATTCCGTAGCCGAAGCGACGACAACCTCGGTTTTTTCTCGCCGGACATCCTAAGGACAGCACTAGCCAAGGCGCTAGTTCCATTCTACCCTTTGGCAGGTCAGCTCAGCGTGGCCCTCGACGGGAGGGTGGAGCTCGATTGCAATGCCCAGGGTGCGGTTTTCATTGTCGCACGGTCTGATGTCCTACTAGACGATATGGAGAGCTTCACGCCGTCGAAAGAAATGTGTGACATGTTTGTGCCTCCGTATGTGAAAGAGGCCGGTGCTGGTAGCCCCTTGCTCCTGCTTCAGGTTTGATTTCATTTTTTCCTCACACATATACGTATATATAAAAAAGATTCGGTAAATGGTAACAAATCATTTGTTTTCATTCAGCTTACCTTCTTACGTTGTGGAGGTGTGGTACTCGGCACGGCCATGCACCACTATGTCCTTGACGGCCGCAGTTCTTTCCACTTCATCGACCGAAGTTCGCTCCGCGCACGCTCCCCGCCGACTGTCCTCTTCGACCACGACCATGAGTACCGTCACCAGGCCGGATCCCCGATCAACAACATGCCATCGGACTTAACCGGTGCCATCTTACGCGTGACTAATGCGCAGGCTTCAGCACTCCGTGCGCGCACGGGGGAGTCCATGTTCCGCACCCTTACGGCACATATATGGCGTTGCACATGCATGGCACGTGCGCTGGCCCCCGACACCGAGTCCCGGCTGTATACAATGGTTGACATGCGCGGACGCCTCTCTCCACCACTTCCCGATGCCTACTTTGGGAAACGTCTCCGTGCGCACCTCGGTGTCGGCTAAGGTTGGAGACCTCCTCACCAACCCGCTCAACTACGGTGCCCAGCGGACCAGCTTATCACCCGGACGTCCGTATCAGGGAGCCAGAGCCCCATACATGAGAGCTCCGAAATGACTTTGTACGCTCATTGGTGGATTACCTAGAGACGTCAGACATGAAGTCCAAACCAGGGAGGGAGCTCCCAGATACGGACGTCCGGGTGATAAGCTGGATGGGTATGGCGTCGCATGATGCCGACTTTGGGTGGGGCGAGCCTGCACTCGTCGCGCCGGCTGTTATGTCCTACACGTGGTTCATTTACAACATTGGGAACAGTGGCGATGTCGCGGTGGCCGTGGCGATGAAGCCGGTTCACCTGGAGCGGTTCAAGGAGCTGTTTTTCGATGAGAATGAGATGACTGGGTGATTCCAGCAGATGCACAAGAGTACTGCACATACCTACAGCAGGTGCAGTTCCAATGACGCTTTGGATCCCAAGTCTTAGGCATGAGGATTTAGTTATGGAAATGTTTGATTACATATATGGAAGGTCTCTCTCTCCTGCAGATTCTATATCGATCAGGAGTTTGTTTCTAATTTATGTCAAAAGTGTGGTTTATTTAGCCTCTAAGTTGTAATTTGGCCAGTCATAGCCTCTCATGGTCAATCAATAAAGCAATCAAGTAATAATTTTATTATACACACCCTAATTCAGTGATTTGCGTATTTGCGGTATGTCTTTTTTACCTGTAGGCGACTATGTTGTCGATTACTTTGTCTTGTGGTATAACTGGTAAATCTGGATAAAGAGAACCTTGAACCATCCACATATTGGGCATGAAACACCGTGTGCATTGACACGGTGCATTGCACGCAACCAATCCGGTTTCTCGTTCTGTTCCTATTAATCATCAAATCAATTCCTTTCAAGTTTCAGGCCTGTTAATTACGTATCGATTCCAAGTACAGACATGCTTCTGTAGGGCGGCTAACTAGCAGCTAGTACTCGCGTCGCGTCGTACATACTACTCCTGATCGATCCAAACACCTCAGGTAGATGTCGACTACGCAGACGGCCGCCGGCGACGGCCGCATCAAGTGGTCCGACCTCCCCGACGACATCCTCGGCATGGTCCGCTCCAGGATCGCCTGCCCCCGCAGCCTCGTGCACTCCGCCGCCGTCTGCAAGCCGTGGCGCGCGGCCGCGTCGCGGCAACCAGCACGTCCTGTCACCCCGCTTCTGCTCCTCCGGCCGTGGATGGGCAACAAACGGATAGACCACCTGTGCGGCCCCGACGACGGATGGGTTTTTCGTGCTCCGAGCAAGGTAACGAACATGCGATTTGTTGGCTCCCACGACGGTGGCTGGATCGCCGCAGTTGACAAGGACTCGCTCGTGATTGTAAATATGTTCTCTGGTGCTCAAGTGGAGCTGTCAGAGAAGCAGAGTATGGTTATCTGCGACGGTCGATCCTTGTTGATGGAAGACTATATCTCCAAAGTCATATTCTCTGGAGACCCTACCTCCTCGAACGGCTGCATCCTCGCCGCCATCACGAGGACAAAGGTCCTCACGGTGTGCAGAGTTGGCTGCCTGGACGGTGGATGGATCACACCTCGTTGGAAGGATGAGAACTTGATCACAGACATCGCCTTTTGCAATGGTGAGCTCTATGGTTGCACATACCGCAATAATTTATTGATCAAATTTGAAATTGTCTTAGACGAACATGGCATGCTGGTGGTCACGCGGGTCCACCACCTGGCCATCCAAAGCTGTGACGACCCCGCTTGGACCTCATACATGGGGTACATGGTTGAGCTAAATGGCAAGCTATCAATGTCGGTCAGGAACAAGTGGTTGCCCAATCTTGATCCTTTCTTTAAGGTCTTCAACTTTGTCGATGCCGGTATCGGCGAGTCTGGTAAGCATAAGTGGGTGGAGGTGACAAGCTTAGGCGACTACGCCTTGTTTCTGGGACCAATGTGTTCGAAGGTGGTGCACGTACCACCGGGCATTGAGCACCATGGTCTGGGGAGGAACCACATCTATTATTACTCCAAGGTTGCCTACTTAACACCGAAAAAGTTATCTGAAGATGTGTTGTACTCATTGACATCGAAGAATGATGACCGCATATGCATGTACTACGAGAAAGACCCGAGCGTCGGAGATGGCTTCGAAAGAATAGGATACTATGTCCTGGGTTGGAATGATGCAATGTGGCTTTACCCTCCAGACTTGTAATGAGTGCATTACTCTAGCACCTATGAATATACGGCCTTACTATCCCAACAAGCAACAATAGCTTGAATAGACTTGTAGTATGGTTCTATAATATTTTATAGTCAAACTTTACATGTGAACCAAATGATGATGGGGATTTAAGAGAGGACACTTGGGGACATCCCAAGTGTGCCAAACCTAGGATTTACAAGTTATTCTTGTCAAGTAAACTTGTACGTTCTCTAAGAAAATTTGTGTATTGGGCTGAACCGTGGGTTCATTCGCTAATGACTTGTTGTCCTTCTAGATAATCAGGAAACGGGAAATTCTAAGAATGCTCGACAATTACATATGGGTATAAATGTTGTGGATGTATTCGATCCGGTGGACATCATATGTTTAGTTTCTTTTACATTGTTTCTAAGTACTCAATGCCTGTGTTCTCAAATGAAAATGAATGGCAGCTAGCGGAAACACTACTATATGTTTTTCGCAAAAACAAAAAAAACACTACTACCCCTGCAATCATGAGTCTCCAAGTACATAGTAAAATTATATATGGTCATCTCTACAGATGAAGTGAAGGGCCTGTGTATGATGACTTGACGAGGAGTCATCAATGATAGGCGCGGTGATGGTTTTGTTTCTTTTGGCTTGTCATCGTTTTGGCCGTTTGTGATAACCACCGTTCCAGACGTGAAGTGTCACCCGTCAGCGCCGACAGTCAGTGGCGGTAGTCTAGCAAATGCGCTTGGCCGCTTGTGTGAAGAAGATATTGCACGAGTTATTAACACATGCTTAGGCAAAGTCGAAACTAACACATACGCAGACATGCATACAGTTGCATACCCACCGTTCGGGGTTACGTTTTTGTTTTCTAGAAACTCTAACTAGTAGAAAAACGGTCTTTCGTCCAGAGCCCCCAAAGCCAGTAGTCCGGTTCTGGAAAAACCGGGACCAATGCCAGGCATTGGTCCCGGTTCGAGCTGCCAGGTCTCCGTGAGGCATTGGTCCCTGGTTGGATGGGGGCATTAGTCCCGGTTCGTGGCATGAACCGGGACTAAAGCTCCCGCGCCGGACACGTGGCTCGCCGCAGAGCATTAGTCCCGGTTCATACCACGAACCGGGACTAATACCCCTCCCCTGCCTATATATACCTCCCAGCCAGCTTTTCTCCTCTTTTTTTTCCTGCTAGGAGGTGTGAGAGGTGGGTGCTAGTTTGTTTTCCTTTGCTATGCACTAGAGGTGTTCGATGAAATGCCGAGCCACACTTAAGTTCACACAAAATGATATGAGGTGCTCGAGCCACACTTAAGCTTTCTCCTCTCTCTTTCCTCCTCGATCGAGGTTAGCAACTTATCCTTTTCATCTGTAATTGATACAAATATTGCATGTGTCGATGTACGGTGGTCATTTCACTATTCAAGATGTTATTGTAATGGTATTTGATAAACTTAATTATATGATGCAGATGGATGCACGGATGCGATGGATGTACGGCGAACGACGCAGTTCCGATTTTATTGCAGGCCTGCATAAATTTATCGATGTGGCTGAGGCAAACAAAGTGGATAATTTTATGCCTTGTCCATGTGTGACTGTCGGAACGTCAGGGAGTACTCTAACTCGAAAACCATTCAAGCCACGTGCTTCGGAGAGGTTTCATGCCCAGCTATAATTGTTGGACCAAGCACGGAGAAAGAGGGGTTAGGATGGAAGACAATGAAGAAGAGGATGATGACAACTATCCTATGTTCCCTGAGAATACGGTGATACTGTAATGGAAGACAATGAAGAAGAAGGAGGTGAACATCGGGCATCAGATGAGCCCGCTGATGGTCTTGGTGGGGTCATTTCTGATGCAAAGCGAGAATGCGATACAGAAAAGGAGAAGCTAAAGTTGGAGGCCATGCTAGAGGATCACAAAAAGTTGCTGTACCCAAATTGCGAAGATGGCAGCACAAAGCTCGGTACCACACTGGAACTGCTGAAATGGAAGGCAGAGACTGGTTTTCTGACAAGGGATTTGAGAAGTTACTGAAAATAATGAAGCCGAAGCTTCCAAAGGATAACGAATTGCCCGAGACTACATACGAAGCAAAGAAGGCTATCTGCCCTCTAGGATTAGATGTGCAGAAGATACATGCATGCATTAATGACTGCATCCTGTACCGCGGTGAGGAGTACGAGAATATGGATAAATGCCCGGTATGCAATGCACTGCGGTACAAGATCAGACAAGATGACCCTGGTGATGTTGAGGGCGATGACGAGCCCCCCGGAAGAGGGTTCCTGCTAAGGTGATGTGGTATGCTCCTATAATACCACGGTTGAAACGTCTGTTCAGAAACAAAGAGCATGCCAGGTTGTTGCGATGGCACAAAGAAGAGCGTAAGAAAGACGGGAAGTTGAGACACCCCGCCGATGGGTCCAGTGGAGAAAAATCGAGAGAGAGTTCCGACTTTCAGATGACGCAAGGAACTTATTTGGTCTAAGTACAGATGGCTTTAATCCTTTTGGGGAGCAGAGCTCCAGTCATAGCACTTGGCCCGTGACTCTATGTATCTACAACCTTCCTCCTTGGTTGTGCATGAAGCGGAAGTTCATTATGATGCCAGTGCTCATCCAAGGCCCGAAGCAACCCGGCAACGACATTGATGTGTACCTAAGGCCATTAGTTGATGAACTTTTGCAGTTGTGGTCCGAACCAGGTGTACGTGTGTGGGATGAGCACAAACAACAGGAATTTGACCTACGAGCGTTGCTGTTCGTAACCATCAATGATTGGCCTGCTCTTAGTAACATTTCAGGACAGTCAAACAAGGGATACAATGCATGCACGCACTGTTTAGATAAGACTAAAGTACATATTTGGGAAAGTAAGAATGTGTACCTGGGGTCGTCGATTTCTTCCGAACAATCATACCGTAAGAAAGAAAGGCAAGCATTTCAACGGTGAGGCAGATCGCCGGAAGAAGCCTAACCTCCCTGATGGTGATGTTATTATGTATGGTCAAGGATTTAGAAGTAATCTTTGGAAAGGGTCCTGGCAGTCTATCTGTTCCGAATGACGCGCTACGGACACGCCCATGTGGAAGAAGAAATCTATATTTTGGGAGCTACCCTATTGGAAAGTCCTAGAGGTCCGGTCTTCAATCGACGTGATGCACGTGACGAAGAATCTTTGCGTGAACCTGCTAGGCTTCCTGGGCGTGTATGGGAAGACAAAAGATACACCAGAAGCACGGGAGGACCAGCAACGTATGAAAGACCCATACAACAAGCAGACGGATAAAGGGCGTCAATACTTAAGCAGCTACGCTCTTACCAAAGCAGAGAAGGAAATCTTTTTTGAATGCCTGAGCAGTATCAAGGTCCCGGCTGGCTTCTCGTCAAATATAAAGGGAATAATAAATATGGCAGAGAAAAAATTCCAGAACCTGAAGTCTCATGATTGCCACGTGATTATGACGCAGTTGCTTCCGGTTGCATTGAGGGGGCTTCTACCGGAAAATGTTCGAGTACCCATTGTGAAGCTATGTGCATTCCTCAATGCAATATCTCAGAAGGTCATCGATCAGTAAGTCTCAAAGTTTACAGAAGGCTGTGGTCCAATGTCTTGTCAGCTTCGAGTTGGTGTTCCCCCCATCTTCTTCAATATTATGACGCATCTCCTGGTTCACCTAGTCGACGAGATTGCCATTCTCGGTCCTGTATTTCTACACAATATGTTCCCCTTCGAGAGGTTCATGGGAGTCTTGAAGAAATATGTTCATAACCGTGCTAGGCCAGAAGGAAGCATCTCAAGGGCTATGGAACAGAGGAGGTCATTGAGTTCTGTGTTGACTTTATTCCTGACCTTAAGCCGATTGGTGTTCCTGAATCGCGGCATGAGGGGAGACTGAGTGGAAAAGGCACGCTAGGAAAGAAAGCACTGATATGTAGGGACGGGCATTCTTTAACTCAAGCACACTACACAGTTCTACAAAGTTCCACCTTCGTGGCTCCGTATATCGAGGAACACAAGAATTATGTACGCTCCAAGAACCCGGGGAAGGCTGACTCCTGGATTAAAGAAAAACACATGGAGACTTTCGGCAGTTGGTTGCGATTACAGCTCATGAATGACACCACTGTCGGAGATCAGCTCTACTTGTTGGCCGCGTCACCATCTTCGACTGTATTGAATTTCCAAGGGTACGAGATAAATGGGAATACATTTTACACGATCGCCCAAGATAAAAAGAGCACCAACCAAAACAGTGGTGTCCGCTTTGATGCAACAGACGAGAATGGGCAAAAGGACACATACTATGGTTACATAGAGGAGATATGGGAACTTGACTATGGACCTACTTTTAAGGTCCCTTTGTTTCGGTGCAGTTGGGTCAACATGAATGGAGAAGGGATAAAGGTAGACCAGCTGTACGGAATGACAACAGTGGATCTCAAGAATCTTGTTACAGAACGAACCATTCGTCCTAGCCAATGATGTGGCTCAGGTTTTCTATGTGAAGGACATGTCCTCCAGACCGAAAAAAAGAAAAAATAAGCAAACGAATACATCAGACGATGAGCCAAAGCGTCACATAGTTCTTTCAGGGAAAAGAAACATCGTGGGAGTCGAGGACAAGACAGACATGTCAGCAGATTATGATAAGTTTGATGAAATTCCGCCCTTCACAGTGAAAACTGACCCAAGCATCCCGTTAAATAATGAAGATGCTCCATGGTTACGGCCGAAGCGATCATAGGCAAGGGACATACGCGAAGAAGGGTTCATGGCTTTTATGTAAATCAATGTAATGTATTAAACCTTTATGTGATGTGTAGTAATGTATTAAACTTTTAGAAAACAAGTGACCATATGTAATGCATGGTTCCCGAGCATTCTGAATAGTTCCCAATACAATCTCTGCATATAACTGATGATCTTTAGCTTTTCCAAGTGATGCAGAAAGTGCCAACGGCGAGAAAGTGCATCCCACTTTTCAGGAGTACTAATAATGATCTTCCCTTTGTCAAGAAGCTTCAAATCTCTGCATTCCAAGACAATCTCTGCATTCTCCAAGATCTTTAGCAGTTTTAATTGAAAATACCAAAATGGTTAATAGTTTGTATAGTTAGAATAAATATTTTAGAAAACAGAAAATGGTTTTGGATTATTTATTCAAATTTACACACTTTTCATGTTGAAAGTCTTTTCAGATTCAAAATTATGCAATAAATATTTGTTAATGCATTTTTAATTGAAAATAGCAAAATGGTTAATAGTTAGAATAATTATTTTAGAAAACAAAATGGTTTTGGATTATTTATTCAAATTTAAACACTTTTCATGTTGAAAGTCTTTTCAGATTCAAAATTATGCAATAAATATTTGTTAATGCATTTTTAATTGAAAATAACAAAATGGTTAATAGTTAGAATAAATATTTTAGAAAACAGAAAATGGTTTTGGATTATGTATTCAAATTTACACACTTTTCATGTTGAAAGACTTTTCAGATTCAAAACCATTTGAAATTCATATTCAAACACCTAAATAAGAAAAAATAAGACGGGAACAACATTCAGAACTGAAAAGTTTGAAATAAATTTGAAAAATGACTCATTGGTCCCGGTTTATACGAAGAACCGGGACTAATAACCCATGGACACGCGAGCCAAATCTGGCATTAAATGACCAGGGCATTGGTCCCGGTTCATCCCACGAACCGGGACCAATCAGGCATTGATCCCGGTTCGTGGGATGAATCGGGACCAATGAGTCCTGGTACATAACTGCGTGCCCTTCTCCTTCCCCAATCCATCCCCAAAATCGACCAAGTATCGCACGCGGGCGCCGGAGCAAAATCCACGACGTCAGGCTGCCCGACGCCCGCGCCGCTCCACGCCGCGCCCCGCCGCCGTCGTCGACGTCCGCCGCGCCCTCGACGCCCGCGCCACGCCGCCCGCACGTCGGGGGACTCGCCGCCGACGCTCCGCCGTCCACCGCACTCGCCTCCGCCTCCACGCGCGCCCGTGCACATCGGGGGACTCGCCGCCGACGCTCCGCCGTCCACCGCACTCGCCTCCGCCATCCACCGCACCTCCGGGGCCCTAGGTGAGCCACTGCGCTGTCGCCACCGTCTCTGGCCACGGCGGCGCCGCCCGAAACTGGTTGCCGCCGGCGCGCCCGTTTCGTTTAGACTTAGCCGCTGACGGGTGGGTCCCACCCGTCAGCGTTTTAATCATTTTCACGCGCGGGGAAAAAATTATAACTGGGCCAGGCCCAGTGGGCTGGGAACCTTCTCAGCCCTTTTTTTTTACCTCCTCTTCCGAATTTATGAATTAGCAGAAACTTTCAAACCTGTAGGCATGTTAGAAAATTCATAACTTGAGATTTATAAGTCTAAATAAATCAAACCAAAATTCTCTGGATAGCTTATGAAATTGCTAATCCAACCATATTGGTTTCATCTTGTTTAGATCATTATACAGTGAGTGATAATTCAAACAGTACAGAAGGTTTATATTCTAAACTTGTTTGTTTCTGATGCTCTAGAACTCCAAATGACATGAGGTCAATTTTGTTAGCTTAGTAATTTAAAATGTGAGCTATCCCTATTTTTGTAGAATTATTAGAACAACAGAGGCAAAATAGAAAATCAAATAGTGATGTATACTTTTCTATAGTATCATAATTATAGTGGAATAAATAAGTATCCAAATGGACCTAGACCAATTTTGTTGGATCATAAACAATAAATGTTAGTTGTCCCTAAATTAGCATAATTTTGTGACAAACATAACTTGAGTTGTGTATTAAAACTTGTGCGACAAGTTTCTGCCATAATAATCATATATAAATAATAGTTAATTAAATTAAGTTGAATCCAATTGTTTTGCCTTGTTTATCCCAGTAGCCTTCTGTAGGATTTAGGATTATTGTTGTGATGCTTGGTTGGGTAGTGTGGTGATTGTTTGATTAACAGAACTCTCTAGGTGTAATATTTAGTAAAAATGTCGTTTCTGCCTTTAATAAAAGAAAATGATTTAAGTGTCTGTATTATAAAATGTTGTTTATGTTTATGTTTATTGTTGAGTGTCCTTACAAGTTACCCAACTAAAGTTTTGTGCATTGTTCTTAATTTGCAGAAACTATGGAACACGGCAGAGACGAAAATCAGGAAAACATCCTCGAGGATATGATCCGCGATGGTGACGATGTCACCTCGCAGTTTCTGAACAACTCCGGTGAGGGAGATGAGTCTCTCAACCGAAGAGACGGCTCCGGTGAGGTAGAATCCGACGGCTGGGGCGAGGAAGAAGCCGGCGGCTTCGATGAGGGAGAAGCCGACGAGGGAGAAGCCGACGGCTCCGGTGGAACTTTAAATATTGCAAACTCCGGCGAGGTGCATATATATATTAATTAATTAAGCCTCTGCTGTCTATATACATATATTAACGCTCTTTCTTCTTTTAACCCTCCGGATCAAGCAAATCTTCTGTAAGAACGAAACGAGGCCCAGCCAAAAAGTTGGGTGACCATGAAAGGTACAGGATCGGAAAAGTCGCTGAAGACGGCACACCGATTGCTCCCCCTGATGTTGCAAAAAATATTGTAAAGCAATGCGGAGTTATTGTTAGGGACTACATCCCGATCACCGTTCGAGAATGGCATAAGCCAAGGGCGGGAGGAATAAGATATGTCGGCGACAAAGGGAAAGAAAACATTTGGCAACAGCTCATGGTTAATTTCACCCCGCCGACGCCAGAGGTGGATCCAGATGAGGAGGATCCAAATGAGGCAGAAAAGATTGCCAGCAAAAGAGATATCATAGAGCAAAAAGTCAAGGACTGGGCTCTTAAGAAGATGGCCGAGCAATTCAAGAACTGGAAGAAAAGATTGCACCTCGAGTTTTTCAAGAAAGATAAGACTCCGGACTTCGATAAAGGGTATGAGAAGATAAGAGATTACTGGGAAGAATTTGTGGCATACAAGAAATCGGAGGAAGCTCAGATAAAGTCTGAAAAAATATGGCAAATGCTGCTAAAAAGAAGTACCACCATATTATGGGGCCTGCTGGCTACGCCTTAGCATGCCTAAGTGGGAGAAACTTGAGGCCGACCTGCTGGCTAAAGGGATCACTCCAGAGCCATACACATGGATCGAACGGGCAAGAAATTGGTTTTACGGGCATGGGGGCACGTTGGACGCAGAAGGGAAGTGCATATATAACAGAAGACACAAAGATAATCCCCTACTACCCATCGAAGGCATTAGAAATGCAGTAAAGGATGTTGAAGAGGGACGGTTCTGTCCCGATAGAGAGGATGACGAGCTCACACACCCTTGGGAATAAGGAACACGCGGACGAACACGAGGCACACCAGGCTCCATGCCGAAGAAAATTGCGATTCCCGAGGACAGGAAGAAATTTCCTGATAGAAGCCATCAGAGGAGAAAGGAAAGGGAGGCAATTGAAGCACGCGCTGCTGCAGACCGGCTGCGTAATATAGAAGAAACAATAAAGCGACAGCAGGATCAAATTGACGCACTTAACCAGCAAGGTACTAGCGGCCAATCTCAGTGGCACATGGTAGAAGCTGCATGCGATGGTACCGGCAGGCCATCGAATCGGAAAAGCAGCGTGGCTTCCATGGAGCTCCAGGATGGTAATGATGATGCACTCACGATGGCTCCTCTTCGTCGCTACCCAGTGGATGATATCATGGAGAGCACACCTTGTGAGCTACATGTGAAAGTTTTTAACTTAACCATGAAGGTGGCGGTCGGCTATGTCGTACCAATTGGACCTAAACCAACTTTCCATTTCTCTCAGGTTCCACATGGCTACGCTGTTGTCGGGGTGGATGAAGTGATGAAAGAATTTGAGGAGCTGAAGCTGGAACACCCTGCGGGTGAAGATGGGGAGGTGGTTGAACTTTGAGAAGCCAAAAAAGGGACCATTCTATGGCCAAAGGAACTCATCGTGCTTCCAAACTGGCAGCCAAGGCCATCGACTCCTCAGAGTAGCAATCCATCTTCGCCGCCGCCTCACCAGTCTCCAGCGCAACAGTCCTCTTCGCCGCCGCCGCCTCAGGCGCCGTCTCCGCCGCCTCACCAGTCTCCAGCGCAGCCGTCTTCGCCGCGTCAGTCGTCTCCGCCCACTAAGGCTCAGCGTACCACCGCTGGTACTATGAGGGGTAAGCGATCACCGAAACGTAAAAGGTCGCCCCTCCCACAAGTACCTCATAAGAATCTTCCCATGAGACCTTACGACTATACGGAGGAGGAAAATGCCGCGATCGCAAATGCCCAATATAAAGAGTGGTGGGCTAACCGGAAGAAGCCGAAAGCGCCAGAGTTCCCCGCCACCCCAGAAGAAAAAGCCGCCGTCTTCAAAATGCTGAAGACCCTTGAACAACCCCCGCCAAGGCTGACACCAGACTATGACCGCTCTATTCGCAAGTCGGCTAAGGCAAATAAGCAGCGGTCGGAGAGTAGTAGTGCAAGCGGGAAATCAGTTCCCCAGCTCGGAGAACAGAAAAACCAGTCGTGCCCCCCGCTCAAAGTGTTTTCCAATACCGAGGTGGGGTTGAGCAGAGGTGCAGTCGACATCGATCCTGAGTTTGTTGCATGTCTATTCCTCAGTACTTAGAGCAGTTACAAGAGTTTCAGGAAGTAGCATACAAATACCGGCACGGGTCTACTCTCGTCAAACCTGAGCTAGTCAACGGTCTACCAACAAAAATGCGAAGATTGCATAAGTAGTACATGCGAGCCTCAAAGGAAGGGGCAAACTGGATCTACGTGGGATATAAAAATGAGCATTACGGGCATGGAGATGGCGTGGTAATGATTGAATTTAGTGAATTATTTCAGTTATACCAACAAGACGCCATCGACAAATCTATCCTCAGTGCCTATTGTTTGTAAGTATTATTTCTGTAATTAAGTCTCTAGCTAGCTTAGCCCGTTCATTGCATGTATAATCTTACTCATCACTATATTAATTATGCAGAATGAACATTCTCCAATGCAAAAGAGGACAAATCTATGACATTGGGTTCATTGACCCATATTTCGTTCATCAAAAAACTCTCCAAGGTCATTACATCGACACAGAGAATAACTTGGTAAATGCGTTAAGGTTTTCCGAAACCAAAAGGGAAATACTATTTCCTTACAACTACGGGTGAGTGTTACTGTCTTGTACACATTCTATTTTGCTTACTCGATGTTAAGTGTATAATTGATGAGTTATGCGTGCGCAGCTTTCACTTTATTCTGCTAATCATTAAACCTGACAAAGGAGTAGTGCAAGTTATGAACTCGAAACGTAAACCCCTTGAGGAGTGGGCGGACATGCAGGAATGCCTCCAAGGATAATTTCAATCATTATGGCACTATATCGGCAACTTTCCGTTCATTCCCTGGTAGCAAGTAATTAATATATAACTCGTTTATTCATTTTCTTTGTCGGACAGGGCTTGGAAACGGTTCTGGACCAAGGCTAGGGGTATTTGGGAGCCGGAGCTTACATTTGAACCAGTAAATGTAAGTACTACTAGCTAGATCCACGCATCTCTTTGATTCTAGTTTCAATACCATTATCATGCTTGATTATTATTTTGATTAAACTCTGTTCTCGTAAAGTGCTTGAGGCAGGAACATGGAAATAATTTATGTGGATACTATGTTTGCGAGTTCATTCGCCAGACGACCCAAGAGACGGGCAGCCGGTACTTAGAACAACTTCAAGTACGTAAACAATATTCACAATTTTAGTTTATTGCCATCAATTGTGTTTAGTTTCATTCATATATATTGACTCCTTCTTTAAATTAGATCGAACGGTTGCGGGACGGTCTTCTACCACAAGATCGCGTACGAGCAATTCAAGAGAAAATTGCGGGATTCTTAGATGCAGAGGTCCTAGATCCGAAGGGAGAATACTATCGGAAGGTTGAAATACAAGGGTGAGTGTAAAAGAGATGTATAAATGCATGAAACTCGTGTGTACATGTACCGTTTGTAATATGTTCGACCAAGCACGACGAATGCGATGTGTGTAATATATTCATGACGATGATGTGTAATAGTGGTTCCTTCATTGCTGTATGTAGTACCATCGAATTGAGTGCGAGATGGAGAGCCGGCGAGTGAGAGATGAGCCGGCGAGTAGTACCTGCACAGAAATATCGAAACTTGGCCTCGATTAGCCGGCGAGTGAGAGATGGAGAGTACGTCGGCGATGCGAAGAAGAGGGAGACGACGGAGGCACCGGCGAGAGGGAGAGGGGGTGGATGGAGGCGCCGGGACAAAAAGAAGTGTTCGAATTGAGTGCAAAACACAAAATAAAAAGTGCCCAAATAATTAAATGGAAAAATATAAAATCAAAATATCAGTCCCGGTTCGTATTACGAACCGGGACTAATGAGTCTTCTCCCCAATCGCTGCAGAACAGGCCACGTGGAGCCTCATTGGTCCCGGTTCGTAAGTCCTCCCCAATCGCTGCAGAACAGGCCACGTGGAGCCTCATTGGTCCCGGTTCGTGGCCGAACCGGGACCAGCATTAGTCCCAATTGTCCAGTCCCGGTTCGAGAACCGGGACTGATGACCCAACCGAACCGGGACCATATGGTGTTTTGTACTATACCTAAACACCTTCGACACGGTCACGTATTGGGCACCAAACGCCGTCACGATGATGCGGGGCCATGGATGGAGGGACATATCCTATCTGATCTCTTGTTCTGTTTATGTTAATTGATCAGAGCTAGCCTGCCTGCCGTTGGATATATTCCTTTTTGTTTCAAGATTGGGATATACTAGGAAAAGTGCCCATGCGTTGCCACGGACAAAAAAATTGAGACCTAGATTTACGGATAATCAATTTGTTTCTTTATTTTGCACAAACAAATCAAAACATTGAAAAGGTGAATAATATCGTCAAAACCTTAAAAAATGGACATTTTGTATCAAACCAATATTTCCGGGGAAAGAAAATCATAATTATATTTGAAACAAAAGGAAAAGCAAACAATTAACTACGGAGCCGTCAGAGCCCCGAGTGGTCAGATAGCCTCCTCTGTTGCCGTGCGTCATTATTTGCCGTTTGTTTCTTATGTTCTTTGTTGTGTGCCCGGCTTTGCCGGCGAAGGGAGGTGTTGCCGTGTGCCCCACATTTGGCACACGGCAAAGAACTTCTCTCCCATAGTGACTGATGTAAGTGTGATTTTGTTAATTGAAGATTCCTAGTAATACAGTAAGAAATAACTAATAAACCATATTTCATTCCGGTCTATAGTTTCAGTCTCACCCAACGTCCAGTTCATCATTGCATTGAGCAGATCATATATAGTAAGTAGGGATCTGATATATTGGACCCTAACTTTTACAAATAGGTCCTCACAAAAAATGAAATAGCAATCAAGCCCCCAATCGTTGGTGGAGCTAGCTGCCTAGCTAGCTGCTGTGTGCAGCACACCACGGCGTCACCTCCGTCTCTGGCGCCGGAGATGCCGTGCGCGAGGCCGCAACGCCTCCGCACCCGTAGCTGCCGCACAGCCGCAACGCCTCCGCGTCCGCCCGGCCGCTGCTCGCCGGCCTGAATCGACAGAATCAGCAGATCGACCGGCGCGCAAAATTCCTCCGCCGTCCGTCATCCCGCACGCCGCTGGCGGCTGGCCTCGGACGGCCGTCCGCGCCCTCCGGCGGTGGCTGTTCGTTCAAACTGCATATGCAGAGCACCACAAGAAAATTGCATATGCAGAGAACCAGACGGAAACTTTATACGCAGAGCACCAGACGGAAACGTGTGATGTTTGGATCCGTCCTGTGCTTCACAGATCGTGGAGATTGACATGTTTATTCAAGAGTTCGCCACATGGATTCAGCAGATTACCACCAAGTCAAAATTTACATCCACTAATTACATCGGAATCAATACAAGAACCAGAATTTCAGAGAAGCAGCGCCTCATTCTTCAGATAGTAATATACAGAGAAACAAAATGCCTAATTATTCAGGGAAGCAACGCGGACGCCACCGGGTCGTCGTCCCATGGGAGAAGCACTGCTGCCGCCGGGTGTCCTTCACGCGGGGAAGCATAGCGTGTTCGTCGGGTCCTGGGTCGCCGTCGCACGCCGGCCTTGCCGCGGCCGCCGCGGACAACGCCGCAACCGAAACTCAGCTCAACTCAGCTCAACTCTGATTATGAAACCTGAAACTAAGGTCTGCTAGCCATTTTGCTCCTAGTAAAAGAAGCCGCTGCATACATCTTGAAACTCCGATTAGCGGCAGAGACGAAGAGACCCAACAGGCCGGCCTCGCGGCTACTGCGATGTGCCTGCCGCACGCAGCCTGTGCTCGTGTGGATTGGCGGCGGGCGGGAGTAGTGCGGCCATCACTGCCGGCTGACGAGGACGGTCGGGCAGTCCCAGCGCGGCGGATCCCCAGGCTGCTGCGGCGGATCCCCAGGCTGCTCCGTCAGGTCCTCTTCCACCTCGGCCCTCGCGCCTGCGCGCCACCGCGGCCCACCACCGCCGGCCGACCCCCGCGCGCCACCGCGGCGTACTGCCGCCGGCCGACCCCCGCGAGCCACCACGGTCCACCGCCGCCGCCCCGCTCGGCCTACCTCGCCCGGCCGGCTACACCGCGCGCCGCCGCAAGCGACTCCCCCGCGCTCGCCCGGCCGGTAGGCGGCGCGCTGGCGGCCGAGCGGCGCTTCTCGGCGGTGTTTTTTTTTCTTTATTACGAACAGTTATGTTGACTTGGCGGTGGCATACTCCGTAATTAACCTATTAACACAAGGGTAGAATCGGAATTGGAAAAACGTACCATGACCATCACCACCTCTAGGCATATTATATAGTAGAGATATATACCTCCCAAGTTCCAGGCTTGCTACGCAGAGGCCGGATTCCTAGGGCCACTGTTTGTTGGGCGGCTACTACTCGCCTCGCCAAGTACTACTCGTGATTCATCCAAACGACACAGATCAGATGTGGACGCAGAGGATAGCCAGAGATGGCGGCAGGTCAGCGGCTCGATGGTCCGACCTCCCCGACGATCCCCTCGGCACGGTCCGCTCCAGGATCTTCTCCCTGCGCGACCTCGTGCGCTTCGCCGCCGTCTGCAAGTCATGGCGTGCCGCTGCGTCACGGCAACCGGCGTGGGCCTTCGCCCCGCTGCTGCCGCTCTCGTCGTCTGACGACGACAACAGCGGGACGAGGCACCTGTGCGGCCCCGACGATGCTTGGGTCTTACGTGCCCCAAGCAAGGCGATCAACATGCTACCGTCGGCTCTCAAGATGGTGGCTGGGTTGCTTTGTTGGACACAGAGAACTACACGCTCGCGGTCATGAATCTCTTTTCTGGTGTTGAGGTTACGCTCTCACCGGAGCAGAGTAACATTGCATCAATATGCTCGGCCATTATGCCATGCGTCTCAAAAGTCATCTTCTCTGGAGACCCCAGTTCATCCAACGGCTGCATCCTCGCCGCCATCATAGAGGGATACCTCCGCATCACACTGTGCAAAGTTGGGGGCCAGGATTGTAGGTGGACCACATGTGGCGACGAGAAATTCATGGACATTGCTTTCTGCAACCGTGAGCTCTATGGTCTAACACGTCCTAGCGGGGAACTGATCAAGTTTGAAATCGGAATAGAAGGAGATTGCATGCTAGTGGTCACGGCCATCCAACGGCTAGACATCCAAAGGCCCACTTTATACGGTGACACTCACGCGTACAGTAGCTACATCTTCGAGTTGCATGGTGAACCGTCAATGGCCGTCAATGCCAGGTGGTTGCCCAACCTCGATTGTTTCTTCAAGGTTTTCAAGCTTGATGTCGACAAAGATTACAAACACACGTGGACAGAGGTGACAACTTTGGGTGACTATGCCTTATTCATCGGGCCAACGTGCTCTAAGACGGTGCACGTTCCCTTTAGTGCCGAGCACCGCGGCCAGGAGAGAAACCACATCTATTACACTATATATACCTACTCGACGATGAACAAGTTGCCTAACGGTGCTGTTTATGTAGGAAGACCTTATGTAGTGACATCTGATGATGGTGAAGAGATCAAAATGTACTGCAAGAAAGACCTAAGTTCTGGAGATGGCATGGAAAGGACTGGATACTAAGTCAACGGTTGGAATTATGCCATGTGGGTTCACCTGCCGGACTTGTAGCCCATATACTCACTCCGTTCCAAAAAGGATGACTTCCATTTGTCTACATGCGGACGTATCTAGACATATTACATGTATAGATACGTTCACATGCACACAAATGCAAGTCATCTTTTTAGAACGGAGGGAGTATTACTTTAGCAATCGTTAATGTGCAACTTCACCTCTTAGCTTGATTAGCCTCCAGTAGTGAATTTACATTATTTTGCCGTCAGAGGATGTAAGTAGTTATCCAATTAAAGGCATACATGAAGCATTCTAAGAATGTGTTACCAAGAAATTTTCAAATTATTACGGTCAAGTAGTTTATGCTAGAACTAACTAATTTTTTTGTTTTCAGTCAATAACATGAACGAAAATAAAAAATATGTATGAAAGCAATAATTTCAAGCATGCATAAGTATAGTTAGAAATCTTAGTTATTATACATGCATGGAGAAGCGTATATACTACCAAATCTTGTTCTTATGTCACCTCCGCTTGTATTGTTGATTGTCGTTGTTGGCCTAGTAGAACGCCACAGCCCCTTAAATTGAGCTACTTGCCAGTGGCGGAGCTTGAACTGAATATATGGGGGGCAAATGGGTTTAAAAGGCCACAAGAAGCCTATTTTTCCAAGATCTGGGGGCAAATGGGCTACTTTTATGAGCTTCCTTTGGTAAAATCGCATGGGCTAGGGGGCGGCGGCCCCCCCTGGCGTTCACGAAGCTCCGCCCGTGCTGCTTGCCACGTGCCGACTCCATGGCTGCGGGAGAAACATCCATGGCTGCCGACCTATTTTAGCAGATTTTGAACATGTTTTAAAATGTCTTGGGATGTTGTTTTCTTTTTTTTTTCCTATTTATGGCCTTTAAAGTCGGTGGTCTTAGCTTCTACTAGACTACTACTACATCCTAATCAAGCACAATATTTCCCTGCCTTCAGGTTGTAGTTACTGAAGATTGATCCTCCTCCTTGCAAATGCTAAAGCAATGTCAAACTTTTGACGTACTCTTGGAGTTAACATGAAACATCTATCTTGATCAATTATTTCCGCTTGCTGTTAGTTGAATCTTTTACTCAGCCTGAAAGAAATAATCATGATCAACATCTTGACCCCACCATGTCAAAGTTGAGAATACAGAGATGGTAGAAGAGGATAGGAAGGGGGAGGGGATAGGATAGTTATTTAGCCACTAGATTGAGGCCCCAGCCGCCGCCACAAAAAACCTCAAAACCACAGCCAATTCCACCTCGCCGCCGCCGGAGGAAGCCGTCCGACGGCGGACGGCGGCAGCGCGGCATCCCATGGTCGTCTTTTTTCTCCAGCCCTAATGGTTTTTGTCGTCTTCCTCCATCTATCAACCTTCATGTACCTCAATCTGAATGAGGTTAATTCCTTGTCGCCGGCAACCGATCTGCGACGCGGTTGCGGCCAGGTTGCTGCGGGGCAGCACGGTGGCGGACAGCAGAGGTGTCCATGGCCAAGTTGGCCGACGCCGGTGTGGTCTGCCATGCCTCTTTGGTCTTCTTCAAAGTGACGCCGGGGGCGGCGGTTCGAGTTAGACACGCGAGGTGCTGCTGAGTGTGGTCCTGTCGGGCGATCGGCGACCACCACGCATGTCTCAAACCGGATCAGCCCCAGATGCGCCCATAGATCGAGCCGAAAACGTGCACCTCTTCGCCTGGCAGAACTACCACTACATTGGCGAATATGTCTGTGTGGATTTGAAGAGGCACCTTCAGAGGATCTACTTTTGTCGGCACCACCGGGTGCGTCGACCATGCCATTTGTAGTGCGGTTGTCGTGGTCCTGACAATGATTGGGAATATCAAGATGGTTACGCCGAGAAGACTATTGGAATCGATGACATATGTCGAGTTCAAGATTTCAAGATGGAAGCAAAGTTTTGGATGTGGTGAAAACTGTGTGTTGGATGATCGGTGTTTTGCAGCAGGCACGGTAAGCGGGGGAAGCCACACAGGGGGACTTATTTCTTGGTGGTGTCTTTTGGGCACCAAGTCCCGATTTCCGGAGTGAAAACCTTAGGTCTGACCTTCACTGGTTGTACTTGGCAATGACGGACTACCTCCTTGTTGAAGGCATTGTCTGGAATTTATTCGAACTTTCTTCGGGTGAAAACCTAGGCGACGACGTATGTGGCCATTGGTGGTGGTAGGTCCTGCTGCTACGCTGATGAGTTCGGTGGGGATTTTTTTGTTTGTTTGTTTCTTTTTTTCTTTTAGCTGTGTGCATCCTTGGTGTCTTTCTGGACATTCAGTTGTTGCAGAGGCTGGATTAATTGATATTTGCTTGTTATTAATATATTCCATTTATCGAAAAAGCTTCACATACGACGATTCACGTCCGATCTCTGTACGATAGTTCCTCCACGTACGTCGTGCTAGTTACTTCACTGCTTTGCGTTAATATAAATCAGAAAACGCTTATTATCCGAAAACGCTTATTATCCTCTGGGGGATCCCGCCCGCTGCGTCCTCCGCATCGAGCCCTTGACACGCGTCCACGGACTGAGATCCTGTGCCCTGCCTATTGCGGGGCACGCTGTGCCCTGAGGCACACCATCCACCATACATCTCTCATCTAACGGACAGCCACTAGTCAACCAAATTTAGCATTGGTCGCTCGATTCGTCCCCTTCTTCCTCTGTACCTCCTCGTCTCTGCTCCTCCCGTCGCCGCGCTTCGCTGCTGCTGCTCCCGCCGCCGATCCTCGCAACTGTTGCTCCCGTGGCCGAGCTTCTGCTCCACGCCGCGAGCCGAGCTGCTGCTCAGGTCGCCGAGCCTCGCTGCCGCCGGTAGCAGAACCTCGCGACGAGCTCGAACGCCCACCTCTCTCCGCTCCATCCGCCTGCCCTCCAGCGGCTGCCTCCGCTCGTTCCGACAGCCCCTCCATCGTCCTGGACTGCTCGCTCGGACTGCCACGCAGCTCGGCACTTCCTGGATTTGGCAGCAGCTACACGAGAGGACATGTCTACACTGCACACAGACAACAAATTCAGTTAGCAGTTAGCACTGGATCAACAACTCCAGGATACGAATTCAGTAAACTGAAAATATGGACAGCATCATTACAATGTTTAATCTGCAGAATTTAGTACACAAAAATGAACCCAAGGAGAGTTGAAATGAGGCATTCATTATACAATCAATTAGAAAATGAAATCGAAATGAATTGAACAACCTACAGACTTTGTAGCATTAGTAACTCAAATTTGGCAACAACAACAACAATATGTTCTTACATTATCCTTCAAGTACATAAATTAGGCCAATCTACTTGTACACTTAGGCCACGAAAGACTATAGTCAGCCCCCAAAATCCAAAATACTATAGCCATCTTTGTCCCAAATGCTAGTCAAAATCTCCAAAATACTATCTAACAAGTCTGTACATGTTAGAACAGATCTTCATCATAAACACCACCAGGGGGAGCATCAAGAGCTGCGTGTAACTAATGACCGTGTTGCTCTCTTGAACCTCCACATTTGCTTGATGTTGTACATCATCATCCTTCTCCACTCTTAATCAAGGACCATCATTTTTCTTTTGTTACTGCCATGAAAATTCTAGTATTTAGTTTAGCAATGAATGGTAACAATATGTCATGTATAGATTGGAACATACCTTTGCTCCTTTTTTGGATGAGGCACCTTTAGTAAGTTTGCGCTTCCCCTTGAGTAACTTATCAAGCCAACCTCTCTTTCTCCTCAAGTAAGTCTCAAAAAGCCATTTAAATGAGTCACATGTTTCATCAAATAGCAAGGCTGCACCAAAAATGGCGGTTTCTCTAAACTGATTGAGTCCAAGAAAAACACCAAATGGCCTATATTCTTTGTTTGTGCCAAATGTTGTATCAAATGTGACAACATCACCAAAGTGTGCATAGTCAAGAACCATTTTAGCATCAACCCAGAATATGTTGGTTATATCTTCCTCACAGTCCAACTGCAAAGCATATTGGAAAGATGGGTTCTCAATGATTTTTTCATGAAAATACTTCAACATACTATCGGCTTGGCCGAAAGCCAACTCTCTTTGCCGCTTGGTCCGCAAATAATTATTTTGATCACGACAAGTGTAGCCGAGGTTAAATGGACCACCAGCTTTACGACAAGCAAACTCATGTGCAGCTTGGGGCATGATTCCAGAATCCTCGACAGCTTCTATTTCAAAAGCTTGTAGTTCAGAAATCTTCCTCTGTGATGCCATCAAGTGACATGTTTGTGGCAACTGAAGGTAATGATTGTGTTCCAACACAACATCCATGACTTCATAATTCATTGCCACTCGATCCAATGATATAATCATGATAGTTTTGCAACTTGTTCTTGTTTCGGCTCTAACACGCTTTGGCTCATGATCCATTGTTATCCCTTTCTTTCTTATACCCTCATTGGAACAAACAAATCTGCATGAAGTCACTTGACCATCCATCTTGCTTACATGTTTGTTTCTCTTCCTCACATCAAACCCAACACGGCCTCCATATGCAACCCAAAATAGCCAAGCTTCATCCAGGTTTCTAAACCTCATGCCAATTTGAGGCATCCCCTTGTCAATTTGCCCCATTGCAGGACACTTGCAAATGCACAAGAATTACAATTGCATAGCACACTAATCAGCAAGAATTCTGTAAAATAAGACAGGAAAAACATCAATCAATCCTCACATTAATTCATGACATGAAGAAACACACAATCAGATATATAAAGGCTAAATAAGGTTAATTCTTCCGGTACAATTCTTAGGATTGAACTAAAAAAAATCCAGGACAATACATGCCTCAAATTTTCAGTATTGAACTAACAATTAAGCACAATTTTCAGTTCTGAAGTATACACGTACAGAGGACGTTTCTACAGATGACTAACCTGCTCTGTGCTGGGTGGTCGCAGGGGAGAACCGCGGTCGTGGAGAGGGCGCAGGAGCGCGGACGCGGTCGACGGAGCTGAGGTCGGGCTCGTCGGAGATCTTCACGGCGGGGACGAGGTGCTCGTCGGAGCGAGGCGGGGATGAGAAGGCCGTGGGGGCGGACGAAATTGCCGGCGCCGTTTATCCGGTGGCCGGCGCCGGAGATCCCATGGCGCTCTTCCCCACGGCGGCGACGGCGGCGCAGCTCCCCGCAGGTCCCGCCCGCAAAGTCCTCGGCAAGCCTTTGTTTCCCGCCAATCTGTTGCGTTGCGCGCGTGAGAAAGATGAAGGAGACAAGCGGACCAGTGCCAAAATTCGTTGACTCGCTGCACTCCGTTGGATCGGGATGGACGGTGGATTTTATGCCTCAGGTCACGTTGTGCCCTGCCTCTTGCGGGGCATGGGATCTCAGTCCCGCGTCCACACGCGGGAGCTAGCGAGATGGAGCCCACCCACGACCTTATCTTTTTCGGAGTCCCTCTTTCACGCGTCTTCCCCATCCTCCCATTCGTTCCCCTTTCTGTTTCCTCTCTCCAAGCTCTTCCTCAGATGTGCCCCGCAATACATGGCACCCACGCCGTCATATCCTCCTCCGCCGCAGCTGCAAGGCGCGGAGCCGCTGCGTCGCTCAATTCCCCCAATTTTTGCTGCTAGGAGGTCACGAACCACTGATTTTTGGAAGCGTACAGGCGCTTTTAGGCGGCCAAGCACTGCTAGTGTTTCGGAGCTCGCGGCATTGCTGCGAAGGAGAGGCGGCGAGGAGCAGGTGGTGGCGCTACGACCGGCGTGCGGCGGTGCTGCAAGCTCAGGCCAAGCATGGAGGCGTGCTGCTGCCTGGGCACGGTGGTGGTTGCTGCCGGCGTGGAGCCGTGGTGCTGCCAGGGCACGACGGCGCTGCTCCCGGCGTGGAGGCGTGGTGCTGCCGGCGTGGACGCTCCGGCCTCGCGCGCCGCCTCCTCCCAATTGCTCAGCGTCGTGTTGAGATGCGTGTCTGCGGGTTTGGGAGAATTTTTTTTTGCTACATGCGGTGCAAACTCTTGTAAGTTTTGTAGTAATTTTTGTCTTCTTCTGATGCAAATCCCCAAACTTATTGTAGCAATTTTTATTCACATGATTCAATTTCCTCGATGCGGTTTTGTAAAAGAATTTTTCTTCTTTTGATGCAAATTTTTGAAAGTTTTGTAGCAGATATTTTCTTCTTTTGATGCAAATTTACATTATATTTGTAGCAATTTTCTTCTGACGGGATACATTTTATCTTCATGAAGTTCATTGTAGCAAAAAAATTCTCCTTTGGATGCAGATCCACAAAACGTTTGTACGAAAAAATATCTTCATATGATGCAATTTTTTCTTCAACATTTTGCAAATTTGAAATGGTTTGTAGCAAAGTTCAGATCCTAAAGAGGGTCGAGACAGCTCCAACCAAAGATGCTAATACCTCTACTGATTGTGCTGCAATCAGCCGCCGTCTGAGCTGCACGTGGTGTCGCCGGAGCTATGGTGATGTCTTCTCCGGCGAAGGTCGGGAGCGCCGGCCGTCCGAGCTGCACGTGGTGTCGCCGGACATCTGGTGGCATCTTCTCCGGCGATGGGAACGCGGCGTCTTCTCCGCCGACAGGCAACGACTTCTCCGGCGAAGCTGCAGGTGTGCGGTGTTGCAAGGAGGAGATGGTGAGCGAGGACACGGGGACGGCGTTTGCCTTTTTTCAGTAGCGAGGGGATTTGTTCCATGTGTGTGGCTGGCCCCAGGTGAACACTTGTCAAACGCAGGAGGCGAGGGATCGGGGGGCTTCGATCCCTGGGGGACGCTCCGCACGCCCCTAATAAATCCTCTCCGCCTTGCCCAAATCCTACGATAGTTTCTCTCACCTGATCGCAAGGGATGTACGCTAGCGAACAAAATCCTACCTATATCTTTTTTTTTGAATTTTTCCACGTATATTAAACCAGCAAAGAGTACACGATTACATCGATTACAAAAACAAAACTAAAAGAGACTAGCAAATCTATGAGATCTTCAAGCTCTTTCTTCATCCATGACACAATCTTGTACTTTCCTGAAGGCAGCCGTAGAACAACGCCAACACCACCAAACCACAGACCTGTGAATACCACCGAAGGTTCTCTCTTTTTAATTTTGAGCCGCAATGCCAAGGCTTTGTGCACGCACGCAGCCATTAAATTAATCAAGCAACATCAGCAAGAGCACCACCACTGATATCTCAGGGATAAATAACCGAACCACTTTGTCGACGTCGTTGGGAGCCGAGAGAACGAATCACCATTGCCGAAGACATAGTCGCCGGGATAGATATTGCGAGGACAAACCTCCTCGCGGCAATCATGAGAAACAATCCAAGATTGATCTGGCGAAGCAAGATCTGAAGAACCATACCTAGACAAACTTAATCTTCCAAAGCCACCATTGACGTCGGGAAGAATATCTCGTCGTCGAACGAAGCGTGGAAGATCACTTATTGCAGACGATACCATCTCCATTAACGAAGAAGTTGACGACCAAAACCAAACTCTACCATTAAGGACCTTCGAAAAGCGCCGTGCGCAGGTCCGAGGTCCCCACCCCTTCTAGTGACAGAACGGCACCTAGAGCAGGCGAGGACCCGTCGAATCTTTGCCGGCGGCGACGATGAAGCTGCAGATATCACCGGCGGCGGCTAGGGTTGAAACCCTAGGCCGCCGCCACGATCGCCACCTCTCCTATCTTTCTCGTAAGTTAAAATCCTACCTATATCTAACCTGTCTTGTCTCAGAAAATAAAAAATAAACTAATTGTGCCTATCACGGAGCTTTTTTTCGGGAAAAAAATCCCGAACAGAAAGAAATTTCTTTTTATTGTTGTGGAGAAGAAAAATATCCGATCAGATCCCGTAAATTGGGTAGATCCGTAATATTTCGATAACTTAAAACGAGTCTCTCATACATTATTTGGGTGGAAACTGTAAACCATGAAATGTTTGGTGGGAGGAAAATTCAGTTCAACTGTGACCGGACCGGCACAGAATAAGAGAAAAAACTTGGAGATGATAGTCGCAACCATTGGTGGGGAGAGGATGTGGTCGCCCGGTGTAGTTGACACGTCGGGTGGCGGGAGCTCGGAGTGCGGCGAAGAAGGGAGCGGTTACGCCGACCTCGCTACGACGACTAGTCCGAGCCAAATTTTGCGAGCGACGTAGAGCGGTGGCTTTGCAAGCGCCGGAGCAGACCGCGTTGCCGAAGAGTAGGGACGATGCGCCGAAGCGTAGAGCTGAGCGACATTGTGAGTTGAGGAAGATGACAACTGAAAAAAAATCACTACCATGTGGATCTCACGTGGTAGAAATGTAGAATATTCTTTTTGGGGCCTATTTTACTAAAAAAGAAAAGGGCTGCTAGAACACACTGTCCAAGCATTAGTATATGGGATAAGAAATATCTATATCTATACCTAATAATAAAGGAAGGAGAGTTTCTTGTGGTACGTCGTTTCGTTCCTTTTTTTTCTGGAAACAAATAAGCGCTCGTAAAGCAATGACATAGAGTTGGGTACGAACTCTTCTGCAGAATCAATTTCGATTCCCGTATGGATTGCTCTATTTAATTTCGTGCCTCCTCGCTCACGAAAATCTACCCATATATAGCCCCTCTCTTCCTCGCGTGATTCTCACCAAATTTATCGCACGAACTCGCCGAAATTCGATCGCCATTGAAGCTCGAAACTGATTGATCGGCAGTGGAATCCCGGGTTGACGGATCATGTCTAGCTTTGAGTCCGATCGATCTGGAAAATCCTGGTTTCCTCCGTGAGCAGATCCGATCTGAAGTCAAACAACAGGCCTACATCATGTTTCTATATATGTGTCGGTCCCCTGATCTTCTTCTTCGAGAGAGGATCGATTAATTGGGTCTAGCCCGAGATAGCTCTCGACACGGCGAGGCGATAGGCGACGGCATTAGAGAAGAGAATAGCTGGGGTTTCGTCGCGAAATTTTTGGCTACCCTACCCGTCATCCACCCCCTCCCATCCAATCCGATCTCCATTACGCTCTCCATGTTCGTGTGCATACGCGAAACTGCTCGATCCGGTCATGCAGTCCTGGATCGATAGCATGAGGGCGCCGCGGCAATGGATAACTTGGTGATATGGAGGTGGAGCACGCGGCAATGGAAGTGGAGCATGCGGTCGACGTCCTTGGCGAGGGCGGTGCTGATTCGGGACGAGGAGCTGCTGCACGGCAAGTATTGGTCGGCGTTGGCAGCCCGCATAACCACATAGTCCATGGCGAGGACGTGGTCATCGTCCATGGTCCTGGTGCGGTTTGCTGTTCGCCCATGAGGAAGAGCCCCTCATGCATGGCGTGCTCGTCGCCGGTAGCCAGCGCGACCATCACGTCTATGGCGAGGACGTGCCGACGTGGTCGATGTCCATGATCCGGGCGCGGTGGGGCAGGGATCTTCTCCTGTTGGCACAGGAGCAACGGCGGAGCTATGTTGAGGTCAGGGGGGGCCGCCGCCCCCCAGCCCAAAATGAAAAAACTATTTATCAGCTAGTATTTTGGACCGATTAGGGAAATTTGGGGAAATTTAGTGTATCTGCCCCCCAAGTTGTGGCTGAGCTCTCGTTAGGGCGTCCGTCCTACCTGGACTTTGGGGGAAAACTAAGTTATACGTACGCGTTTCAGTCAGAGCAAAATCCAGCAGGTTGCCGCGGCGCCATTAGAGATGCATGCACAGCTTCCTCACGCGAAAGGGTAACTTCACTTGGTGGGTCCAAGTTGATGTCCAGATCGAGGTCTAACGATATTTTGTAGCTAAAAAACGTGTAGTCTATTGTTTGCTCCATTTGTCTTTGTCATATATTGACTATTTAAATTAGCAGCCAATCAGCTATTTGACATGTAGTGTGTATTGCTTAATTCATGCAAATAAGCAGTTTATTAAGTGATTAAGTTTATCAAAGTATTAATGTGTATTTTTTTTAGAGTTTGCTTGAACTTAATTTTTCTGTAGCTTACATGTTACAACCGCACTAGACCACGTAGTTGTCTAGAGATGGACGAACAAGTCCCAGGCTCCAAGGAATTTGTCTCCAATTTTTTTTAGGGTATTTTATCTCTAAATCTTTTGTTGCGGTGGCTTGATTTTTTTCGCCCCCCCATACATTTTCGTCAAGCTCCGCCACTGCACAGGAGGAAGATCCGCTCATGCACAGTGTGGTTGGCGCCGGTAGCCAGCCAGGCCCGCCAGATCGTCCATGGCTAGAACGTGGTCGACGTCCATGGTACAGGAGCTAGCGCTGAATGACTAGGACATACAACTGTTGCCGGTCACGCAGGCGGAGGAGGAGCTCATGCACCGATGCATGGCGTGCTCGTCACCGGCAGCACGGTCGACCAGGGCGTCCATGGATGCCACGCGGTCCACGATGAGCTGCTGCCCTACGCTCGTGTCGAACTGTTGGTCGTCCATGGAGCTATCGATCGGCCGTCGTTGTGTGATGCCCAAGACGTGAAGAACGATGGTGAAGACGTGCTGACCAGGGTGTGGCGCTGGTGGCTGCCGTGCCGTGCAACAGTGTCTATACAGCATATTTGATTAATCTTATTCTGACTTGAAAATATAACAAGTGAATTTGCTCATGTGTGGCCGCTGCCTGCTTGTGTTGCAGGACGTTGAGCAAGTTATTGGACAGGCGTTGTAAGTATGCTTACTGAAACAATATAAAGAATGGCTTCCTCTTTGTAGTTTCTATTCCCTTTGTAATTTTGTCTTGGTAGGGTGGTCTCATAAATTGAATTGTCTTGGTTAAGAAGGCAATTGAATTTTATGTAAGCATGTGCGAACTTGTTTTTACCCTACACTGAAATTAGACGCTGTATCCAGATTTAGTTCTAAAAAAAGGATGACTAATATTAAAATTTAAAAAGTCTAAAATATTAGAGTAAACAGAAAATTAATTATAAAACAGTACATCAAATAAAACTAATTGTTTAAACTACTATTAGATCAAATTAACATATTTTAAATAATTGTGTGTACTTTTAATCCGTTGTATGAATCGTGTGCGTGTTGTATTGGTTTGGTAGTTACAAAAATTAAATAAATACAGATTGATGGAATTTGGAGAGTGATAATTAGAATCAAGTTTCCATGACATAAAAAGTAGTAGTAGTTTATAAAATTCACTCCGTAGCAACGCACGGGCACATTTCCTAGTAAAAGGTAAAAGATGTGTTATTTAAATGGTGGGACCTACCACAGGAGAGCAGTCCGATCCCAGGTCCTAACCCAGACTCAAACCCAAACCGTTTCCTTTCCTTACCCCGCGTGAGG
Source organism: Poa pratensis (assembly GCA_947311845.1). Lineage (NCBI taxonomy): Eukaryota > Viridiplantae > Streptophyta > Magnoliopsida > Poales > Poaceae > Poa > Poa pratensis. Next base: position 44,777,000 of record CAMZMU010000075.1, read on the forward strand.
CAAGTTCGTCGTACATGGATCGGACGCAATATATATGTCGTTCGTATAGCAGCACCGAAACGGTCGAAGCAGTCCGCCGCCGCATCCGATGGCGTCCCCGTCCGCTCCGGCGCCGTCGCGGCCGCAGCGCTCGCCCCAAGAGGTGGAGGACATCATCCTCCGCAAGATCCTCCTCACGCCCCCAACCTCCCCCTACAACGCCGAGCGCATCCTCATCGACCGACTCTCCCTCCCGGACCCCTTGGCCTTCCTCGCCGCCGCCTTCCGCCGCGCTGCCGACGAGGCACGCAAGATCTCCACAATCCGCGACGCCGGCCTCCAGGCGCGCCTCAAGGCATCCATCGCCCACGTCCGCGGGCTCATCCTCTCCTACGCACGCATCGTCGCCGGTAACCCACACAACACCTTCCCCAATGGGCCCGTGGAGCTGCTCATCTTTCTACTCGCCGAGGCCGCCCACCCGCTCGACCCTACCCCGGCCCCCGGCCGCCCACCCGCTCGGGGATTTCTGGACGAGCTCTTGGGGAACGCGGACTACGAGACCATCCAGCCGGTCATGGCGGAGCTGTACGAGCGTCTCAGCCAGAGCGTCGGCAAGGTATCAGCGCTCGGCGACTTCCAGCGCCCGCTCCGTGTTCTCTGGCGTCTGGTGGTGGCTGTCCCCAATGGCACCAGGGCTCTAGTGGAGCACCCCAGGTGGATTCCTAAGGCAGATCAGAGTATGCTCATCGGGGAAGGGAGAGTCATGGAGATCTCCAGCTTGCTCGGACCATTCTTCCACGTCAGTGCGATCCCCGACCCTGAGTTTGCGGTCAGCCAGCCTGATGTTGGGCAACTGTGCTTCTCCGACGCATCTTGGCACCGGCCAGGTGACTTGTTATCATCTTTTGCAGTTATCAAGAGTGTTATGAATAGCCTGCAGGATGGACTAAGGGATATTCTTCTAGTGCTACTTAAGAATTTGGATACTCGAGATAAGGTCCTTGAGTATCTAGCGGAGGTGATAAACAAAAATGCAGGAAGATCCCGCATGCAGGTGGATCCTTTAAAATGCGCTAGTTCCGGTATGTTTGTCAATCTTAGTGCTGTGATGCTCCGTCTGTGCGAGCCTTTTTTGGATAAAATGGAGTCAAAGAAGGACAGGATTGATGTCAAGTACCTGTTCTGCAACCAAAGAGTCAATTTCAAAGATCTGACCGCGATAAATGCCTCCTCACAAGAAGTGTCATCATGGGTAGAGAGCTGGAACCATGAGAATGCTCAAGATAATGCCAACAGCCGAGTGGCTCGCTTTGTGGAATCACAACAAGCTACAAGCTCAGGCAAAGGAGGGCCACTAGCAAAGAAAGAGAATTTCTCATTTATTTGCGAGTGTTTCTTCATGACGGCAAGGGTACTTAATATGGGGTTGATGAAAGCTCTAGCATATTTCAAACACATCTCTCAGGATCTCGCAACGTATGAGGATGATTTGGAGTTAAACAAAGCAGTGAGAGATCAAGGAGGTAGTTCACCACAGCTTGAGCAAGATATAAACTGCTTGGAGAAGATAGTGGCAGGTGTATCACAAGACAAGTTCTGCTATGAAGCTCAGATACTGCGAGATGGTCCATTTCTTCAGCGAGCACTATCTTTCTACAGGTTAATGATATTGTGGTCAGTAGATCTAGTTGGTGGATTTAAGATGCCTTTACCATTACAATGCCCCAAGGAGTTTTCTTGCATCCCGGAGCATTTTATTGATGATGCAATGGATTTACTTGCTCTAACCTCTCGAGTTCCAAAAGCTTTGGAAGGCTTCCCATTGGATGACTTTCTCAATTTCAACATCATGTTCATGGCGAGTTCTTACATTAAAAATCCTTACCTAAAAGCAAAGATGGTTGAAGTTTTGAATTGCTGGATGCCACATAGAAGCGGCTTGAAATCCACAGCCTCGTTATTTGAGGGGCACCAACTATGTCTTGATTATCTAGTAAAAAACCTTCTGAAGCTTTATGTGGATATTGAATTCACTGGCTCCCATACACAATTCTTTGACAAATTTAATATTCGACACAATATTGCTGAGCTTCTCGAGTATTTATGGGACGTTCCCAGTCATTGAAATACTTGGAGACAATAGCTAAAGAAGAGGAGAAGGGCCTGTACTTGAACTTTCTCAACTTCCTTACCAATGATAGCATCTATCTTCTTGACGAGAGTTTGAACAAAATTATCGAACTAAAAGAAATAAAGGCTGAGATGGCTAACACTGCTGCGTGGAATAGCAGACCCGCTCAAGAAAGGGAGGAGCGGTTGCGTGTATTTCATGAGTCGGAGAATATTGTCCGTTTTGATATGAAACTGGCAAATCAGAATGTTGGGATGCTTGCATTCACGTCAGAACAAATTTCAGCGCCTTTGCTTCTTCCAGAAATGGTGGAAAGGGTGGCGAGCATGTTAAATTACTTCCTCTTCCAACTTGCTGGTCCCAAGAGAAATTCGTTGACTGTAAAGGATCCAGAGAAGTATGAGTTCAAACCGAAGCAGCTATTGAAGCAGATTGCTACCATCTATGTCCACATCGCAAGGGGTGATAAGGAAGCTATCTTCCCAGCTGCAATCTCGAAAGATGGACGATCATACAGTGAGCAGTTATTTGCTAGCGCAGCTAATATTTTGTGGAAGATTCGGGTGGATCCCCAAATCATACAGGAGTTTCTGCAACTCGCCAGTAAGGCAAAAGCTGCTGCCTCTAAGGCCATGGATACTGAGGCTATCCTTGGGGACATACCAGATGAATTTCTTGATCCAATTCAGTACACTCTTATGGAAGATCCTGTGATACTTCCTTCGTCGCGGGTCACAATAGATCGTCGAGTCATTGTCCGGCATTTGCTCAGTGACAGTACCGATCCGTTCAACCGCTCCCATCTCACACAAGACATGCTGTTACCAGACACGGATCTCAAGTTGCGCATCAAAGAGTTTGTCAGGTCTAAGCAGTCTAGGAAACGGCCGGCTGCCGACTCTGAGATGGGGGAGCCTGGTGATTTTATTTTGAAACGAGGCAAAAGCGAGGCAGCCGGGTGATGCCGCTGATATGGTCGAATGAACTGCCAATAGCTAGGATGGATATTTTTTGGGACCAGATTTCTGTATGCTATTCATCAGGCCGTATCAAGTCGATTATCTTTCTCCCCTACCTCTGCCCCTGCCTCAGTTCTTTGTAAATGTTGTAAACTGATCCCTGCAAATCTATGTTTAGCATATAGCAAGAAGAAACACATGTACTTTTACAGTAAAAAAAACACACATGTACTTTGTCTCTCCGTGCCCTGTCATTGATCGTTCAGTTATGGCAAAAACAAAAATGCCGTCACGAAACCACGGACAGATGTATCATATATTAATTGGTATCTCGTTGTGTTTATATTAATTATCAATTCATCATACAAGGCACAGCCGCTGGATATATCAGATTCCTTGGCCGGCAAGTACTCCCAACCAAGGTTTTGGATACCGTATGTAAAAAAAAATCCCTACCGGTTACTAGACGAATTTGAAAACCAAAATTCGTGAATTCAAATTTTTTGGTTAAAATTCGGTAAATTTTTTGGTTAAAATATGCTAAAATTAAAATTTCAAAATTTTCGGTCTTTTTTGTCCGGTATGACCACTTCGCGGGGTGCTCGGGATTTGCGGTTACCGGTCTGTGGTTACCGACCGGTAACCGGAAATCCCGCCCGGTTACCCAAACCGTGCTCCCAACGTAGTACTAAGTGATTGACAGAATGCGACACAGACGACAGCACGTGATGGCCGTAGGTTAGCGGCTCGGTGATCCGACCTTCCCGACAAATTTCTCGGCATGTTCCGTTCTAGGATCATCTCCCCGCCTGACCGCCTGTAGTTCGCCACCGTCTACAAGCTGTATCCTGCCGCCGTGTCGCTGCAACCGGCAATGCTGCTCCTCTCGTCAATTCGTCAGATGAGCATAGCCACCTGTGCAGCCCCGACGATAGTTGGTCTTCCATGCCCCAAGCAAGGCAGCCAACATGCTTTTCGTTGGTTTTAAGATGGAGGCTGGATCGCTTTGTTGGACATAAGACAGCTACACACTCACCGTCGTGATCCTCTTTTCTGTCGTTGAGGTTGCGCTCTTGGAGAAGCAATGTAAGATTGCATCGGTGTGCTGGTTGACTGATCCAGTTTCAGACTTTCAGTTTCTTCGTCTTTGTTCTTTTCGGGATTCGGCTACTTTTCATGTTTCAGTATTAAATATTTATTACAAGATAGAGTCGAGATTGTACGTCCCTTCAGTACAAGACAGAGTCGAGAGATCAGATAAAATAATGGTTTTGGAAATATGTATTACCCAAATAAAATGTATCTTTCCATTTAATTTAGCAAGTGACAATGATTTCATACTTTTGGATAACATGATGTATACAAAAAAAAAGATTAGAAAGTATGTGGTTACTTTTGTGAGGATTGTTGTACAATAGGACATATAAGAGAACTGAAATACGAGAGAAAACAATGATAGCACCAAAATCAAACTTTACTTCAAACATAAAATGTTCGATTTATTTTAGACCCGTTGCAACGCACGGGCACTTTGCTAGTGTTGGTAAAATTTGTAGTCGATGCCAGGGAATTTGATACGTGCGATAAATCTTATCTTTGATCTCGTAACCTAGATACTGGATGGTTCCACATTTACCACGTCAACAAATAAAATAAAGAGATGATTCATAACCCCGATATTTCCGATTCCACATAGTCCCTATATTAATCTTTTGCTTCTTCTAGTTGGTCCTATCTGGATAACTTTTGCACTGCACGGAGAACAATAATGGAAGAAAAATGAATCATAGTCGTTTCGGGGGAGAATTATATATCCTTTTGATACGATGAAAGCTATGGCGCATGGTTTCAAACAAAATGTGGAACAACCAAAACATATAAACATCGAGTGATAAATGAGAGAAAACCTGTTTTCACTACATAATCCTACATGATAAGAAAGGATATATATCTAAAGTTTAGAAGCAAAATAGTAGTAATAAAGTTGCACGCAGTCGATCAAGATTCTACATGTTTCCCGTGCATCATGGAGATTGGCAGCTAGATGACATCCTCACACTCTGTTCATAAGAAAACATTGAATATCAGTCGAGACTCCTTATAGCCATCGGATTAAGGATATAGTATCCCTTTTGCACTTCACGAATCTGGTATCTAGATCAAACGGTTCTTTATAGTGATGACAACGCGATCCCACAGGATCGATATTTCATTATCAGTGATAACGAAATACAGAGGTTTTTACCGCCAGCATCCAAGTGCAAACAAGACAAGAAAGAGAAACCAAACTCCCCGCCTACAACGCGAGAGATTGGGGTACAACAGCGTAAGTTTGCCAGCAACAGAACAACCTAACCAAAGACTTAAACTTTTTACAACTTCACCAGACTGCAAAAGCTCCCACGAGCAAGTACTAGAAACGAAGCAGAGACAAGCAACTTTCTTTGAACCTCCAGAACACAATGTGTCATTTTTGAGAGCACACTCCATTACTTCAGGCTCCTTGGTGTGGCTGTCCGTCAGCCGAAGGGTGTTGGTGCCTCTATCATCTCCAGCATTCCCACTTCCAGAAGCCATTGTGGCAAGCGCCATCAGTGTATCAGCTCCAGCGTGCAGCGCCTCCCGATCTGTAGCGTCATGGAGACCTGCCCAGTATTTCAGAAACACACATATATAACAAATTAGTTCATTAGGTCTGTGTATCAACTTCCCTTCAAAGCACGCTTTGTTCCTGATCTTCCAAATGGCCCAGCATATCGCAGCCACTAAGGTGATCTGAACATTTCTACTAACTGTGGTATGTTTTGGGATCCACCAGAAATATTGAGAGAAAGAACCAGGTCTGTCAGGAGCCCCAATAGCAGTAGCTATGGTAGACCACACATATTTCGCTGCAGAACAAGTAAAGAACAAGTGATGTATTGATTCATCTTCATTGCATAACTGACACCGTATGTTTCCTGTCCAGTATCTTCTCTGCAGATTGTCTTTTGTTGCAATGGCATTATGCCAGATGAGCCACAACCAAATCTTGATCTTCAAAGGCACTTTAGCTTTCCATAGGTGTTTAAAAGATCTGTCAATCCCTGCACTACTCAAAGAGTGATACATCGATTTAACGCTGAACTGCCCATTCTTTGTCCACTTCCATACTGGCTTATCACTGTCTGAGCTCAGGGCAACTCCACACAAAAGATTCTGCAACTCTCTGAATTGATCTTGAAGACGAGCAGGTAACCATCTCCTGAAAGTAAATCTCCACCTGGAATTAGCTGCCGCAGCAACAGTGATGCTAGTTTCATTACAGATGTCTAAAAGCTCAGGGAATCTATCTTTAAAAGGATATCTCCACACCATGCATCATTCCAAAAATGAGTCTGCTGACCATTTCCCACTATCATTTTCCTGCCACAAAGATAAACATCTTTGACATGTAACAAATCAGACCAGAAAGCTGAATCAGTGCTTCTGTGTTTCGCTGCAAAGATGCCAGCATTCCCCAGATACTTCCTTCTCATGAAATCCTGCCAGGGGCCTTTTCCAGTTTCTAGGCGCCACCACCACTTACACAGCAAGCTTATGTTAAAAAGAGTGAGATTCTTGATACCCAAACCACCTTTCTTTCTTGGTTTACAAATCAATTTCCATTTCACCCAATGTATTTTTCTTTTTCCTGTACCACCAGCCCAGAGAAACGATCTCATGTGTTTTTCCATCCCAGCAATGTTGGATTTATGAAACAATCTCAGAGCCAACTGATAAACAGCTGTGGTCGCAAGACATGCATCAACTTTCGTCACTCTTGCAGCAATGGACATAGTTCCACCCATCCAGCCACCCATTTTCGATTTAAATGTGTCTTCAACAAACTTCATCTCAGCTACCGTTGTCCTTCTCGAGCAAATGGGAGTACCTAAATATTTCATAGGCCACTTCCCCTTCTGACAATTGAACAGATCAGCATAAGTTTGCATTTTCTCCTCATCTTCCAGAACTAACAACACTTCAGTTTTTTCGAAGTTTATCTTCAGACCTGACATTGCCTCAAAGATATAAAGTAAGAGTTTCAGATTTCTAGCACCTTCTAAATCATCTTTCAACAGAAGGACTGTGTCGTCAGCATACTGTAAAATTGAGCAACCATTATCCACCCATCTGTCAGCCAAACCTGAGAACAACCCATTTTCTTTAGCAACACAAACCATCTTGGATAGGCAGTTAGCAGCAATGTTAAACAAGGTAGGAGCCAAAGGGTCTCCTTGTCTAACACCTTTGAAGCTACCGAAGTAAGGTCCTTTTTCATCATTAACCTTCACACACAGTGTACCATTCTTGACTGAACTCTTAAGGAGTTCAATCCAATGAGCACTGAAACCTTTTTGCCTACAACAATCAAACAGGAAATCCCAGTTGACCTTGTCATATGCCTTCTCGAAGTCAATTTTCAACACAATCCCTTGTTGTTTATTTACCTTAGCATCTCTCAGGATTTCATGTAACAGCGAAATACTGTCATGAATGTACCTCCCTTTGATGAAAGCGCTTTGGCAAGGATGGATAATCTTCTGCATGATCGTAGACATTCTATTTGTCAACACTTTAGTGATTATCTTGAACAGAACCTGAAGCAGGCAAATTGGTCTGAATTTCTGAATAACATCTGCATTATCTCCTTTAGGGATGAGAGTAATAATGCCATAATTGATTCTATCCAGAGATATCTTATGCTGATGGAAATCATTCATGATGTTCATCATATCAGCTTTAAGAATAGGCCAGCAGGCTTGATAGAATTCCACAGGGAAACCATCTTGACCAGCTGCTTTATTCTTCTCCATTTGATCCACCACAACTTAACATCTTCTTCAGAGAAAGGAGCATCTAGTTCAGTATTCTCTTCTGCCGAGACTTTTCATTTTCAGACCACACCTCCTGCCTTAACCTTACATCTTGTGTGTTAGCCGGACCAAAAAGATCCTTGTAAAAGCTAGAAGCATGTTGCAGAAGATTAGGGGTGCCCTGAATAATGTCTCCACCATTCTTCAAAGAGAAGATAGTTTTCTTCCTTCTACGACCGTTTGCTATTCTATGAAAAAATTCAGTGTTGTTATCTCCCTGCAACAGCCATTTTTCTGCTGACTTTTGTCTCCAGTAATCCTCCTCTTGTTCAAACAGTTCCATCAGTTCTCGCTGAACAAAACTTCTTCTTTTTAATTGATCAGAAGAGAGAGGTGTGTTTTCTTCTTGCAGTTCCAGATCCTCCATCTCCAGGATCAGATCTTTCTTTCTTCTATTCGACCGACCCCTCAAGTTTGCACCCCACCTTTTAGATCATTTTTCACCAACTTTAGCTTCTTCTGAAACAAATCCAAACTGTTTTTAGCCCTAATTGGTTTGGCCCAGATATTTGACACTCTCAAAAGGAAAGTGTCTTCTTTAATCCACCTTTTATCAAACCTGAACTCTCTGCATTTTGACACTCTGCCTTCCATAGTGTCTAGAACAATTGGCAATGATCTGAAATATCTCTTGAAAGTTTATGAACTGTCACCAGAGGGAATAAAGCTTCCCAATCCCTAGACATCAAGAATCTGTCCAACTTCTCAAGAGTAGGAAAAGTCTGACTATTAGACCAGGTAAAGCTTCCTCCAGTCATGTGAATTTCTCTCAGCTCGTAGTATTGATCACAGCATTAAACATATCCATCCACTTCCTATTTGTTATTGGTTTATTTTTCTCTGCAGGAGATCTTATCAAGTTGAAGTCACCGCCAATTAGCAAAGGAATTGACTGGTCACTACAAACCTGACATAAATCTGTCACAAACTCTTCCTTATCTGCTTCTTGAGCTGCCCCATAAACAATAACTAGCTTCCACTTCTTATCAATCTTGAGATCTTTTAAAGTAACTTGAACAAAGAATCTGCTACTAACCGTATCTAGCACATCAAAACGTGCAGCATTGAAACCACCCAAAATGCCACCAGCTCTGCCTATTGAGGCCGACCATTTCCAGGTGAATCGATTCAAAGGATCAATTCTCCTGAAAAATGCATCAGAATACTCTTTTTTAATCGTTTCTTGCAGCCAATGAAATCCAGCTCCTGCTCTTTGATGAAATCTGTCAAAAACACACTCATACCCTTCTTCCCCACCCCTCTGCAATTCAAAGAGGCACCAATCATTGATATTTTGGGTTTTTCTTTCTCACTCTGGATCCAGTGACAACACCACACAAAGGGTGGTTGTTGTTCACTTTCACCGAGGCAGCACTACAACCTGATTGTGCTCCTCCATCAATTCTACCAGATGTTGAGGGTAGACCATCCACAATAAGCTTTCGGGCAGCCCTAATCCCTTTTTTCCTGCTTTTAGACACCACTGGAGTAAAACCATCATTGTCCACATCTTCCTCACCCCATCCCAGAGTGCAACCTGCATATTGTTTCTTTTGCTTCTGCAGCCACACTATTATTCTTTGCAGCAATTTTATGTCTAGCAATTTCTAAATCTTTCACATATCAATTTTCTCAAGATTAAAAGTAGCAGGATCTACACCCATCTCTAAAGCTCTACTATGAATATCATCTGAATCTAAAACAGCAAAGGAGTTATGTGAATTAAGATTTGTACCTTCAGGTTCCTGACCCCACTTGATGTATGGTCCTGTCTTCCACTCTTGTGTTATTATCATGCATGTTGGCCAATCTGGAGCTTACTCTTGTAGGAACTTCCACTCTGTCCAACCCCACTGAGTCATCTTTTTGTATACCCACCTCCTCTTGTGTTAACTCCACCTCAGGTTGTGAGCTATCTGTCTGAATCACCACTTGAGAACAACCTTGGCTTTCTTCTTCACCTCCTGCCATCACTGTGACAACTTTTGCTTTCTCAGAGTGAACAGAGTATGAAGTATCATATCCTTTCAGAGCTGCTGTCATAATCCACCTTCTCTTCAGATTCTTCCATAACTATTGCATTACCAGAGTGACCATCCTCTTCAGGAATAGTATCCAACCCAGAAAATTGTTGTAGCAGGGTGTCAGGGATATGCTCCTTTGATTTCTGCAGCTCAACGAAATCAGGCAACTGCAGTTGAACCGGGAAAGGAATGTTTATATCACCTTGGATAGTGATGAAACATAGAAACGGTTATTTCTCACACAGACTAGGAAAACTGGAAAAGAGCCCTACCATGTGCAAATTTGTTGGCCCTCTAAAAAGAAGAATGATAAAGGAAACACTCCCGACTATATTTCGAAATATTATCTCTTTTCACATCACGAATCTTGGTGTCTAAATAAAACGGATCTTTATGGTGAGATGGCACGTGGAAAAAATATTTCTCGCTCAAGAAATAGCAAAGCTGGAAAAAAATCCTACAATGTGTAGGCGGGCCTGGCTGTTAACTTGCTCGAACATAAGAAGAAAGCTTAAAGAGCACTCGTTCAAAATTATAAGAATAAAATTTCCGTACGGTTAATCATGCATGTACCTTGTGCCGCCGTAGCTAGTGTGCGCACTCCATCTGCAAGGCGCCAGCATCTCCGACCATCCTCGGCCCGCATTGCCACGCCATATTCCTGGGGCTGGGGCCATGGAGCTCCACGTCAAATTCCGGCACCCCGCTGCGCATGTCCATGGAGAGGCTATCCAGCAGAGACCCCGGCACCACCACCCCGTCGCCTCTCGCGACTAGGGGGAAGTCGACCGCTTCCATCGGCCCGGCGCAGATCTGCTGCGTCAAGGCGGCGCTTGCGGCGAGGGAGACGCCACGGTAGGACACCGTGGCGTACATGCGGGGTTCGGCGCACTCGGTGGCCCAGATACCCCACGAGGCGACGCGGAGGGTGAGGTTGAACTCAGGGTCCAGGGATCCCCCGTGGCCGGCGAGGTCCGCCGTCGGGTCGAGGCCGGAGACGTCGCCGATGGAGACATAGTAGTGTGGCTCCTGCTCGAAGGCCTGGTGCCCGAGGAAGATAATGGCGCCGATGAAAGCGACGATCAAGATTGCCATGATGGAGAGCACGAAGCAGACGCAGCAATTGCTTGCTCCTTCTGTCGGGTTTATATATAGCTAGGGAGAGACGTACGTGTGCTTCCTCGTCGGACGTGTTGGGTTTGGAGTCATCAGTTGAATTCGTGTTGGACTGACACAAATCGATCGGCGGCCTCTCTCCCTCCGTACGTAGCGCGTCGGTTGGCTCGTGACAGATACGAGCGTTAATGAGCTAGCGCATGCAATCTCCCATGCATTAATTCCTTGTTATTTTTTCCGGCTGCAACCAAACTCAAACGCAATTCCTTGGCTTGGCGCGCGCGGGAGGTCCGACTTTTTCTCCAGCGCAAATAATCCCGCAGACGAAATTCAATGTTTTTCTATCTCGCAACGGAACTTTGCGCCGCGCGCGTGGTGGACGTATGGTTCAGATGGCTTTGCTTATTAATTCGGCTCTCACCAAAATCAAAACGGCCGTACGTGCTTCCTTGCATACACCCTACACACACACATGTTCTTCTTTCTCTCACAAAAGCCATGCACATGCATGCACGTACTCACTCGTAGTGTGCACGTTACTCTCGTCCGACCTAAAATCGATAATCATGTTGCCCATTACTCTCGAAAACTATAGAATTCGTAACATAGAGCAGTCTCAAATACCATGCCATATGTAAGAGCATCTCCCGTCACGGTTGTCAAATTCTCCACGGACGGACGTCCGGACAGGAGAGAGAGTAAAATTGTGCACCCAACCGTCTTCCCCAAACTCTCCTCTGTTTTCCTTTGTTTTCCTTTCTTTTATCCTTCATTGACTCTTCTCTCTCCTTCTCCACCAATCACATGCAAATGACCCTACAATTTGGGGAGGCTTTGGGGGACATGGTTGGAGGAGACCACTTTTAGGGGTGGTCCGGACGTGTCCGCGGACAGTTTTAGGGGTAGTCGCTATCGGAGATGTCGTAAAGACCATCAATGCCATTGCTAGAGGCATCGGCATGGTCATCTTAATCACACCTACATCTAGACCACTTTCCGCCATCGTTGGTGCTGCCCCGTCATGGGTGCCAAGAGAGGTGTCGAAGGGATGCTAATGGTGGTCGCAACTCACTTTAGACAACACTTGCCGTGGAACTCCAAATATTTTTTGCAACGATGATATAACACATGAAATGATAGGTAGTAACTACTATAATAAAATAATAACACACGACGCTAAAATGCCACACAAAATGATATGGACAAGAGCTATCTCCTAGCAAAACAATAAAGTGCCTAATAACTCCTGAAAACAAAGTCGCACCTAATGATAGGTAAATTCTATCTCCTAGCATTAAATAATAGCATGCGGTATCAAATGCCACATGAATTGATAGGCAAATTCTTGCACTTGTGCACACCGTTTCGGGGTTAATGGACGAGTTTGAGGTCCACCGGTGCAAATTAAAGGTTTCCTATCTATTTTTGTGGAGTATAACACACCCTTTTTTGTTTGAAGAACAATTTTACATTCGTTGGACCATGGTAAACTATCGTACGATGCTGCAAAAGCTTGTTGTCCTCTACAGGTTTTCGTGGTCTCTAACACACCGTAGGCGTCGCGAGGAGGAGTGAATGATGATGAAAAGTGATGTGAGATGTGTAGCTAGCAGGTGGTCGATTAGGGGCTATGGGGTAGTTAGGGAATTGCTCCAAAAAATTTATTCCTCTGTGCATGAAATAATTTGTATTGTTCCTTACAATTCAGGGACAAATTTGTAATTTAACATTTATAATCGACATATCACACTAATGAAGATTAAAAAATGAATATGAATTTAGATTCAATTATGTCCCAACTAGACTAAATCAAATATTCATTATCACACATGCAACTTTTCATCTCCAAGGCTTCCAATAAATCCACGTAATCATCTAGAATTTACATCCATTTCATGTCTCATTTTACCATGTCCTATAATAGGATCATTATGTTATCAAAAAGATAGTTACTCCTATGTGACATAACGTAAGATGTTTAAGGTATTCCGATATAAGAACTATGTACAGAGCAAAGTGAGTGAATCTACACACAAAATACGTCTATATACATCCATATATAGTTCGTATTGGAATACCCAAAACATGATATATTGTGGTACAAAGGGAGTATAAATTATCATTCTTAGTGTTATTTTTTTGTCGCGCGTCATTGGGGTTCTTATTTTATGTTAGAAAATCACACGTTATTTGGGTCCTTTATTATGCTAAATCGTCGTTACCTAACACCGTTTTGGTGTTTGCCCGCCGTTTTCGGGGCTATAGCACTTTTTTTTTTTGCATTTTCTAGCCTGTTTCGTTTTGGCACTTTCCCCTCGATTTGAAGGGCTATAATACGCTTTTAGGGGATCACAACACAATTCTCGCAACCAGTGACCACACATGAAGCGTTTCTCACCTGCTTTTAGGGCAATACCACAATCATTTTCATTTATGTGTTTTCTGTCCGTTTTCATTTTGGCGTTTTCCCGTTCCTTTGGGCAACATCACATTTTTCCCGCCTATTTTTGGTTTCTTGTTTCTCTCACCCGAAAAATTCCGAGGAACTATACCACATTACGTTGACGGTCCCGAGACAAATCATGACGTATCACCGATACCTGGAAAAGCATCGAAATGGAGGGAGTAGTATACTAGTATAATGTGTAGGAAATACTAGTATAATATGGAGGGAAAAGCATCCAAATGGAGGGAGTAGTATACTAGTATACCTGGAAAAGCATCGAAATTGCAGGGGCCGAGCGCATCCTTGCACAACAAGGGGGGCCAATTGCATACAAAACAACTTGGAGGGCAATATGTGTAAATTTTGCTAAATTTGGGGTCATATTTACAAATTAACAAAGGGGTTTTTCGAAAAAATCCCACCATGGGGGGGGGGGGGGGGGGGGGGGGGGAGGTTGGCCCCATCGCGCCCTGGCTCCCTCCCTGTACTATTGTGTCGTTTATTTTATTTCAACACACTAATATTTCATGGAGTTGCAAAAACAAGGTCAAATGTTATTCCTCGGTCTAATGCATATATAAATTTACCCCACCATCACGGCGAGGATTTAGGTAATTATTAGCCCACCATCGTAGGGCGGCGCATCTGCACCTAATCCATTTGTCCAAAAAAAAATCCTTTTGATTATCACAGCAAACAATTAACAATGATTTTTCCTAAAGTTTATTTGTCTATATCGCAAACTCTTGTGGTAGGCCCCTACTCGTCATAATTGTTTATATTTTTTCTTTGAATTAAAGACATTTTTTATGAGGTACTCCCTTCTTAATAAATATGAACTTTAGGATAAATTTTTTCCAAATCTCTCGTTATCGGCCACGTTGCAAGCATCGTGGTGTACGCACATGCAATCACTCGTATTACTAGTAAATGGATAAAGGCAGCGCCAGAATTTCGGAGAAGCGCCGCCCAAACGAAATCTCAGAAGAGTGCCGCCAAAGTGAAATTTTGAATTCGGCGCCGAAATTTTGTTTTGGGCCGAGCGGGAGATTTGAGTCCAAACGTGGAAGGCAATATTTTGGACAAGCCTTTGTTTTGTTTGTTGGGCAGCAGACCAGACCTCCACCCTCTCCTCCTCTTGCCGAGTCCTCCCAGATCCCCTTTTTCCGCCGCCTCGCCGCCGGTCGAATCCGGCAAACTCCGGCGACTCCCCGCGCTACAAACCACCGTCCCGGCACCATCTCCTCCTCCTCTCCCGATTCCACGGCGTCGAACCGACGATTCGCCGCCCCACCTCAAACCCTAGTTCTGGCGCATGGGCTAGGCGGCGGCGGCTGAAATCGGCAGACGGGCGGGAGGTCTTGGAGGCCGTCGGCGGCGAGGCTGCTGCCCGCGCGCCTCCGCGGGCAAGGTCGGCGTCGAGAAGCTCGCCGTCGCGCTATGTTCTCCAAGAACCCGATGCGGTACACGATGCTGCCCTTGGCCCTCGTCTCCCGCAGCAGCACCTACGACGGCCGGCACCGGGGCGTGAACGTCGGGGACGACGAGGAGCACGTGGCGCGGGTGAGCAGCTGGAGGCTAGAGGACGGCGACCTCTGTGGCTGGAGGACGTCTCGGGCTCCTGTAGGTACTGCTCCTTCATTTCTTCCCCTGTCTCTCCTCTCCATCATACTAGATTATTGTGTAGGATGCATCTCATCTTTTGTGAGGTTTCGATGTGTTCTTGGATTCCTAGGTCGTGAATGAAATTACTAATTGTGCTTCTCCTATTTCTTTTCTTTGGTTTGGGTAGAAATCTACCCTATAGGCAGCTTGAAGGCATCATTTTCTCCTAGCATTGAGAAGAAGATCAGCAAGCTAGAGGCAGTGTAAGATTTATTCACCATTGCTACACATCCTGATTTAGTGTAGGATGCAGCACGCTTTCATACCATCTGCACCATTTTTCTTTCAGTGCTCTGCAGCAGAAATACCTCCTTTTTTTCCTGTTGTTCAAAAAAAACAACAACATCCATGTCGTGTGTGTTAAAGATGGATTCTTGGCTAAATGGGCCTATCTTTGATCTGAAACAAGACCAAAATTACCTACCGAAAGTAGCTTTAGTAATTAAGGATGAAGCCTCAGTTTCCTCGGGTAGCTAGAATGATGTTTTCTGCTCATCACGCCTTCAGCTAGTTCCTGTTTTGACGACTCTTGTGCTTGCAGCAGCAGTTGGTGGTACTAGGCCGGCATGAAGAAGGGCGCCGTCCACATCATCAAGCTCTGCTTTAAGACGGCGCCTGGAAGGGTCTCAGCGACCAGATCCTCGTCCTCTCCTAGTGGAGGGGCCAGCTCAAGCAGGTATATAGCTCGTCGCAACTCGCTCCTCCCTCCCTTGCATGGTCGATTGTGTCAACTTGACCCGACGATTATGATTTTAGTTGCTAGATTCATGCCGTGGAAACATGTTCAGCAGAAATGGCGGAGATCATGTAGTTGAAGCATCTTCGGAGAGTTGGCTGGATTCATGTTCAACAAAAAAAAAAAAGGAACAGTGCAACTAAATGATGTTCATAGCACTGGATGTACATTAGCTTTGAGATTTTGAATCATATCAGCAAGAATTTGGAGATCCTCTTTTCTTAATGGAATCTTCAAAATGGAAAAATTTAACACAAATCTATTCCCTGTGAACTGTAATATATTCAGCTCTTTTGTTTTCTTCTTTCAAAAACTGCAACGACACCAGGCCGCAATAGAATCTTCCAGTTGCCTGACCCAAATTTTGTGGACATTACTGTTGAGAACACATACATGTCGTTGCTCAAAAGGTCTCCATCCTCTTTTTTCTGTATGATTGCAGTTTTTCGTAAGAATTAGGATCACTCATGTGGATTTTTTTTTTCGGTGTATGCTTGGGCATGGGCATGCGACGCGTGTCCAGCAGCCTCTCGTTCTTAGGCCCTGTTTGGGATCAGCATCTGTATTTTTCTTCTCTTTCACCTTACTCTTGCTTTATGACCTGTCCTCGCTAAAATGCTATCGCCATTTTAATTTGTTTTGTTAGGCGAGTTCTTCTGCATTGCAGTCTGCTGGCGGGACTTGGACAATCTACTCAAACGCATTGGGCAATTATTGTGATTTGCAGATAACTATTTGTCGCTATGCTTCTGTCCTCTCGAACAGAGGAGTTGCTCGAGCAAGTACGGGAGCTGCTGCCAGAATTTTCCCTGACCACGTATCTTAGTAGCTGCTGCCGGCCACCACTCCGACCTGCTGCTGCTGGTGATGGTTCTCTTCTCCCCCTTCATGTGTTTTTGCTTATTTTCGTTCTTCTTTTTGCTGCTGAATGTTGTACTCAGTGGAAATCATACATGGATGGATGCAAATCTGTTGTGTGCATAGGCAGTGAATGTTTATGAAATGGATGTGCTCGATTTTTTTGATTTGATTGCTGTAAATATTGCTCTTCCCACTGAAACAAGAAAAAAAGAAGTCATTTTGTACAGGAGGTGTGCTATTCACATTGTAGTGATTTCCCATAACATATTTAGTAATGGTGTTTTGGAATTGCTATAATGTGGCTGATTGCACTTGTTGGAGGCTTGGAGCTGATCATTGTGACTAAGTTGGTTGCACTTTATATTTGGTATTCCAAGTGGCTTTTGTCTTGGCTTTGCTGTGGGCTGGATTTTTAGTTTGGTTGACTTAATTAATGTCAACCGTAAACCTGATTTCTGTTTAATGCGGACTAGTTAAGGATATCGTGTACCATGGTTTTTGAGTCGATGAGTCGTTTAGGGGTAGCGACTCTTGACTAGTCGTGACTCGTTCGACTCATGAAATTACCATATTATATGCATGCATATAATTATATACTTATTAATAGTCTAAAATACAAACCTGGGCATCTCCATATAGTGTCCAAGTCAAACACTAAAAGCAATCAGATTTGCATAAAAAGTAGGAAACTAAGAATGAAATTCAACACTCAGTCCAGCCCAATGATCAAATATCAAACACATCAAGAATATGGTAGCAAATAAAGAAGTACTATAATGAAATTAAGACACAACAGTTCAGGTCCAACGTTAAGTTACATGCAACCATATCCAAATGAAAGTACATAAGTTCAACACTTCAACACCACATGAATGGCAGATAGAAACAACACATGAGTCGAGTTCGACTCAAAAACATGGACTAGTCGAGACTAGTCGATTGAGTCGCTCGACTCAACCAATGAGTCGAGTCGAGATGCCGAGTCGGACTTTGTATTGCGACTCATCGACTAGTCGTCGACTAGTCGCGACTAGTCGCTCGACTCAAAAACAGAGTCGTGTACTATTATCTACTTTCGTGTACACCATTACAGTCGGAAATTCTCCATTCAATAGGAAACCTGAACTCTTATCGCTGATAGGTAAAATTATGTTGCTGCTATTATGCTTCATGCGTTGAGGGGTGATAACTATATAAAAAATAAGAATATGGGGGTGCATATTTGTGCGTCATTCTGGTGCATATTGTGCTGATAGCCAGAAAATTGTGGTAGCAATGCAACATATATTGGGTCATATATTTCCTGTCAGTCAACCTTGTGGTTAAAAGGGGATACTTGTTGGCAACTAAAATGCCCCTCTCATATCTCCTGTAATTTTAAAATCGGAGCATTGTTTTGTTATCTAGATCTATCTTGAAATACTTGTATGTGAAGAGTTGAGAACCTTAGGTTATCAATTGCTAAATACTGGAGGATTTTTCATGTTAAGAACCATGCTTGTACATGAAAAGTTGTCAAATTTTAAATCTGTGTTCTCAACTCGAAGCCTGTTGCTGTGTGCAGGTAGTGGCACAGGAAGTTTGTGCTTTTCTTTAGCCCGTTAGCTTATATTGTCAGTTTTGGAAGTTTTCTTCTTTAAAAAACTGCAACGACTCCAGGCCGCAAGAGAATCTTCCGGTTGTTGTAGACACTACTGTTGAACACAGACATGTTGTTGCAAAACTTGCTCAAAAGGTCTCCATCCTATTTTTTCTGTATGATTGCAGCTTTTCGTAAGAATTAGGATCACTCGTGTGGAATTCTATTTTCGGTGTAAGCTTGGGCATGGGCATGTGACGCGTGTCCAGCAGCCTCTCGTTCTTAGGCCTGTCTGGGATCAGCATGTATTATTTCTCTTCTATGTCACCTTACTCTGCTTTATGACCTGTACTCGCTAAAATGCGTATTTTAGTTTGTTTTGTTAGGCGAGTTCTTTTGTATTTCAGTCGGCATGTGGACCAACCATATAAGGTTACTGAGGAGTGACCTTATGGGGCACCTTTTATGGATTTCTTTCCAAGATTTTATGATCCACACATAAGCTTCATGACATCCATCTTATTTTTGTATGTGAAGCTACAAACTCTCGTGGTCGTCACTTGTTTGACATTGTTTTGTGCACCTGTTGGTGCTTGTAGTTTTCTATGTTTGGAAATAGTTTCTTGGGCTGCAGAGGTGAACCTTTCTTTGTTTGTTGTGCAGGAGCTTCTTTGGCCAGTCGTAGTCGAACGCGAGGGTCGAGCAGGTTGCCGTGGTGTTGGAGCTGGCCAGGAGGGAGCCATGGCTGCCGGATCTGGTCGTTCTGTTGTTTTATTTCTTCAGCTAATGTTGTCAGTGGGTTAAGTACTAGGTAGATAGCTGAAGGTCGACTGCTGCGCGCGCGTGTGTGTAGTCAGGCCTTTAAGTTTTGATGGCTTTGTGAGCTGGTCTGGCTCGTGTGTGCGTGTGTCTGTCACAGACTGTCATGATTCATTCTGATCCGGCTGCCTGCAGCTGGGTTGGCCCGGGGTAACTCATCGGCCCCGACTGACGGATGGTGAGCTGCTGTTGAAGTATGCGAAGGTGCACCAAGACGAGGAGCGGTCGGCCAGGGCTTCCCCGCACAAGAGCCATGTGCTCGCGGACAGCGCCAGGCCATGTGCTCGCGGACAGCGATGACTCGTCCATGGCTTTGGAACCTTTCTGCGTTTGTCTTTCTATAAAGCTGAAGCTGAGGGTGTTATGTAGGAGCTCGATGGTGTTGTTGCTTCAGTAGTGGAGCGAGTGCAGATTGTGTGTAGATTCCTTTGATTTTTAGTCTGGTATGGTATGTGACGAGTTATTTTTGTCTGCAGCTCAAGTGCAGATTTGGTGCCGGTGTTGTTGAACGGCCATGTTCCTAGCGAAATTAATTAGTGCACGATGCAATGCCGGGCAAATTTGTAGTACGAAATAACTCTTCATTTTGCATAGTATCAAACATCCCAAATAATAGTCCAGAAAGAAATCACAGTAAATTGCTCTCAATCGGTTGAAACGTTGAAGGGGTAAAACAATTGTGAGCTTGTCTTGGTGATGAACAAAACAGAAAAGTTAGTACTACATGTCATTGATCTATTTTAACTAATTCCTATGATCTAGCAACCTCCTCCCAGTAGTACAACCGAGAAAGACGGCGGAGAAAAAATAGATGTGCAAACAATTAATCTGATTGATTAGTTGACTAGGTAATATGCGCCAACAATGCCTAATTTAGCGGTCGTTTGGTTTTCACGAGACTACTTGCCAGCTCACCGATCCGAGGCACTGAGCATCTCGGCCATCCCTTCCTCTCCGCGTGAGAAGATCTAAGCCTAACACAGAGCATCTTCTTCCTGGCTATCCAACGAGTCTCCTATCCAACCTCGTCCGTGCGTCACTTCCTGATAGATTTTCTTCTCACCCTCGCCTCCAGCCTGCCCTCTATAAATCCTAGTCCATCTTCACAAGCCGCGTGCGGTATCGCGTGACTTTTGACTTTGGCCTTTGCCGAGGCGAGCCGAGACCTAGATTGGTTAGCGAGCCAGTAAGTCTCTCCGTGGTCGCCGGCCGGCAAGGTCGATCCAGTTGGCGGCTCTGATGCTGATGCTCCGTTCTTGATTTGGATGATTTTTTACTCCATCGATCTCAGTCCCGGCTACCCACGCTAATATTTTGTGGAAGATTGGGGTGGATCCCCGTCGCGCCCCCCTCTCACCGGCGCGGCTCCGGCGCCCTCTCTCCCCGGCGCGGCTCCTGCCCATGGCGCCGTCGCGCCCCGGCCCCGCGGCTCCGCCCCCTCTCACGCCGGAATCCGACGCGGCCGTCCCGTACTCCGGCATCGAGCGCTTGACACTCGTCCACGCGCGGGATTGAGATGGATCGGTACTACTCCTGACTTCCTGAGCCAGCTGCGGCTAAGAGCAGACCCACCCCACTCGATGCTCCAGAGCAGCTGTAGCTAGAAGATGACCTCTGCTCGGAGGAGACCGGCCTTATAGTGCACGACGATATCGGGATCGTTTTGTTTTATTGATATAAGTTGACATTTTATTAATTATTTGTACACAGATTGTTCTATTCCATCGATTTGGTAGCTAAAAAATAATAGAATATAACTGGTTAAAATATTCTACTTCGTTAAAAAAAAGGCTTAAAAATATAATAGCACCCCATGTTTTAAAAGAATTAGAATAAATATCAAAATTATATCTTCTGTACAAACATGTGTGATGGCATAAAAAATTAATAGGCCGTATGTTTCTTCATGACGGCAAGGGTACTTAATATGGGGTTGATGAAAGCTCTAGCAGATTTCAAACACATCTTCTAGTGCTACTTAAGAATTTGGATACTCGAGATAAGGTCCTTGAGTATCTAGCGGAGGTGATAAACAAAAATGCAGGAAGATCCCGCATGCAGGTGGATCCTTTAAAATGCGCTAGTTCCGGTATGTTTGTCAATCTTAGTGCTGTGATGCTCCGTCTGTGCGAGCCTTTTTTGGATAAAATGGAGTCAAAGAAGGACAGGATTGATGTCAAGTACCTGTTCTGCAACCAAAGAGTCAATTTCAAAGATCTGACCGCGATAAATGCCTCCTCACAAGAAGTGTCATCATGGGTAGAGAGCTGGAACCATGAGAATGCTCAAGATAATGCCAACAGCCGAGTGGCTCGCTTTGCGGAATCACAACAAGCTACAAGCTCAGGCAAAGGAGGGCCACTAGCAAAGAAAGAGAATTTCTCATTTATTTGCGAGTGTTTCTTCATGACGGCAAGGGTACTTAATATGGGGTTGATGAAAGCTCTAGCAGATTTCAAACACATCTCTCAGGATCTCGCAACGTATGAGGATGATTTGGAGTTAAACAAAGCAGTGAGAGATCAAGGAGGTAGTTCACCACAGCTTGAGCAAGATATAAACTGCTTGGAGAAGATAGTGGCAGGTGTATCACAAGACAAGTTCTGCTATGAAGCTCAGATACTGAGAGATGGTCCATTTCTTCAGCGAGCACTATCTTTCTACAGGTTAATGATATTGTGGTCAGTAATCTAGTTGGTGGATTTAAGATGCCTTTACCATTACAATGCCCCAAGGAGTTTTCTTGCATCCCGGAGCATTTTATTGATGATGCAATTGATTTACTTGCTCTAACCTCTCGAGTTCCAAAAGCTTTGGAAGGCTTCCCATTGGATGACTTTCTCAATTTCAACATCATGTTCATGGCGAGTTCTTACATTAAAAATCCTTACCTAAAAGCAAAGATGGTTGAAGTTTTGAATTGCTGGATGCCACATAGAAGCGGCTTGAAATCCACAGCCTCGTTATTTGAGGGGCACCAACTATGTCTTGATTATCTAGTAAAAAACCTTCTGAAGCTTTATGTGGATATTGAATTCACTGGCTCCCATACACAATTATTTGACAAATTTAATATTCGACACAATATTGCTGAGCTTCTCGAGTATTTATGGGACGTTCCCAGTCATCGAAATACTTGGAGACAGATAGCTAAAGACGAGGAGAAGGGCCTGTACTTGAACTTTCTCAACTTCCTTACCAATGATAGCATCTATCTTCTTGACGAGAGTTTGAACAAAATTATCGAACTAAAAGAAATAAAGGCTGAGATGGCTAACACTGCTGCGTGGAATAGCAGACCCGCTCAAGAAAGGGAGGAGCGGTTGCGTGTATTTCATGAGTCGGATAATATTGTCCGTTTTGATATTAAACTGGCAAATCAGAATGTTGGGATGCTTGCATTCACGTCAGAACAAATTTCAGCGCCTTTGCTTCTTCCAGAAATGGTGGAAAGGGTGGCGAGCATGTTAAATTACTTCCTCTTCCAACTTGCTGGTCCCAAGAGAAATTCGTTGACTGTAAAGGATCCAGAGAAGTATGAGTTCAAACCGAAGCAGCTATTTAAGCAGATTGCTACCATCTATGTCCACATCGCAAGGGGTGATAAGGAAGCTATCTTCCCAGCTGCAATCTCGAAAGATGGACGATCATACAGTGAGCAGTTATTTGCTAGCGCAGCTAATATTTTGTGGAAGATTGGGGTGGATCCCCAAATCATACAGGAGTTTCTGCAACTCGCCAGTAAGGCAAAAGCTGCTGCCTCTAAGGCCATGGATACTGAGGCTATCCTTGGGGACATACCAGATGAATTTCTTGATCCAATTCAGTACACTCTTATGGAAGATCCTGTGATACTTCCTTCGTCGCGGGTCACAATAGATCGTCGAGTCATTGTCCGGCATTTGCTCAGTGACAGTACCGATCCGTTCAACCGCTCCCATCTCACACAAGACATGCTGTTACCAGACACGGATCTCAAGTTGCATCAAAGAGTTTGTCAGGTCTAAGCAGTCTAGGAAACGGCCAGCTGCCGACTCTGAGATGGGGGAGCCTGGTGATTTTATTTTGAAACGAGGCAAAAGCGGGGCAGCCGGTGATGCCGCTGATATGGTCGAATGAACTGCCAATAGCTAGGATGGACATTTTTTGGGACCAGATTTCTGTATGCTATTCATCAGGCCGTATCAAGTCGATTATCTTTCTTCCCTACCTCTGCCCCTGCCTCAGTTCTTTGTAAATGTTGTAAACTGATCCCTGCAAATCTATGTTTAGCATATAGCAAGAAGAAACACATGTACTTTTACAGTAAAAAAAACACACATGTACTTTGTCTCTCCGTGCCCTGTCATTGATCGTTCAGTTATGGCAAAAACAAAAATGCCGTCACGAAACCACGGACAGATGTATCATATATTAATTGGTATCTCGTTGTGTTTATATTAATTATCAATTCATCATACAAGGCACAGCCGCTGGATATATCAGATTCCTTGGCCGGCAAGTACTCCCAACCAAGGTTTTGGATACCGTATGTAAAAAAAAAAATCCCGACTGGTTACTAGACGAATTTGAAAACCGAAATTCGTGAATTCAAATTTTTGGTTAAAATCTGGTAATATTTTTGGTAAAATATGCTAAAATTAAAATTTCAAAATTTTCGGTCTTTTTTGTCCGGTATGACCACTTCGCGGGGGTGCTCGGGATTTGCGGTAACCGGAAATCCCGCCCGGTTACCAAAACCGTGCTCCCGACGTAGTACTAAGTGATTGACAGAATGCGACACAAACGACAGCACGCGATGGCCGCAGGTTAGCGGCTCGGTGATCCGACCTTCCCGACAAACTTCTCGGCATGTTCCTTCTAGGATCATCTCCCCGCCTGACCGCCTGTAGTTCGCCACCGTCTACAAGCTGTATCGTGCCGCCGTGTCGCTGCAACCGACAATGCTGCTCCTCTCGTCAATTCGTCAGATGAGCATAGCCACCTGTGCAGCCCCGACGATAGTTGGTCTTCCATGCCCCAAGCAAGGCAGCCAGCATGCTTTTCGTTGGTTTTAAGATGGAGGCTGGATCGCTTTGTTGGACATAAGACAGCTACACACTCACCGTCGTGATCCTCTTTTCTGTCGTTGAGGTTGCGCTCTTGGAGAAGCAATGTAAGATTGCATCGGTGTGCTGGTTGACTGATCCAGTTTCAGACTTTCAGTTTCATCGTCTTTGTTCTTTTCGGGATTCGGCTACTTTTCATGTTTCAGTATTAAATATTTATTACAAGATAGAGTGGAGATTGTACCTCCCTTCAGTACAAGACAGAGTCGAGAGATCAGATAAAATAATTGTTTTGGAAATATGTATTACCCAAATAAAATATATCTTTCCATTTAATTTAGCAAGTGACAATGATTTCATACTTTTGGATAACATGATGTATACAAAAAAAAGATTAGAAAGTAAGTGGTAACTTTTGTGAGGATTGTTGTACAATAGGACATATAAGAGAACTGAAATACGAGAGAAAACAATGATAGCACCAAAATCAAACTTTACTTCAAACATAAAATGTTCGATTTATTTTAGACCCGTTGCAACGCACGGGCACTTTGCTAGTGTTGGTAAAATTTGTAGTCGATGCCAGGGAATTTGATACGTGCGATAAATCTTATCTTTGATCTCGTAACCTAGATACTGGATGGTTCCACATTTACCACGTCAACAAATAAAATAAAGAGATGATTCATAACCCCGATATTTCCGATTCCACATAGTCCCTATATTAATCTTTTGCTTCTTCTAGTTGGTCCTATCTGGATAACTTTTGCACTGCACGGAGAACAATAATGGAAGAAAAATGAATCATAGTCGTTTCGGGGGAGAATTATATATCCTTTTGATACGATGAAAGCTATGGCGCATGGTTTCAAACAAAATGTGGAACAACCAAAACATATAAACATCGAGTGATCAATGAGAGAAAACCTGTTTTCACTACAGAATCCTACATGATAAGAAAGGATATATATCTAAAGTTTAGAAGCAAAATAGTAGTAATAAAGTTGCACGCAGTCGATCAAGATTCTACATGTTTCCCGTGCATCATGGAGATTGGCAGCTAGATGACCTCCTCGCACTCTGTTCATAAGAAAAAATTGAATAGCCATCGGATTAAGGATATATTATCCCTTTTGCACTTCACGAATCTGGTATCTAGATCAAACGGTTCTTTATAGTGATGAAACATAGAAACGGTTATTTCTCACACAGACTAGGAAAACTGGAAAAGAGTCCTACCATGTGCAAATTTGTTGGCCCTCTTAAAAGAAGAATGATAAAGGAAACACTCCCGACTATATTTCGAAATATTATCTCTTTTCACATCACGAATCTTGGTGTCTAAATAAAACGGATCTTTATGGTGAGATGGCACGTGGAAAAAATATTTCTCGCTCAAGAAATAGCAAAGCTGGAAAAAAATCCTACAATGTGTAGGCGGGCCTGGCTGTTAACTTGCTCGAACATAAGAAGAAAGCTTAAAGAGCACTCGTTCAAAATTATAAGAATAAAATTTCCGTACGGTTAATCATGCATGTACCTTGTGCCGCCGTAGCTAGTGTGCGCACTCCATCTGCAAGGCGCCAGCATCTCCGACCATCCTCGGCCCGCATTGCCACGCCATATTCCTGGGGCTGGGGCCATGGAGCTCCACGTCAAATTCCGGCACCCGCTGCGCATGTCCATGGAGAGGCTATCCAGCAGAGACCCCGGCACCACCACCCCGTCGCCTCTCGCGACTAGGGGGAAGTCGACCGCTTCCATCGGCCCGGCGCATATCTGCTGCGTCAAGGTGGAGCTGGCGGCGAGGGAGACGCCACGGTAGGACACCGTGGCGTACATGCGGGGTTCGGCGCACTCGGTGGCCCAGATACCCCACGAGGCGACGCGGAGGGTGAGGTTGAACTCAGGGTCCAGGGATCCCCCGTGGCCGGCGAGGTCCGCCGTCGGGTCGAGGCCGGAGACGTCGCCGATGGCGACATAGTAGTGTGGCTCCTGCTCAAAGGCCTGGTGCCCGAGGAAGATAATGGCGGCGATGAAAGCGACGATCAAGATTGCCATGATGGAGAGCACGAAGCAGACGCAGCAATTGCTTGCCCGTGGGTGCTCCTGGGTGGCGCCCATTGGGACCGATCGATCTCCGGCCGGTACGTAGCTGGTCTTTCCGGCACTGTCCTCCCTGAAATCGATTTGGAACTTTGTTTATCGATCCTTCTGTCGGGGTTTATATAGCTAGGGAGAGACGTACGTGTGCTGATTAGTTTCCTCGTCGGACGTGTTGGGTTTGGACATCATCAGTTGAATTCGTGTTGGACTGACACAAAAGACCATATTGGTTTATGATTGACCGTGCTATATCTAACCCTGGGCATCAAAGCTAGGGTTTGGACGGTATCAATAGAAACAAAGCAGGATACTACAAGCAACATAAGACCATATCAAGAGAAAATATCAAAGTGAAGAAAACAGATCAAGTAGTACCTGGGTGCTCTACTTCCCATCCAGCACGTCCAGACTGAGGAAGAGCTGGTGCACTTTCAGTTTGCTGTGATCTAACACGGTACTTCTTTTTGAGGATACCAAATTCATCATAGATTTCTCCATCATCCTACAAGAACAACAACATTTAGTCATGGATACTCGTTACCAGGACATAAATACAAAAGAATAAAATACTTCCAGAGCCTCTTTCCAACGCCTTGTAACTTCTTGTTCTTCTTCATCCGCGTGACATGATTTTTATTTTTCTTATCAATATAAGCTTGAACTGAGAAATTTTAGCGGATTTTGAACACGTTTGAAATTGCTTCCAGATGTTTCTGAGATCTTGTTTTAATAACCTTTAGTTAGACTGCAACTACAAAACACCATAAAAGGCTCTTTTGCAATTGGATTCGAAACGTTCCATTTTTTTTTTTTGAAACCGGGCAAGAGGCTTGCCTTTTCATTAATATAGAAGAAGTGAATTGACCAGTTTATAAGGAAAACTGGCCGAAAACCGGATACAACAACACAACGCACCACGTCGGCCCCAAGGCCACGCACCACACAAGTCGACGGCCTAAACCGCCCAAGCGGCCAAGGCCGACACCCCTCAATGCAACAGCGGAGGCCCTCAACGCAACAGCGGAGGCGAAACCCAGAGCCACCGCTCCGACATCCACGCTGGCCACGGGCCACGCTCCACACAGGTCGACGACGAAACCGCCCAAGCAGGAAAGGCCGACACCCACACACCTCAACGCGACGCAGCGGAGGCGAGATCGGAGCCGCCGCTCCGACATCCACGCCGGCCCCAGGGCCACGCACCAACTAGCCGAAGACGAGAAGATCGTCACCGCCGACCACCAAACATCCACGGGTCCCTCTGGCCGGCGAAACATCCAAGACAAGGTCCCAAGGGGAATACGACGCCG
Source organism: Poa pratensis (assembly GCA_947311845.1). Taxonomy (NCBI): domain Eukaryota; kingdom Viridiplantae; phylum Streptophyta; class Magnoliopsida; order Poales; family Poaceae; genus Poa; species Poa pratensis. The sequence continues at coordinate 44,804,680 of CAMZMU010000075.1, forward strand.
AAGCGCCGCCCTCGCCCGATCCATGGAGGATCTGGGGTTTCCCCCGGAAGTTTCCGGGCGGAGGAGTGGGAGCACCGCCAAGACGACGCCTTCAAGAAAGAAGTGGTGCCAGAGGGTGTCACCGTCGCCCGTCCTGGTCGACGACCAGGGCAAGGTTTTCACCCGGCGGAGACACACGAACCGCCCGCCCACACGGGGACCGACCAGCCCACCATCGCAGACCCGCACGCAGACACCGTCAGCCCCACGCACCCGAGTGTCCACGGCCACCAAACAGAGCTAAGCGCCGAGGCCTAGGCCCGTCTCGCGCTGAGCCACCTCCTAGCTCAGCTCGACACCACCACCAAGTGTTGCAGGACAGCTTCACGTCCAGCCACGCTCGCGCGCTGCCACTCCCGAAGCCGACGCGACGTGCCGACAAAGGGAAGCCGGCTGGAACGCCTCCATCTCCCGCCGACCGCGCTGTTGCTCCCGCTCGCCCAGCCGCACAGCAGCCGGTCACCACCACACACCCCACCCGACGGTGCAGCGCGCGGGAAGCACCGCACACGGCTTCAGCCCGCCCGGCCCATCCGGGCCCAGATCGGGCCCTGACCGCGCCGCTGCTGCCGGCAGCCAAGCCGAGGAGCCGCCGCCGCCAACTGCCGCACCACGCCGTCCGCCGCTTCCCGCCGCCCAAACGCAGCACCGCTCGCTGGCCGCCGCGCGCGTCGGAGAGAATCGAAGCATCGGCCATCTCGCGTCCACCGCGGGTCGCCTCCGTCCACCTATGGCAGCGGGGGACGCCGCCACCGCGGTGAGGCCAGCGACAGCGGCGGAGGAGAGGAGCCGCCGGAGGGCCTGGCGGCGGCGCGGGCTAGGGTTCCCTCGTGTCGCCCGCCCGGGGCGACACAACGCGAGGGATTTCACCTTTGTTACTAGTAAAACGTTCCATATTGCGAAATAGGTGGATCTGCCGGCGCTACACCTGAGGTGGCTGACAACCTGAGCGTCCAGCGTTAATGGAATCCACATATTTCCATGTTAAAAGAAAATAAAGAGATTACACATTTCTGCTCTCACACGTTTCCTGTTAGACTTCTAATTTTTGCAGCTGCTCTTATATGGATAACTTTGCCCTATGCGGAGGACAAGGCAAAACCGGAAATTCTAGGATAAGACAAAATGAATCATAAAAAAAGCAAGTAGTAGTTCAAATAGGAACCCGTGTACAAAAGTAACTTGCTTCAATGATATAGGAGTAGCAATGATGCAAATGATATCCAAATTAATTTATAAGACAAGTAAAGAGATTTCTCGAAGGACCCAAGCCTTCCTAAGTTACGCTCCTCCGAAGCGTCAAGCATAACATTGCTGAAGTTGTGCCACATGACTAACCCCTAAATCCAACCCTTCCACTGATTGCCCTAAACCATGTGAAGGCCTGAATTCGCCAAGAGTCGACCCGATAGGTTCTCCAAAACTACGGCTCTCCGCCAGTATAACAGAACCTGGAGCACAACTAGAGTGTGGAACAACATGTCATATCTTTCATCTGTAGCGATCATGGCCACGCTCCCAACTTCTGTCACTACCATGGTCTCTGCCCCTGTCCCTCCCCCTTTCCTTCTCGCGGTCTCTACTTCGGCTTCGGCTACGGCGTCGCTCTCTTCCATGGCCACCTCTGTCTCTGTTCCTGCTTTCCCTTTCATCATAAGCGTCCCGGCCCCGGTCTCTGCTCCTTTCTCGGCTTTCTCTTTCAGTGGATACTGCAATAATAAAGTAGAGCAATCACATGCAAATTCTTCAACGAGTGTGGTTCTGGTATTCTGATGCATTGTAAAGTTTGTGTCGCAGAACAGTTTTAGATTGCAGATATGTGCTTCACCAAACGACAATTATTACCACCTCTCTTACTAAATATAAGACGTCTTATATTTAGGAAAGGAGGGTGTACATACCATGGAAACTAAGAAGGCGCATACAGGATACAACAAGCAACACAAGACCGTATCAACATAAAATGCTGAAGTACAAAAGGCAGATCAAGTAATACCTCGGTGCTCTACTTCCCATCCAGCACGTCCAGACTGAGGAAGAGCTGGAGCACTTTCAGTTTGCTGGGATTTAACACGAAACTTCTTTTTGAGGTTACCAAATTCATCATAAATTTCTCCATCATCCTACAAAAAGAACAACATTTAGACATGGATACTCATTACCATGACACAAATACACAAGTATAAAAGAATGTGCCCTACTTCATCAGCCTCTTTCCGACGCCTTCTAACTTCTTCTAGTTCTTCTTCATCGAGTTCCTTATAGCCACCACCCCGACCACCTCTGCCAACAAAAATAATTGATCAGACTCAAGTAGTACCTTCTACGTAAATAGCCAGATTTATAGCTGCTTAGCTCATCATGCCACTCTAGACAAAGGGGCATCACGTATTGTAAAAGATGCACCATCCGACAAGTATACAGAGCCACTAATCCTAGAGTAGAAAATGATTTCACATATTCAGTCATGACCCAGCAGATAATGCGCATCCTTGCGCCAGTTGCGAAGAAAGAAGACCCTAAGAGGCCCAAAGAGGTCGCAAAGGGCACAATGCTACTGCACTTAGCTCGTAACTTCATCTATGGCTTTGCATGCCTACTAGGGAGTACGACTTTTTTTTCCGAAATTGTTGACAACATATCAGTTGCCATAAACCCAGCTTAACAGGATGGACGAGTGCAGCCCATTTCAGTAACACAACTAAACATCCTCACTAATCCTTGACCAGATAGCTAAGTGAAGCTCTTTAATGTGTACCTCACACCACCTTCATTGTGACCTGGCTTGCTCGTGTTACAGACATTGCATTTTGTCCGCTTTGCCCAGTTCACGTTGCCACACCTAGAACACACAGCCAAATAAGTTTTATGTCAGATATGTTATAATAGTAACACACATACTCCCTCCGTTCCAAATTAGATGACTTCCATTTGTGCATGTGAACAAATGGAAGTCATCTAATATGGAATGGAGGGAGTACAATTTAATAAGTTTATAAGTACAACAGTACGAAAAAGGCATATTCATAGCAAGGCCTACAGAAATACTCGTGAGCCAATAGACAACCCCAGTTGCATAAACTGAAAGAAAGGGCTGCAATGTTTAGACTGTAGAAGATGGACGGGTAGTTACCAAACTACTTTGATTTTAAAATTGGCACAAGGGGCAGGTGGGCAGCAACTAATTAATACATGCAATAGGATACATAAGACAAACAAACTAGAAATATCAGAGCAACTAAAAGAAAATTGGTGTTCTTACATCGTACATGCCCAATCATTAGGACCAAACAGACCAGGAGGACCACCAACAGCAGGAGCACGACTGCTTCCTTTGCATCATCGCTACCACGGCCTCTACCCCTACCACCACCACCTCCTGATCCACTAACACCAGCAGGACGAGAGGCTCCACAGCGATTACAAACACCACGGAAGGCAAAATTTACATTGCCACAGCTGAAAAAATAATTCATATAAACAAATAGAGAATACATGAAAAAGACCATACTGGTAAACAACAAAAGAGAAGTCGCTCAGTAATCATAACAGACCTTGCATTTGGACACATCCAATCTCCATCTTGCTGCCAAGCTTTTGCTGGGCCATCACCACGTCCGCTACCTCTGCCTGACCCGTTATCCAATTCATCTTGTTCAACAAGGTCAGGAGTGACGCTCAAATTCATGGAGTTATCAGATGTATCTTTGTTTTTTGACACGGCTATGTGAACCTGAATGATGCTTCCATGGAAATCTTTATTGTTGAACCATTCCACAGCAGCTGAGGCGGCATGCTGATCCTCGTAAGTGACTGTGGCATCACCCTTTGGTTCATTTGTAGCTTTGTCCCTATATATCCAAATTTTTGGTTGGCCAGTCCTCTTGTCCTTCTGTTGAGATTTGACAAGAGGAAGTGACAAATTTATCATGAACTCGAATTAAACAAGGGCTTGCAAGACTATTAAAGAATTCGCATGTGGTCGCAAAAAAATGTTACCTGGTAGTACCCATACCTTAAGCAACCCTATGGTACCAAAATATTCAGCCAACATGGTCTCATCAGTTCCTGGAGGCAGATTGCATACATAAATAGAACCATTTGGAGGTCCTCTTGACACGTACGCAGCCATCTGTAGCAAAAAGCCCGGCTGAAGATGATTAGTGCAATTCTTCTAAGAGTTTTGTTTGAAACAGTATAACAAGCAGAAAAGTGCAGCTAGAAAAACTAGCGATGGGAGATACAAAGCAGGACAGGTAGTAAAACAGAGAGAAGACCAAAATGAGGCTAAAGGATGGATTCAATATATCATAGGTTAACACGGAAAAAGGTAATGTGAAGTCCACTTGTTTAGCATGCTGTAGTTGAGAGAATGAGGGCTGACCAATCTTCCATTAGTGCGCAAAGTCAGTCTGGGGGCTAATTTGCATGAAATAGGTAACATATAAAGAAGACATTCTTAGTTGACAATTGACACAATACTTGTCGACTTGAGATGCTACAGCATTTTAGTGGAAAACTTGGAGAAGCAAAAAATTCCAAGCCTCATGCTAGATGCACATAAAGGTCAACAAATTGGAGTATTTGACATGTATATAAGGATGTTCAGTCGTGAAGTAGAGTAGAAGCTGATTGACTTAAATGACAAATCAACAGTAACACAATGATAACTGCGGCCATTTAACCAAATTCTCCCAAGGATGGGTCCAGACAGAGTTCAAAATTAACAGCAACCTATCTCTGGTGTAGCATTCAACCAAACAACAGATGACAAGCCAGCCACATTTGTAACATGTCAAACTCGATCAACAGTCAAACACTGACCCGGAAACCATCCGAACCCCACGTTAACATTTGGAGAAGACACTCAGGCCTATATAAACTCTAATCAGCATCACCATAGATGTAACTGTAGCTACAGAACTTAACTGGAACCACGTCACCGAAGCACAAGTCCCCTAAATTCCCCCATGTACTAGTCAACCAGGAGCACAAGTGCAGCTAAGATCTCCAGGTCGGCGAGGATTTAAGCCACACGCGAGGACAAGCAAGCAATCGTCACTAAGCATAACCCGAGAGGCAAGAGGATGGACGATGCGTACCGCTGGACACTCTTGTATCCGGCCGGCGGCGGCGCGGTGCTGCGGGAGGGAGATCCGGGGCAGGAGGAGCGATTCAGCCGCAAATGAGATCGGGGACGACGGCTTCCGGATAGGTTCGGTCTTTGGGTTGGCTTGGAGCTCCGGTTCGCCGACGGGCGGGGCGAGGCGAGGCTCGGGTCCGGCCCGGGGCGCCGGCGAAGGTGGAACCCTAATCACCTCTCCCTACCCTCTCTCTCTCCCGTGGAGGAAAAGAATGGAGCTGTGGCAGCTCGCCACTCGAAAACCTTTGTTATGGGCCGTATAGACCGATATAAGCTGGGCCGGGCCGGGCCGTCGAAGATGGCTATAAACATTTAAATATCAGCCCGACAACACAGAGGAGGAGATCGATCGAGACAGAGATGTCGACCATGAAGCCTGCCGGCGGCCACGGCGACGGCAGCACCGGCTCGTCGTCATCAGCTTCACGGTGGTCTGAACTCCCCGAAGACATCCTCTGTATGGTCCGTCTTATGATCGACTCCCCGCGACCGCGCGCACCTCGCCGCCGTATGCAGGCCGTGGCGACAGGCTGCGTTGCGGCTCCCGGCGACGCCCGATGTCCCGTGGCTGATATTCTCGCCGGGCGGACGCAGCAGGAAGAAGAACCTGTGCGGCCCCGACGGCAGCTGGGTCATGCGCGTCTCGAGCAAGGCGGTCAAGAAACGGTTCGTCGGTTCCTACCAGGGCGGCTGGATCGCCGCGACCGATAACAGGGAGCTGGTGATCCTGAACCTCTTCTCCGGTGCTGAGGCGGCACTCTCCGCCAAGCAAAGCATGATCGCCTCAATACCATCTTTATACAATAATGGTGACAAGTGCATCAAGAAAATCATCTTCTCCGAAGACCCAGCATCCTCCCATGGTTGCACCCTTGCTGCCCTTACACTACGGGAAACGTACAAGACGCCGACGGCCGGATTATACGCCGACGGCGTAGAAGCCGAGCTAGGGCAGCCGCGATCCCGGCCGTCGGCGTACAAATCCCCGTCGGTGTAGCCAGATTGGGGCCGACGGCAGTTTACGAGCTGATGTTCAATAACACGAACATAGAACTCAAGCTTGTTGTGTTCAAATGCCACTGGTTCGACCATGTGAATGGACATAGAAGTACCCTTTCCATTGGGTTAGTTGAAGTTAAGCCTTCAACCACCTACGAGGGATCCGATGTCTTTGTTGTGGCTCACCAAGCCAGGCAAGTTTATTATTTGCCCTACCCATGCAAGAAAGAGGAACTCATTGGCTGGGAAGTCATGTTCCATGTATCGCCACATGGTAAGCTACCCATTCCCTCCGAAGACGATTACAACAACATTGACCCTAAAACATACGAGGGGATTTTCTATCAAGAGGAACAAACCTTTGGGGACTTTGTCATACAAGGTCTTGAGAACCGCGAGGACAATACACAGACAGGTGGTGACTTAGTGGTGGATGTAAAGGACATAGATATGCTCAACAAGTTACATTGTGATGACGATGATGAGCCTCCACCGTGCGATGAGGTTCCAACTTACACACGTGATAGTGATGTTGATAGTGATGATGAGAACCCAAGACTTAATTATGAGACTGATGATTCGGGGTGAGGGTCTTTTATGTCCTTATGCGTAGTATTTACTTTTCAACATGCTTAGTCTTTCAACATGCTTCTTCTTAATTGCATTACATTTTTATTCTTATTTTCTACATTTTATTATGTCTTTATTATGTCTTTATTATGCTTAGTATTTATTTTTCAACATGTTTATTAATTGCATTACGTCTTTATGCTTCTTAATTGGATCATGTCTTTATACTTAATTGTTTACCCTTTCTCAATGTAGGTGATTGACCAAGATGAGTCAATGTAAGGAATCATCGGACTCCTTGCTGAAGACGTTGCTCTCAGTAGATGTAGGATGTGTCCGGGTGTGTTTGTATGAATGTTTGGATGAATTCGAACTATGTTTGTGTCATTTGGAGTTTGAATGAATGCTTGGATGAATTCGAATCATGTTTGTGTCATTTGGAATTTGTATGATGGTTTGGATTATATCTATATGATGTTCTGTGATGTTTTAAAATTTGTGCAATTTTAATTGTATTTAAAATGTGATAGAAACCAGCAGCAACAATTTGCGGAAATTAAAAAATTATGGTCACCCATACGCCGACGGCGTAGGGCGAATCGCGAACGCACAGGATGGCGCCACGTCGACAAATACGGACCATTTGGTCACCCATACGTCGACGGCAAGGTTTTCTCCCAGGCGCCAGAAAGCTGGCACGTATACATCATATGTCGTCGGCGTATGGTCAGCTGACGGAAACGGCCGTTTGCCGTCTTGTGGGCCCACACTACGTACGCCGACGGGGTTCAGATACGCCGACGGCCGAAATGGTACGCCGACGACGATACATCGGCAAAGTTAAATTAAGAAATAGCTTGTTTAAGAATATTTAAAGTGTTAGCAAAATTTATGTTTTAGCAAAATTAGCAAATTAAGGTGTTAGCAAAATTAGCAAATTTAACTATGTATTCACATTTGCATTCACATATCCGATTCACATTTGTATGCAAATTTTAGATTCAAATTTTGTGAGTATGCAAATAAGTTGTTAGATATGCAAAGATGCAAATTTTGTTGGACTCCTTTAATCATCGTGGCTGGAACCGGGACTAATGGCCCCTGCAAATTAAGAGTATTTTATTTTAAGTTTTTGGGCAAGGCAAAAATTATGTAGATGTATCTTGACATATGGCAAGGCAAAAATTGTGTAGATGTATCTTGACATGCGAGCCTCAAAGGAATGGGCAAACTGGATCTACGTGGGATATAAAAACGAGCATTACGGGCATGGAGATGGCATGGTAATGATTGAATTTTCTGAATTATTTCAGTTATACCAACAAGACGCCATCGACAAATCTATCATCAGTGCCTATTGTCTGTAAGTATTATTTCTGTAATTAAGTCTCTAGCTAGTTCACCTCGTTCATTGCATGTATAATCTTACTCATCAGTATATTAATTATGCAGAATGAAGATTCTCCAATGCAAAAGAGGACAAATCTATGATATTGGGTTCACTGACCCATATTTCGTTCATCAAAAAACTCTTCAAGATCATTACATCGACACAGAGAATAACTTGGTAAAGGCGTTAATGTTTTCCGAAACCGAAAGGGAAATACTATTTCCTTACAACTACGGGTGAGTGTTACTGTCTTGTACACATTCTATTTCGCTTACTCGATGTTAAGTGTATAATTGATGACTTATGCATGCGCGGCTTCAACTTTATTATGCTAATCATTAAACCTGACAAAGGAGTAGTACAAGTCATGGACTCGAAACGTAAACCCCTTGAGGAGCGGGCGGACATGCAGGAATGCCTCCAAGGGTAATTTCAATCATTATGGCACTATATCGGCAACTTTCCGTTCATTCCCTGGTAGTAAGTAATTAATATATAACTCCTTTATTCATTTTTTTTTTGCCGGACAGGGCTTGGAAACGGTTCACCGCCAAGGCTAGGGGTATTTGGGCGCCGGAGCTTACATTTGAACCAATAAATGTAAGTACTACTAGCTAGATCCGCGCATCTCTTTGATTCTAGTTTCAATACCATTATCATGCTTGATTATTATTTTGATTGAACTCTGTTCTCGTAAAGTGCTTGAGGCAGGAACATGGGAATAATTTATGTGGATACTACGTTTGCGAGTTCATTCGCCAGACGACCCATGAGACGGGCAGCTGGTACTTAAAACAACTTGAAGTACATAAACAATATTCACAATTTTAGTTTATTGCCATCAATTGTGTTTAGTTTCATTCATATATATTGACCCCTTCTTTAAATTAGATCGAACGGTTGCGGGGCGGTCTTCTACCATAAGATCGCGTACGAGCAATTCAAGAGAAAATTGCGGGATTCTTAGATGCAGAGGTTCTAAATTCGAAGGGGGGAGAATACTATCGGAAGGTTGAAATGCAAGGGTGAGTGTAAAAGAGATGTATATATGCATGAAACTCGTGTGTACATGTACCGTTTGTAATATGTTCGACCAAGCACGACGAATAAGATATGTGTAATATATTCATGACGATGATGTGTAATAGTGGTTCCTTCATTGCTGTATGTAGTACCATCGAATTGAGTGTGAGATGGAGAGCCGGCGAGTGAGAGATGAGCCGGCGAGTAGTATCTGCACAGAAATATCGAAGCTTGGCCTCGATGAGCCGGCGAGTGAGAGATGGAGATCACGTCGGCGATGCGAAGAAGAGGGAGACGACGGAGTCACCGGCGAGAGGGAGAGGGGGTGGATGGACAAATAATTAAATGAAAGTGTTCGAATTGAGTGCAAACCAAAAAATAAAAAGTGCCCAAATAATTAAATGAAAAAATACAAAATCAAAACATCAGTCCCAGTTCGTATTACGAACCGGGACTAAAGCTCCTCCCCCACTCGCTCCAGCACAGGCCACGTGGAACCCCATTAGTCCCGGTTCGTGGCCGAACCGGGACTAGCATTAGTCCCGATTGTCCAGTCCCGGTTGATGGCCCAACCGAACCGAGACTATAGGGGTGTTTTGTACTAGTGAATGAGGAGAAAAGTATAATCATTTGTAAACAAATATATAACTACGAAGGAACATAACTTTTGACTAAAGTGTAACAAAATTGTAGCTCCATCAAAACATATACCTACTATAAGCCAAAACAATTTTTTACCTAGTTTTAAGACCCATGGACGCGACAATAGGAAATACACAAATTTAGTCTAATTTGAAAAAAAATCAAAAATTGTGAAATAAAATACTAGGATGTATGAATTAAAATTAGTGTCAAATGATTAGAACAGTCGCGAACAATGAGGCAAAAGCCTATAATCAGTCACTGTTGGATGCATGTGAACGACCCGACCACTAAAATGTTCCAAAAAAAAAGAGACCAGCAGGGGGGAACCCCGCGACATTTTATTAAGAAGAAGCAAGGGGCAAAACTGCGGAGCCAACTGGTCGTGCGCTGCTAGCCAACTGGTCGACGTCCAGTTCTAAAAGAATGAAAATCATATCTTACAATAATGAAAAGGAAAAAAAGTATGGCCAAATGAGTAAAAAGAAACCGAAGACATAAAATAACTAACGGGAAATCTAATCAGCAGGCGCCCTACGTTTGGCAAAACTCGACGCACCGACGCGAGCCGTCCGATCGCGCAGGAACGGTGGTGATCTGACGGGAAGAAGCGCTCAGTTCCGCGGGTTTCCTCCGACCAAGTCAACGATGTGCGTTCCGGATCGAATCGAGCCCTCTCCTCTTCCTCGCGCAGCCATGCCGCCATGGCCTCCCCGCCGGTGCGCCTCCTCTCTGCTTCCTCCCGCCGCCTCCTAGCTCCTCTCTGCTTCCGCCCGTGGCCTCGTCTACTACCGGCCACCGCAAGCCCTCGTCGTCCCCCCACCTCTGCGGTCTGTCTCCAGCCTCTCCGACCACGGGAAAGGGCCCCCGGCGAGCCGCCATTCCTCTCCCTGTCTTCACCGCGTCTAATTCGTGACAGCAGCCGTCGTTCCGAATGGATTTGAGGTCTGTCCTCCATGGCATCGAGCTCGGACATATGTGCTATAATATGTCAACGGCTGCTTCTGAACACAAGTTGAAGCCTATCCTAGTGGCAGCGAAATAGGTGTTCAGCTTCCCTGTCCATCGTTCGAATCCTAGGGAAAGCGAATTTCCCATCCTTTTTGCTTTTTTACAGCTTGGCCACTCCACTTTTTTCAAACCACATCACACTTAGCCGGTGCACTTCTTTCCGGTGTCCGTGGCCGTGTCGCCGTTTTCGTACGCATCTGTGAACCATTGCCAAGACCTGTCCGAGCTGAGCCCGTGAGTTTTACCGTGACAGTTATCCGCTGCCAAGACCGTCAACGAGCCGAGAGACGTTGTCGAGCCGTGTACCTCGAACGTCGACAAGATCTGCTACCACGACGACCCGAGTACAACTAATTTGACTACTTCCACGACACCGACAAGATGATGATGTTGTGGTTCCTCGCTGACTACTTCCACAACATCGACAAGACGACGATGAGACGACAACTTCAACTGCTTCCCCGACGTCGACTACTTTCTCGACACCCCCAAGATCCCCGACCCAACAAAGAATGGGTACCCACCCAATACTGACGGAGTTACTCACCCAATACTGATGAAGTTTCTCATATCTTCATGACGAAGTTATCTACCACGAAATTGTTGTAGTTACCTACTATCTCGGTAATAGTTATCAACATAATACTAATAGAGTTACCCACCTAGTACTGATAAAGTTACCCATGTTTACCATACTCTCTCGTTAGTTAATAGTTACCACCCAATACTGATCGAGTTACCCACCCAGTATTGATAAAATTACCCATGTGTTTTCATGGTGTAGTTATCCACCACAAAATCAATAAAGTTATCATACTCTCTCAGTAATAGTTACCTCTCCAATAGTGATAGAGTTACCACCCAGTACTGATAAAGTTACATATGTTTATCCTACTCTCTCGGTAATAGTTACCACCCAATAATGATGGAGTTACCCACCCAGTACTGATAAAGTTATTCATGTGTTTTCATGGTATAATTATCCACCACAACATCAATGTACTTGACATACTCTCTCGATAATAGTTATCACCCCAATACTGAATGAGTTACCCATCCAGTAATGATAAAGTTACCCATGTATTTTCATGTGTAGTTATCCACCATAAAATCATTATAGTTCCCCTACTCTATCGATAATAGTTACCACCCAATAATGATAAAGTTACCCCGTGTGTTTTCATGTGTATTTATCCACCCAAAATCGTTATAGCTACCCTACTCTCTCAATAATAGTTATCACCCAATACTGATGGTTTTTACCTACTCAGTACTGATAAAGTTACACATGTGTTTTCATGGTGAAGTTATCAACCACAGAATCAATGTAGTTATCATACTTTCTCGTAATAGTTACCCACCAAATACTGATTGAGTTATCCACTCAGTACTTATGTAGTTATCCATGTGTTCATGAGGTAGTTATCCACCACGAAACCGATATAGTTACCATGTGCTCTAAATAATAGTTACGAACATAATGCCCATCTTTTTTATGTGTAATTTCACTATGAAATCGACAATTATCATCCTAATAACTATACACGATAAATTTACCATCTCAAAGTGATGTGGTAACTTTAAACCTCATAAAAATCTAAAAGAACAACACAAAATGATTCTTTTTGAACCCGAAAAATAATCGCTAATATGGTGGTAACTTACGTATTCAAGCATGGGTAACTTATATGTGACGGAGGTGGTAACTTTTGGGCAAAAAAAAAAAGTTGCCGGAACATATCGACATGGGATCTAGTTTCGAACATCTCGTCGCGACTAGTCCAACGGTGAAAACGAATTCTAAATTGGATAAACGGTTTGGGCTACAAAACTTTTTGAAATTTCGAGTTTTGCATTTAATGCAAGATGACATCAGCTTGTTTGTTTGTTTGTGCATGCATGCAAAAGAGGCAATTTCTCTTCTTCGGCCGTGCGTACGGTTATGACAAATAGAAGGTGTCTACTACCTAGTCGTTCACAATAACTAAACAGAAAGCCATAATCAGCTCCCTACACGATCGAAGGGATCGACTGAACCAACCAACATGCAACAGGTTGCCACGTAGTGGGCTGCGGCCCAGCTTATACTGAGGCCAGCGTCGCGTTAAAAAGCCAGGAGCGATTTCCCGGTAGGAAGGAAATTGCTCGGGCGGTACCGAGTCGTTCCCGTATAAAGTTCACAAGAGATCGAGGCACGCACCGAGGTGTCGACGACTCAGAGGACCGCACTTACGGAAGATGTCGACGGAGCAGACGACCGCAGTCCTCCGCAGCGGCAGCACCGATACGTCACCGGCGAGATGGGCTGACCTCCCTGATGACCTCCTCGGCATGATCAGCCTCAGGGTCGCCTCCATACGCGACCGCGTGCATCTGGCCGCCGTCTGTAAACCGTGGCACGCCGCCGCTTCTTGTCTCCTGCCACCGCCCGTTGTCCCGCTGCTGCTCCTCTCGCCGGATGGGCGGAGCGAGAAGAAGCACCTCTGCAGCCCCGACGGCGGTTGGGTCCTGCGTGTCCCAAGCAAGCTGCATCACAAACGGTTCGTCGGGTCGCACCAAGGTGGCTGGATCACCGCGACGGACGACCGCACGCTCGTGCTCGTGAACCTCTTGTCCGGTGCCGAGGTGCTGCTATCCGCGAAGCAACGTACGATCGCTTCCAACAACCGTAACCTACATCGCAGCCTCCGCAAAGTCATCTTTCTTGAACATCCCACCTCGGTAATGAGCTTCTACAACTCATATGGCGCACAACCTCTATCTCTGGCCGTCCGTTCCCACGATTGAACGGTCGAGATTTGGCGTTGAATGCGTTGAGTTGTAGAAAATCCATTTTCATCCCACCTCCTCAAATTGCATCCTCGCCGGCTTAAGAGGTGATCGGTTCCATATTGTTCTCTGTAGAGTTGGCCGCTCCGGCAGTGCGTGGTCAGAATTTAGTTTGTACGGGGAGCAGATCTCAGACATTGCCTTCAGCAACGGTGAGCTACATGGGCTCACGTGCTACAATGAGATGCTTATCAAGTTTGAAATTGGGACAAAGAGAGATGGCACGCCAATGATCACCTCCATCCAAAAAATGGCCATCCAAAAGCGCGATGGCATTAATAACATAACATACTCGGGCTACATCATCGAGTTAAATGGCGACCTATCGATCACGGTGAGGAATCAGTGGCTGCCCAACAAGGAGCCTTTCTTTAGGGTGTTCAAGCTCGCCCATGTGAAAGACAACAAGTTTTACAAGCACAAGTGGAAGCAGACGAGTTTGGGCGATCACGCTTTGTTCTTGGGGCCGACGTGGTCTAAGGCGGTGCATGTGCCGGTGGGAGAATGTCGTGGCATGGAAAGAAACCATATCTACTACTCTTGCTCTACGTGGTTAAATGATTATGAGGTTCCCGCCGATATGGTGTACTCTGTGACAACCGATGATGGTGACTGCATGTGTTGCAGGGCAGACCGAAGTATCGACAATGGCGTCAAGATGACAGGATACTACATAATTGGTAGCTATAACTGTGCCATGTGGCTTTACCCTCCTGACTTGTAGCGGATACACTATTCTGTTTTGAATATATATCCAGTGGCGGAGCCAAGGCCCGGCTAGCCTGGGCAGTTACCTAGGTTCCACAAGCCAACACTCTATTAATTTTAAATTTTTAATACAGCGCCTCACCATGAGTTCTTGTGGGCATTTTTAGCTAAGTTTGTACTTGCTCAACCTCGACTAGGCTCCACAAATGGCCTTGCTCAGCCACCGACATCCATCTTCTCACCCCTCTTGCCAAGAAGCACAACCGTGCCTCGAATAACTGTGTGATGGGGTTACATTACCATGTTTTAATATTTCACTTATAAATGATAGGGTACGTGCAATTTATGTATAGGAAATACATGTCATGATTTATGTATAGGAAATACTTGTCATGACAAGTAGGGCAAATAAAATAATTAGACATGAGAGCAACCAATGAGTAATAATGATTGACCTCATAAAAGATTTAACACAACTAGGGACGGAGGAGGGGCGGTGTGGGGAACGAGCAAGGGCTAGGCCACCCCCAACATTCTGCATTTCTTCATACTACTTTGCCCCCTCCAATGCTAATGGCTGGTTGTAGGAATTGTCAGAAGAGTTCATATTTTCTTCTGAGTAAAAACCTACAAGCACCAGTGAACATATTGTCTGTTGCAGTTAATAAGATTTTTAATAAATAGAAGGAGGACATCAACAGACAAGGTGACCCCCAAGACAGTTTGATGCACGCAGACGATGATGAAATGCTTTCTTGATTTACTAATAGGTGGTGTCTAGATATTAGGAAAAAGTGAGGATTATAACTTCTGCCACATAGACCATTCGGAAATGAGAGGAGTTTCACTCCCATCCCGAGAACAAAATTAGTGGTCTACTGACTCAAGAGCTGCTCCAAGTTTCTCGTGTTAAAATGGTATCTCCCAATCCGTGACAGAATGGAAAGAATACCAGAGTAGAGTATGGTGATAGAGCTGCTTAATTTATCCTTTGATTTCAATATTTGCATTTGGATCGCAAGCTCGGTCCTAAAAAGAAATAAATACGCACATAGCCTCTTAATTTATTATACGCTATAAAAGAACAAACAAGTGGATATCATTCATTCCCTAGTCAAATCACCCGTGTTCGTCTAAATTTGAGCATTATGGAGAAGACACCAGGTGCTTACTGGCTAGTACCACGGATGGTGGTCTAGGCAGTCTGGGTTCGAATCTCAGATTCTTCTTAATTAATTAAAGTAGTGTTTAGTTCCTCCTAGGCACTCATTCTTTTTTTGAGAAGTCAGCAGGGCCTACTGGGTACCACGAATCTCAGATTCTTCTTAATTAATTAAAGTAGTGTCTAGATCCTCCTAGGCACTCATTCATGCATTTTTTTTCTAAATTTGCGCATCACAATTGGTTAACTTCAAAACGGAGATAACGCAGCAGTGTGTATGGATGTGGACAGCTGAAATGACAACTCCAAAACGAAGTACATTAATGTTGAAAGTCATTGCATTATTGTTGCTTGTATGACCAAGGCTCGGAGGCATGAACGACCAAGTAAAGCATTACTCACTATATAAAAGACCATCCCTTTAGCGGCCTCACAGCGATCGGCGACGGTAGCTTAGCTACAGTAGCTACTGTTCATCCACAGTGTTCAACAGTTCTGCGATCCGAGCCGTCGCCTGCCGATCCGACGTCCCACACGACGCACCCGCGACGTTTTTGTAGAAAAGACCCTCCCGAAACCAGATATCCAACCCGCAGTCCACGATTTAGCGAGTCAATGGATCAATTTGCAAATTACGAAAAATTCACGGACTTTTTTGCAAAACCGTCAGTAGATCCCCTCCCCTCCTCCTCGCGCGCGCGGCCGGAGGTCGCCGGCGCCGCCACGACGCGTCCTCCCCGCTCCGGGCTCCCCCGTCCAGATCGAAGCTCATAGCGAGCTTCGCCGTCTTCCTCTTTCCCTCCTCGCTGCAGATCCGCCGCCGAGACGCCGCGAGGGCGCCGGAATCTCCGCCGTCGCGCCCGTTGCCCTCCGCCGCTTCCGCGCATCGCCGGCGCCGCTCCGGCGACCAATACGCGGCGGCGCCGTCATCTGCGGGCACACCGCGTCGAGGCGCGTCCGATGCACGCACTCGCGCGTCCCAGCTCCTGCTGGTTCGCCGCCGGCGAGCTCCGCGCCGCCGCGGCAGAGTCCGTCCGCGGGTGACGTCGCGCTGACGTGTCAACGGGACTGGGCTGCGTAGCTGGGCTGCCTGCTGGGCCGGCCTACTTGCTACGCGGCTCGCCCGGCCCTCTTTTTTTCCACACCTATTTTCTTTTTTATTTCTCAAAACTTTCAAAACTTTTTAAATACAACTCCAAAAAAAAATAAACCAATTTCTAATAATTTGTATAAACAAAACAATCATTTTAAATTCTTTGAGACCTTTTCTAAATTGCTACAAGTCTTGCAACTTTGAAATAATACTCAATTCGATTCAACTTCACAAAAAAATACAAACAATAACATAATTATTTCCAATAATCATTTTAAAGCGAAAACGGAAAATTGAAACATTTCCATAAATGATCATCCAAAAAATATTAGACTCAATTCGATTCAACTTCACAAACAAATACAAACAATAACATAATTATTTCCAATAATCATTTTAAAGCGAAAACGGAAAATAGAAACATTTCCATAAATGATCATCCAAAAAATATTAGAAAATATCAAAATGACTACAAAGAATAAAAAATTTACGTCAATAGAAGAAAAGTTTAAATTTTTTTGTGTTGTCAAACATTTATATAAATTTGTGGGAAACACACAAACATGCTAGAGCATTTCAATTGAAATTTTAAATTTGAATCTCCTTAAATTATAGCAGTCTTCCAAACATGACCATTTTACAAACGTGAAAAAAAATCAATTCGAAATAATTTCCTAACTTCGGCAACACCAAAATTTAAATTTGCCCAGAAATTCGACACCATACGAACAAACTTTCCCCAAATGTGGAATCAAATTCAAATGGGTTCTTCTAAATTCAACTAAATATTGACGTGAAATACAAACATGTTTGAATATTCCAAACCCCTAAATATTTGAATATTCTACACAAAGTATCAAACAAACACACCAAAAAAATGCTTCCTACTTACAACAAAATAAAAAACATGTTTGAACACTCCAATTTAGCCAACATTTTGCCGAATAAAAAAAATACAAAAAAAATCACCAAAGGCGTAGAAATTTTAAAATTTGAATATTTTATAATTTAAAATACTTTCCATAACTTAACATTCCGTAAACGTTAAAGAATTATAATCTGAATATCTTACCGATTTAACGACTTTTTATAATCCAACCAACTTTTAACCACAGATTTTTTATAATTCCAATCATTTCCAAAAAATGAAAAATTTCCAAATGTAAGCATTTCCAAATTTAAAAAAATTCTCCTTAATTACATTGAATCAAATTTGATGAATGCTCACAAATTGCATTCTCCTTAATTATATCTGGAGATATTCAAAATGCCAAATTGCTTCTTTTCGTTTACATGTTTTCACTTTTTTCTATTCTCTTTTCTTTTTCTTCGCCTTCTCCCATTGTCACCAAACTTACATATTTATTGACAATTCATCTCCTTACAAATTTCACATTTCAATTTGAAACCATGCTTGACAATTTCGATTACACTAACATATTTAGAGGTAATAAAACTTAAAACTCTCTAATTATATAGTTAAATTTTAAAATGCATTCCTTAATAAGTATTCAAAGAAAATTCAATTCCACTTTCCCTAATTATGAAAAGAACTCCAATTGAATTTAATGCATGCTTACTTACTGTATTTCCACCAATTATTGAATTAAATTTAATATTTAAGAAAACACTTAAACACATATATAAAACTGAAAAGACTAATATTTAGAAATAGTACTACAAATAAGCTTCCTACAACTATGCAGCTAAATTTAATAAATATTCGAACTGAACTAAACTTTCTCTAATTTGACAGTTCAATTAAATAAATGAGTTACATAACAAAAGAAAAATTGCTGACTACTTATGACATACGATCCAATTTCAAATATGAATATTTGAAAACTACAAAATATTTTTAAAGGCACAAAATTCGCGAATGCAACGTATGACGCAGAAAAAAAAACAAAACTATCGCAACGATACAAATTTCGAAATATAAACACTTCTTTAACATGAAACTTTATTTGCATTCCCAATTTTCCGTAATCAATTAGTTAACATGGTAGTCAACCGTATTATGAAAGACAGAAAAAAATCACTGGCTTATCAAATTCTCTATCAAAAAAATGGAACATACTTACAGCAGAATACAAATACATGTGAACATTTCAATTTAGCCAATATTTCGACACCATACTACTAAACTTTCCCCAAATGTACACTCAAATACAAATGGATTTCTCTGATTTCAATTAAATATTGACGTCGAAATACAAACATGTTTAAACATTTCACCCCACTAAATATTTCAAAAATCTACAAAATATTTCAAAAATACTACAAAAAATTGCTACCTACCTATACAAAAATAAGAGCATGTTTTAACATTCCAATTTGTCCACCATTTTAGTGAACAAAAAATATACATATTGTACAATGCCACGCCAAAATTCAACTAGTATACCCAGTGGTACATTCTTTTTGGAGAATCACATGTACTCTCGTACTGCAATTTGGCAGGAACGAATAGATGGATTGGTCAGCTCTAGCCTGCTCCATCACGGTCCTGCTCATCCTTGTCTCCCTGCCCTTGCGAGCCTCCGACGACCGGCTTGTCCCCGGCGAGCCGCTCTCCCCTGGCGCCACCATCGTCTCTCACGGCGGTGTCTTCGCCTTGGGCTTTTTCGCACCGTCCAGCTCAGCTCCGGCCAACCTGCACCTCGGCATATGGTACAACGACATCCCGGAGCTCAGCGTCGTGTGGGTCGCCAACCGGGAAACTCCAGTCACCAACAACACCAAACCGACTATCTCACTCACCGCCACCTCCAATCTTGTTCTCGCCGACGGTAATGGCAGTCGTGTTGTTTGGAGGACCGACGTGGCCGCTGCCTCGAGCTCCACTTTGCCGGAGGCGGTGCTTCTGGACACTGGCAACCTCGCCATCTGGTCGCCAAACGGAACCATACTGTGGCAGAGCTTCGACCACCCAACCGACACGCTTCTGCCAGGCATGAAGATGGTGATCAAGCAAGGCATGCGCGCCTCCACGGAGCGCCTGGTGTCTTGGAAGGGCCATGGCGACCCTTCGCCGGGGAGCTTCTCCTACGGCAGCGACCCGGCCACGTCCCTCCAGGTATTCCTCTGGAACGGTACCCTGCCCGTGTACCGCACAGCGCCGTGGACGGGGTACCGGGTGAAGAGCCAGTACCAGTTCCAAACGACCAGCACCAGCACCATCATTCTCTACCTAGCCATCGTGCATGACAAGGACGAGAGCTACACCACCTTCACCCTCTCGGACGGCGCCTGGCTCACCAGGTTCGTGCTGACCTACTCCGGCGGGCTCCAGATCAAGAGCTGGAATGGCAGCTCGTCGGCGTGGGCCGTCCTCGCGCAATGGCCAATCTACCAGTGCGACCACTACGGCCCGAACGGGTACTGCGATTGGACGGTGACGCCCACGCCGACGTGCAGCTGCCTCGACGGCTTTCAGCCGACAAGCACTGAGGAGTGGGACAAAGGTAGGTTCTCGGAGGGGTGCCGGCGGATGGAGGCGTTGAGTGTGTGCGGCGCCACCAGTGACAGGTTCTTGGCCCTGCCGGGGATGAAGCCGCCGGACAGGTTCGTGCGTGTGGTAAACAGGACGCTGGAGGAGTGTGCGGCGGAGTGCATCCGCAACTGCTCCTGCGTGGCATACGCGTACGCCAACCTGACCAGCGCCACGTCCAAGGGAGACATGACGAGGTGTCTGATGTGGGCCGGGGAGTTGATTTTTTTTTTTGACGTGGCCGGGGAGTTGATTGACACCGGGAAGTTGGCGCAACTCCCGACAGCGACACGTTCTATCTCCGGCTCGCCGGATTACCGGCTGCAACGGGTAAAGAATCTCATTCTGCATTGTAAATTTTATTTTATGCAGCTCTTAGAGTAATATTCCTCATTTTATCTCGGTTTATAAAATGTAATACTAAAGAGTTAATACTCCATCCGTTTTCTTTTGAAAAGTAAAACTAATGCTCCCTTCGATCCCTAACACTGTGTTTGGATGTAGGAAAGATTGCCTGGAATTGGAATTCTGGAATTGAAACTCGAATTCCGCCGTTTGGAGTGGCTAGAGAATTGAGGGCTGGAAAGTTTGAGCAATTCCGCCTGGAAAGCCCGCAGTGTTAGCTCGGCCCGAAACTTTCCGAGCTGAGAGCCTCGGAAACGCACGGAAACGAGCGAGCGAAACGTTCCCTTCTCTTCCCCGAGCTTCCTCGATCCCCTTTCGCTCGTCTTCGCTCGCGAGACCTCCTCTCTTCCTCGACTCCATCTGTCGGTCCCTCCGTCGCGAGCTCTCCCTCGAACCCGGCGGCGGCGCCAGCTCTGGTGAGCTCATCCCCGACCTCTCTCCTCGCCCTCCTCTCTCCCTCTAGCCCGCCCTCCTCTCTCACTCGAACCCGGCGAGATGGGCACGGCGGCGGATGGATGTGCACGGCGGCGGAGCTTCTACTAGCAGCTGTCTCCTCCGGCCGCCGCGTCGCGCTAGGAGGTTGCAGTCGCGAGTGCCTCCGGCCGCCCCGCGTCGCGCGAGGAAGCGCCTGCGGCCGTGGCCTACGCCGAGCCTCCTCCGGCCGCCGTGTCGCGCTAGGAGGGTTGCAGCCTCGAGTACCTCCGGCCGCCGCGTCGCGCTTTGAAGCGCCTCCGGCCGTGGCCGGCGCCGAGCCTCCTCCGGCCGCCGCGCAGGGGACCACTCCAATCCGCCGCCGCGCTGGGGAAATTTGGTGTTGTTCGATCCAGCTCTGCCACCGGAGTATACGTGTCTGTACGGATCGATATTGGTTACTCAGTGCTTGTTAGTCTACTTCGTGCAGATCTCTGTTCTTCTTCTGTTCTTCTCTGTTCTTCTTCGGTTCTTTTTTTTGTTGACTCAATTCCAGCCATAAAATTCCAGTGACAACCAAACAGTTGAATTGGAATTTGACTCAATTCCCTTTCCATCTGGGAAATGTAATTGCTTGTCCAATTCCAATTCCAGGAAACTTTCCTACATCCAAACACAGTGTAAAGATTGTCGCGAGCGTGTAGGATTTTTGTACTAGGTTAGTATAGTCTCTACGACATTTATTTCGGACCGGAGGTTGTAGCGTGTGTGTGCGCTTTATAGAATGTAATACTAAAGCGTTAATACCCCGTCCGTATTCTTTTAAAAAGTAAAACTAATACTCCCTCCGATCCCTAAAGATTGTGGCGAGCGTGTAGGATTTTTGTACTAGGTTAGTATAGTTTCTACGACATTTATTTCGAACCAGAGGTAGTAATAACTTTGACCAAGTTTTTAGAAAAAACTATCAACCTCTACAATAGTAAATAGGTACCTCTCCGTTTTTTAATATAAAATGTTTTACCATTTGTCCACATGCGCATGTATATAAATATATGTAGACACATTTTATTGTGTATGTTCACTAATTTTAGTGTGCATGTAAACAACATGTGCAATAGGTAAAACATCTTATATTCATGAACGGAGGGAGTATTACCTATTTTTAAATTTTATTTATTAAACTATCAAACTATATTAGTATATAAAAATAGAAGTTTGATTTTACTCTTGATTTAAAGTAGCTTTCGATAAATAACTTCACTATATGCTTCGTTTTTATGCTATACATGAACAGGTAAAAGGACAAAGGGCATCGCAGTGAGGATTGCATTGCCGGTCATAGGAAGTGGTGTTGTAATACTCATGTGCACTTTTCTTGCGTTGTTGAAATTAAAAGGTACGTCTAATTTACATTCCAGAGGGAAATATATAGATCATATTTTTTACTTGGGCCTTACAGATCACGAAAACGTAATTGATACGGTATGAATAACTATCGCACGGCCCACAAGCCTTAAAATATATATGCCCCCAAAAGGTCAATGCTAGCGACGCAACATATATGCCTTTAGAATTACTTGAGTTTATCTGTTGTTGCCCTCACCATTGTTCCCACTCGGATGCTATTTGCTTTGCTTATGGGGGTTTGCAGCAAACACAAATAGGTCAAGGAGTCAAATCAAACTCCTTTTTTTAACTGTTATTGTCCATGAGAGTCCGGTTCTTTCTTTCGGCTACACCATTTTGTTGAGGGGTATATGCAGCGGAATATTGATGACGAATCCCCTCTTCACTAAGAAACTCATTTAGGGTGTAGTTCTTGAACTCGGAGCCATTATCACTCCTAATGACCAATATAGGGACATTGTGTTGGCGTTGAACTTCATTGGAAAAGTCAATGATGGCTTGTTGGGTCTCATCCTTCGTCTTAAGAAATAAACCCAAGTAAATCTTGAATAGTCATCAACAATCACGAAACAATATTTCTTCCCACCAAGACTTGGTTGAGTAACGGTACCAAAGAGATCAACATGAAGAAGTTCCAATATCCTCTTTGATGAAATGATGGTCTTGCTTGGATGGGGAGAATCATGCATCTTTCCTTCAACACAAGCCCTACAAAGACGATCTCTAGAAAAAGAAACATTGTCTTTTAGTCCAAGAATGTGGCCACCCTTGTGAAGACTTTGCAAAGTTCTCATGTTGACATGGGACAAGCGGCGATGACACAACCATCCCTCGTCGGCCTTTCCGAATAGGCATATTGCTTGAGTGTTGGTAGACCCCGAAAAGTCCACCACAAACAACTCATTTTCAACATACCCAACGAACATGACCTTTACAGTCTTGCTCCTCATGGGGCCGGCCGCCCTGCTGCGCTCCTTCTCTCTTCACTCTTCACCTTCCGATGGCCCGCTTTCTTCCTTTTTGCATAGTGATATATACACTAGTATCTTTTTGGTGTAGACAATCATATTTCCTGTGGATACTTAGCGGTGTGTTAAATACTTCCAAGTGTTGTGATCAATCATCAAAACAAAGATTATCGGACTATGTCCTTTCAGAAGAGAAGGGAATTAGGGACGTTATTAGCATAAAACTGTGATTTTTACGTCAGATTACTGAAAGGTGGCACTTTTCATTTTCGGAACACAAAATCATTAAACCTTTAAAAAACATTGGTCATACATTGATGATGAATTGATGTTGTTTTTGACCGATGGGTAAGTTGTTGGAGCTGTTTTTCCCCTCCAATATACAAAAACTCAACTTTTGAATATTGAAGCTCTTTTGGGTAAGGTCTTGAGATGCTCATCGACCGGTATCGGACTAAAGCGTAATCGGGTGACGTTAAACGTGTTTGGTTTAGTTGTGTTGTAAACCCCAACTTAAATCGCCCGCACCCCACCATACAAGAATCTTTACCTGATGGCCGAGGAGACATCTTCCACCGACCCTCCGCCTCAGATCTCATTCAGCTTACAACGCCGGCCCTCGTGGCGGTGAAGGCCAACATATCTTCCCCGACATCCTCTATGCGAGTAGCGCCCCCCATGCGAGGGTCGGAAGTAGCGTGGTGTGAGAAGTAGTCATGGCTGTCGGTCTCCACTACGGCATGTGGTAGTTCTTCTCTGGATCCCACGCTGTTGTTCTACTCTCTCGAGCCATCCACCATCTCTTCTTCTGGATCAATTTAAGTTTAGGGTTTGGTATTTTTCGGGTGTCGTTCGCCGGATTTTCTCATTTGTACCTTTCTTGTAGTACACAGATTTTGTGAAAAATTATCATCGTCATGTTCGGTCGATTGGTGTTTAGGGAGAAAAGAGGCCCTTCCTGCTCGGTGTTGAGATCAATCGATGCTTGCAAGCCCTCGAATTGTTGAACTTTTAGATTGTTATTTGATACTCTTCAAAGTTCAGATCTTTAATAGTACTTATTTGATGTACAATTTGATGAAATTTCTTAACCAAACACCGTAAAGTAATGAAATAACTTCACAAAGTACGAACCAAGCAAAACATGGAAAATAGTCATTACGATACCGGTCCCACTGTGATTTGATTCCGATACTGTTTACATTTGCTTAATCGAACCAAACACGTTCTTAGCCTTTCGCTCTTCCCTATAGAGGGTTTATCCATGCATGGCGAGGGCATCGTCTCTAGGGAATGGGAGCTCCTATAATGCGCGCCACACGGACGGAAGCGTTGCTCCGCGTATCTCGCACCAGTGGAGTTCCTCTGATGGGCCGCTTCAAATGCGGCCCATAAACAGGTATAGCTATTTTTTCTGTTATTTTATTTTTTCTTTTCTGTTTTAAGTAAACAATAAAAAGAAATAAATATATTGTAAATTTATGAACGTTTATCAAACCTGAACAGTTCAAAATCTGACCATTTTTTAAATCATATTTTTTTAAATCTGAACATTTTTCAAAAATGGAACCATTTTTCGAAAATCGGAACCATTTTGGAAAACCGGAACCATTTTCAACATTTCAAAAATCGGAACCATTTTCAATTATCGAAATCATTTTTTAAAATCGAAACCATTTTAAAAAATTGGAACCATTTTTAAAAGGAACCATTTTTGAAAAATCCAACCATTTTTTCAAACAAAACATTTTTTAAAATCGGAACCAATTTTGTAAATCGAAATCATTTTTAAAAACAGAACCATTTTTCAAAAAAGGAAACATTTTTTCAAAAATAAAAATCATTTTTAAAAATTGAAACCATTTTGAAAAAATCGAAACCATTTTTTTAAAAAAGAATTATTTTTCAAAAATCGAATTATTTTTTAAAATTCGGAACCATTTTAAAAAATCGAAACCATTTTTCAAAAAAGGAAGCATTTTTCAAAAGTCGAAACTATTTCTGAAAATTGGAACCATTTTTTAAAAATCGGAAGCATCTTCAAAAATCATTTTTTCTATCAAAACCATTTTTAAAAATCAGAAATATTTTTAATATCGGAACCATTTTTGACAAATTGAAACCATTTTTGTAAATCGGAACCATTTTTGAAAAATCTAAACATGTTTTGAACATTTTCAAATCTTACCATTTCTGAAAAATGAATATAATAAGAAAGAAAAACCGAAAAGAAAAAGAAAAGGGAAAAACAGAGAAGAAAAACGAAAAAAATGAAACAGCAATAAAAATAACCACTAAAATCTATAGTGGGCCGGCCCATTACTCGTCAGGGTGTACACGGAGGTTCGTATCCTCCGCGGTACGCGTAGTTTAGGTTTCGACCTAGGGAATCGTGTGGTCCATGGCATGAGTATGGGCCGGGCAACTCAGGGTGTGTTTGGTAGACTGTGTGGGCTGAGAGATTCTTAGCCCAACCTAGCTGAGCTACGTATCCGTTGTTTGGTAGGCTGGGTCGGGCCGTCTCGGCAGTGCCGGCATCGTGCGGAAAATGCCTCTGGGCAGTGCCGGGTTGGGAAGCTCGAATCGAGCTTCTCACCTCGCCCCGGCTCACCTCATCCCGCAAAACACTGTTCGCGTAGGACGAACGCACGCGGTCGTCCACCCCGTCCCTCATTTCCCCCCTGCTCTCGCTCCCTCCTTGCTCTTCTCTTCCCCTGCTCCCGTCCCGAAACCACCGCCGCCGCTTTAAACCTCCACGACCGCCGCCTTCTGAAACCGCCGCCGCCGCTGTAGGCCCTCCACAGCCGCGCCGCACCTCTCCCCAGGCCGTGCCGCCGGCTGCACCTCTCCCCAGGCCGCGCTGCCGGCTGACGCTGCAGGGACACTGCCCCGACGCCCGCCTCGTCCCGGTGCACCTCCAGCGCCGCCGACGTCCATCCTCACGCCCGCCAAGCTCCGGCCAGCGCCGCCACCGACCGTCCATCGTCGCGCCCGCCCCTCTCTGACCAGCACGAGCTGGAGCCGCGACGAGCACGGCGTAGCTCCCAGCGCCGCCCCGGATCGACGCGCAGTTCCCAGCGCCGCCCTGAACCGTCGGCCGCCTCCTCGCGCCGCCACAAACCGCCGGACGCCTCCTCGCGCCGCCAAGCTCGGAGACGAGCACTTCCAGACGTTCTCCGTCGCCGGAGACGAGCACTTCGCGGCGTTCCTCGCGCAGACCATGATTTGGGAATTGCAGAGGACCCAATTGCTTTTTTATTTTTTTGTTCAAGGTTCTTTGTGTAATAATTAGGACCTGTTCGTAATTTCAATTACTGGACCCTACTCTCAGCCTGGCCCAACAAATACAGGCCACCAAACAGCTTCACATCCCAGCATGTTTTAACACATACAGCCCACCAAACACTGAACAAAATCCCAACCCAACCCGGCCCAGCTCAGCATGTCTCTACTGAGAAAGCTATGCCCAGGTGATATAACCTACCAAACACACCCTCAATGGGTAGATGGTCCGACCCTATGGGTTTCACATGTCGGCCTCAAAATTAAAAATAGATCAATGAGGCCATGACCCGGTGACCCAATGGGTAACATGGGCCGACCCAACTGCCACCCGGTAGCTCGCTACCAAGGACGTGTCCTCCTCGTGGATGAATCGTACTCGATCAAACTGCTCTTCTCGGAATCGGAGTGTGCATGTCTCCTATGCTCCCGACTCCCGTCGCTACAAATATATACTCAAAGCGCTGTCGAACTCCGAATCGGAGTGTGCATGCCTTGTCCGCTGGCCGTCGCTACAAATATGCATGCAACCGCCTGCAATCACGGCCGCCAAAGCAGGGAGGGAAAAAAGAAGAAGAAAGGAACTCACTACGACAGGTTCGGAGAGATCGATGGATTGCTTGATATTCGCAGCAGTGAGCAAGGCGGTTGCACAGAATCCACCGGAAGCCGTCGTCTACGATGACGACGACGACGAAAATGACTACCTGGGTCCAGAGGAGCACAGGCTGCTGCGGCGTTGGCGGCAGCGTCACCGGCGGCGGCAGCGGGACCGGCGGATGCGGACGCTGACGGAATCGGGGCTGCCGCCGGGGCAGGTGCAGGCGATGGAGGAGGCCGTCCGCAGGTCGCAGATGATCCTGCGGCAGCCGCCGGAGCCGCTACCGGTTTCCGCGAGCGATATGGTCATCACGTCCATGGGCGTCCTCGGCGTCACGTCCGGCGCCTTCGTTGCCGGCTGGATCGGCTGGGCCGTCTTGCTCGTCGGCGCCATCATCCTGATGTTCTGTGCCACAGCATTCTGTTTGGACGCCCACCGGAGCCGTGAGGAGGAGGAGAAGCGGGCGGGCGCCAAGGCAAAGCTGGCAAGCGTGCGCGCCGTCCTGAAGCGCACAGGCAACGCCGATCTTCTTCCACTCCAAGACTGGTAGATGCAGATTTCAGAGTGGAGTAGTCGACCACCTTTGTCCAGATGAAATATATGAGCCTTCTCAAAGGAGATATCAATCTGAATCTCTTTGCTATAAGCGTGGCTGACTTCGGCAGGGAAGTGTATCATATCACCTGTCCAATAATGCTGTTCAAACCAAGCTTTCTCGGAAAACCAATCAAAGTATTTTTGTTTTTGTTTTTGTGCTAACCAGACAACGAACAAAGCTGTGGCAACAATATCATAATTACACTGAATATAATCTATACAGATGATGTTTCCCCTGTGATTTCTACACATCAAGGCTTGTCTAATATCTGACTGCAACATAATTATGCTGTTAAACTTAAACACTATCGACGCTCTGCAATATGCATGCTATCCTAAGTTCCTAACCCTAAGCAGGACCGGCTCTATATTTTGCGGGGCCCTAGTGTGAAGTTATAACATGGGCCCTAATGATAACATATATGTACGTATATTTAGATATATGACGTAAAATGTTAAAAGTCTACGTCCGAGCATATATTCTTATTCTGATATGTCTGTAAATAATTAATAGACGCTTAATCGTTGATATATTACGACAGAAAGATTAAAATTAGCAAGTAGTATTTCATGCTAGTTTGATTATCTCAAATAAGAACTAATCAAAATATAATATGTTTTAGCATTTTTTCTGATACGAATATATCTAGACGCGTATTAGTGTGTAGATCTACTAATTTCAACATGTATGTAGTCCGGATTAAAATGTTTGAAACATCTTATATTTTGATACAGAGATAGTAAATTCCAATGAGTCCATCGACGGTAATGTTTTAGTTCTTCACGAAAAAGTTTCTTCGGGCATTTGTGGATGCAAAATCATTGAGAAAGATCAGTGATGTCTAAAATATTCCTCTCAATACAACACGTAGCCAATCCATTCAAAATAATATACATGAAGGTAGAACCCTAAATCCATAATCTAACATGTAACAACCCTAATTCAGACCATGAATACGTGGTGAATTGGATTCATGGACATAATCACATAATAGGACCAAATTTGTATCTATACGTTTACGTAATTACGTACTACTGTGCCAGGGGCCGGCCGCCGGGCAGGCAGGGCCGCAGGGGCGATCAGCGAGGCGAGATAGAGGGGCCTGGGCAGGACTTTCACGTCATATGCCTTTGGAGATCAAAAAAGATTTCTGTCAAACACAAATAGGGTGTCGTTTGGTAAAGGGTTACCTTCTCAAAGGGCACTCTAAAGCTGCGTACGCTCCACGTGGCAAAACACTGAGGATAGCAAATTCGAAATTGCTCACGTCCACGTGAAGGAAGCTGGTAGACGACCGTGTCAAAGAGAGCTGCGTACGCACGAAGTCCCCAGTCTACGTGTTGACTGCTCCTGAACGGAAAGTTAGGCGCGTGTACGTCCAGCAGCCCGCGATTCCCCCCGCGTGTACATCCGCAGTCATGAAGCCCAGCAGCTCTCTGTACAAAATGGATCGATCCGTCGTTGTGAGGCCTCCCGCGAGCTGCTGGATCGATCGTTTCACTCTGTACAAAATGGCACAGGTTGTACAACTAACAGGTTGTACAACTAAAGAGACACAGGTTGTACAACTAAACAGACATAAGTTGTACAACTAAAAAGACACAGATTATACAACTAAACAGACATAAGTTGTACAACTACATAGACACAGGTTGTACAACTAGACAGACACAGGTTGTACAACTATAAATAACCGGAAGTACAAAAAAAATTCGTCGAAACCTATCAACATGAGATCTAGTTTTGAAAATCTCGACGCGAGGAGCTCAAAAGTGAAAACGGTTCGTAATTTGGATAAACGGTTCTCAAGATATTTCGTTTTGAAGTTTCGGTTTTGAAAAATAAAAGCCAAAAACTGCTCTCCCACCTCCTCCGGTGTCATTTTCTCTCTCATGCTCCCCACTTTTAATCTGGTTGTGACACTTGGCGAACATGCATATAACTGTTAGTATCGTACGAAGGAGAATGCGACACTTGTCAGCACGAGATAGTCCACTAGGTTCCCTTCGCAAAGGAATCATTTTTAGTGATTTCGACACAAATACGTAAAGGAAACAGTTGGGCTGTAGTATAGCGTATAGATCATGGGCCCCCCAGGCGTGGGCTCTTGTGCACAGCACAAGGTGGCCATGGGTCAGAGCCAGGCCTGACCCTAAGTAAGCAATTACACGACAGACAGAGACAGAGTCGAACAATGGCGACACTAGAGCCACAGGATTCAGCAAAGTTGTTGCTGGGGCGCCCATGATACCCGTGAATGGAATCATGCGTCCAAATGTCAAATAATTGATGTTGAGCTTGGATTCTCTGCTCAATCTGGTCGATCAGCTATGTGTAACAAGATGGTAGAGCAGACGACCTTACATTCTCCAACGTCTTCATCCGTGTCGCACCGTTTGAGTTCATCAGAGAACAAAAAATACAGAATAGATGAGTTGGCATCGCGTGCTGACCAATTCTATATATAGGCCACTACCCGAAGGACATCTATAGGGAAAAAATAATGACAACTATATAAGCAAATAGAAATGAACCGCGAAGGTATTAGATGCCAGCTGCGCAAGACATAAAACAGTGCATAAAACGCCCCGCGGCTTGTATACAGGTAACACTAAAATAATGCACTGAACGGAACATAAAGAAGTGCACTGCAATTTAAACATCTGTAAATACAAAAAAAAGAAGTTGCTGGGGCGAGGAGAAGGAATGGTAATCCGTAAGGGAGGAATAGGATGGAGAGCGGTGAGACAGAAACTCAGACAGGGAGGCCGTTGAGGTCACCGGAACGTGATTCCCTTACCGCCACACCGACATTGGCGCCGAGCTGATCTGAGAGATTTGAGAGATCTAAGGGGGATATTTACACCGACGAATGCTTGAAAGTGGAAACATACGCTCAAATCCTGCCGCCGGTAACCAAACCGACACCAACGCTGCCCGCCACTGACAATGCGTGGATCAAAGCAGATTTTGGGATTTTACCACAAAACAAGGCTCTACGGTAAGCAAATATAACCATCGATGTACAACCAAATGAAGCTGACGCCATCATCGGAACATGATTCCCACAATGCTGCCACAATAGGGGACGTATCGTGAAGTATTTTACAGGAGATCCAAACATCCCCCAGCTCCGAACTCGAATTCACCTCCGAGGGATCAAGAGTATGGTGTCTGGTACCACAAGGATGTAAATCTGACATCATAATCACAACTAATTTGGTAATGGATTTCAGTTGAGGAGGAACCCCCGTTTGATCTATAGAAAATGATACTCCCTCCGTTCCATAAAAGTGTCGTGGAATATCAACCTATGATGTACAAATGTGTAGGCATAGCAGCGACACTTTTAATGAACCAGAGGGAGTATATGTTTTTTGCATAAGGTTTTGGAATAGCAATAGAGAAGGTAGATCCAGATCGGCTATATCCCAGCCTGTAGGTTACATAGTGACTAGAACGCTCAGTGGTGCAAAAAGTAAAGGCGCTAAGGATAGCTACGAAGAAGAACCTGAGGCTTACCGGCTAGCACATGTGTTCTTGTGCTAGGCAGGCAGGGTTCGGGACTCACCTCCTACTTAATAAAAACAACGGTGGTACCTCCCTCCGTTGGTTCATTTTTGCTAAGGATAGCTACAGCGCGGACAATAGCTAAACTGTAAATGGTTGATAACGACCGTTGGATAGCTGAATGCCTTCGAAGTGTTAGGCCGCGATTGGTTCATCGTTAATTAGGCAAAACGATCGGAATATTTTACAGACGTGGGTAGGCCCTGCTGAAAATACGGTGCGAGCGCTGGAAAATTTCTTGGTCCGGAAATTCTAACGACAATCCAAGCCAGCCCTTAACTAAACTTGTGTGTTCTCCTTCGTCTGTAAACTAACAGTGTCAATCTGAATTTCTATTTATGCGTATCATATCACCTGTCAATGATGTTCATGTTCCAACCCATGTAAAAAAAATGATGTTCCAACCCAAGCTTTCAAAGGAGAACTCGATCTAAATGCTGGCCCATTTCGGTGAAACTAGCAAAGTTTTTCTTTTTTTAGCAAGAGGACCAACAGACTGTGACAACAATATCATAACACTGGATAATATAATCTATACATAATGGTTCCCCTGTGGTTTCTACACATCAGCGTTTGTCTAATATCTGTCCGCAACATAATTATGTTGTTAACACTCTACACTGCTCTGCAATCTGCATGCTATTCTAACTCCTAAGTAAACTAAGCAATTACACGACAGACAAACAGACTCATCTGAACAATGGCAACACCAGGCCATGGCACGGCATAACAACAGCAGCGACACGGGGAAAATTGATGAGAGAGCTATAAGATTCGGCGAAGTTCCTGCTTGGCGCCCGCGGTAGTGCCTGGAATCATAAGTCCAGATGTCAAATTAATAACCATGCTGAGCTTGGGTCTCTGCTCTGGTCAATCGGCTGTATGTGTCTGCATCCGGCTCGCGACTAGCTGCGCTGTAGGTGCAAATCGGTGTTAGCAGTAGCCAACTTTGAACTGAAAGAAACATAAGATATAGAAAATGAGTCGGGGTTAGCACCTGGCACAGCATTAAAACCATTTACAGTTTGGTGCTTGGCAGGCCCTTGGTGAACATTATGGCTCCTCTTCATCTCAGCAGCGTGTTCACCACGGTCTACTGAAACCTGCGGCAATGATCCACACTGCATGCTTGGTACTGCTTCAGAATCCATCCTCTGGGCGGTGTTGGTAGAAGCATATGACACAGCGTGCGGATGAGGCCCTGCAGAATGGCCTGCGCTAGCAGGATCGTCAACAGTTTGCTGGTCACTCGATGCCACTGTGCTGCTTGGTGGTGTTGCTGCTGTTGAAGATGAAGTCGGTACAGGTGGCTGAAATGCATTCAGGGATTCGTCCTCTCCTACCCACCCGCGACCAAACGTAACTTTGGGAGGAATGGCCTTCTCAATTCGCTTGGATGCAACTTCCCATCCAATAGGACCAAGCTGCCCGGCAAAAGGTGCAAGACTGCGGGAATAGGCCTGCGGCAACTGAGCCCCAATCTGTAAAAACATTGTGTTAAAACTCAAGAGTGATATTATCTTGCTGTTCACACAAGTTAATACGAAGTAGTAAGTTAAAAACTATATTGGCATAGATTTAACCTCTTAGGGGACATGGCTTGTACTGGACACTCAACTGGTACTAGAACCTTCCTTGTCCCGGTGTATGAGCTTGGCAGCTCGTATACTGAACTGGATGGTTGGAGCTGATAGTATATAGTTCGGCGACTTTCTTCTACCGGAAGTGGGTTCTTCCTCATTCTTCCTGACCATTTACTCCTGGATCCTGGGACAAAAGGCAAGACGTCAAACGATGTTAATAGGGCAAACAGATTGGACCAATTGGGTGGATATCTTACTTCAGCAACATCCTTTTAAGTGCTGAGTTCTTCAATATGATAAAACTTACTGGAGTACCTGAGTGTCCATGAAGTTCGCTATTTCCGGCAGTAGCGAGTGTCGCCCTAGAAAGGTCTGCAGTAGCATGTTTTACTGGTGGCCTCTCAATTTTCGCCTTTTTCTTTTTGCGATTTTTGTTCTTCTTCTTGTCCAGATACGAACTTCCAATACAAGGAGTGGCATTAATCTCGCTTCGCAAACAAACGAGCCAAGTGATGTTCGCCGTGTGCTCATCAAACTCGGCGGTTCTGGTGGGCGGTAACCGCTATCCGTCTATTCAATTAGATAGGTTAAGCAAAAAACGAATGAAAGAATTTAGCAAAAAAAAAAGAGTTTCGCAACGCGACAAACACCTTGCGCGTGGGGTGGATCTAGGAGGCGGCGGCAGCATAGAGGCGACCAAATACTTTGGCCGGAGTAAGAACAAACGACGGATGGTCACGGCGAGCGAACTGGCGAATGAGTGGAGGCAGGGGAGGAGTTCAGCCCGAAAGGGACTATGGGGAAGAAAAGAAATGGTTGGGTCGCTGCCATGTGGTGCCCGCTCGTCAGAATCCGACGCGGCGTGCGTAGTCGCGATTGCGTCCCTACAAAAAGGGCGCGACACGGGGTTGTCGGATGCTCTATTGGCCCCGTTCGGCAACTTCGACACTATTGGGAGACCAGGTGGGGGGCGTTTTGCTACCGGCGCGTCCAATAGACCTATTGGGATCGCTATCGGGAATACCGGTATAGATGCTCTTACAGTGAGAAACACACCTTTATTATGACAAAACACTGCAAGTGGGAGTTGCGGCTGTTGCCTTGGAGCGACGGAGAGGAACCTTCTAGCTGAAGTGCTCCATCAAAAACACCCAACTTGAGGAGAACACGACTCACCGGTACAGATCAGGAAACGCACACGGTCGTTTTGGGCCGTCGCACACGATTATAGCTCCATCGATTATAGATAATAGGATAACTAAAGCAGTCAAATCATGAAGGAGATGATTTTCCTTGTCACAAACATATTTTCTTATTTTATACAAATTCAACTTGTACTCTTTAGCTTTTCTCTTAGTTATCGTTTATAACATATGTGAACTTTAACTCCATCTCCATCTTTTCGTTTTCGAGCCTCTTTGCTTTTTCTTCTGTTTTCGTTTTCTCCTCGACAGCAATGTGCAAATCCTGTAACAGGGCGCTCATTTTGACTTCCACGAACCATTTTCCATCAGCACGCATTTTGCGGTCACAACATCTGGGACCTTCAAATTTTACAAAATAGAACAAATCAGAAACAAATAACAATTACCCCGAGCGCGAACCGAACCCCTACCTAGAAAGCAACGACCAAATATACCTCGCCCGAGTCCTCTGGTTGCTGATATCCTTGATCCTAGAGACCATGACGACAAAAGTTTATGTGCGCTACAAGAAGGGTGGGACGGGCAACGGGGGGGTGGAGGACGGTAATAGCTAGAAATGGGTACTTAATGTAAACAACAAATATCGCACATGTTTCACACAAAAGAAACGTGTGTGATGGTTAAAGTTATCGCACACGGTTTTGAAAGTTTCACCGTGGGCCATACTTACCAATTGCACACAATTCATTCGTTTTTACAAGAGTTATACTGAATTTTTGCTAAAAAAATATAGACAGAAAACAATACAGAATTTAGATTACATTAATATTTGGAGGGCTCCATAGAACATTACAATTGTTACATATGTACACAAAATATATCTAATACTCCAACACACTACAGGTTCTCCTCGTCAAATGTTTCGTTATCGGCGTCATAATCCACGTCGTCGTAGTAAATGTTGTTGAAGGGTTGCTGCCAGACCTAGAGGCCTCGGCAGCGTCGGCCTTGTGCCGCTTCGCTGGTGGTGCACCAGAAAGATTGAGCTCCACCTTGAGACGTCGCCACCCTAGCATACGGTCTTTGTGCAGATTTTTGAAGGAGTCCTCCACCCAGCGATGCGTTCTGTATTCTTCTGCCCATCACGCCGCCATGGACTCCTGCACAACAACATGTGCTCCTCCAGCTCCTGCCTCCGATCAAACTCCTCAAAATAACTCAGATCTACCGACGACGATGACCCCAGAGCAGTATCATCGTCGACCGGCGTTTCCGCGCTAGGGATGGACGATGATGAGCCGGGGGAGGAGAGAACATCTGACGATGAGGCAGGGGAGGAGGGAACGGCGGCAGAGGTGGAGGCAAGCGCAGGAACAGCCCGCTTCCTTGTTCCAATGGAGTATCACATCTCGTCGGGGACTTTGGACTTGTAGCGAGCCATTATCGTTGCCAGCGGTTCTTCTATTAGCTAGATTTATACATGAGCACGGGAGAGGCGGGAAGGCGGCGAAACAGCGGGAAAAGGAAAGCAGGAAACAAAGTGACGCCAATAATAACTGGACCGTAGTTATATTGTATGAACGAATTGAAACAATTGTCGTTTGAAATTACTGTTCACAAGAAATATGGGCAACCAATAGTACACACGGTTCGATTTCACTTGGTTGTTGCAAAGAAAAGGTGTGCGATGATGGAGCACTATGCACATGATTTATGTTTTCCAATCGTATGCGATATATAGCACACGGTTTAGAAACTAAAAGCGTATGCGAATATTTTGTCACCGAACTATGTATAAAACCCCGCTAATTTTTTTTTAAATAATACATTTTTTTAATTAAATTCAAGAAATAATACGCGTTTTCAAAGATTTTTAAAAATAATACACCCTCGTTGACGCCGTAGCCGATAGGTGCCTATCATCTACGCCGTACACGATTAGCTAGTCGTCCGTCGGTCGTAGACGACCAGACCTGATCGTCCACGGCATAGACGACCGGACCTGGTTGTCCGCGGCGTAAACGATAGGTACTGAATGCCATCGATCGGTGGTAGCGAGCGAGCTAGCTAGCTAGCCGGCCGGGCGTGAATGTCGATCGATCGGCCGGGCGTGCTCGCCGGCGGCCGTGCATGGCATCGTACGCTCACCGGCTCGCTGGCCGGCCGTGCATTCATGCGTCCGTTCATGTGCGTCCGTGCATTCGCTCGCTGGCTCACCGGCCGGCCGTGCCCGTGCGTGCATGCGCTCGCCGGCTCACTGGCGGCCGTGCATGTGTTCGTCCGGGCTCGTCGACTCGCCGGCGGCCGTGCGTGCATGTGCTCGCCCGTCATACGTTCGTCCGGGCGTGCGCTCGCCGGCTCGCCGGCCGGCCGTGCTTGCGCTCGCCGGGTCGCTAGCTAGCTGGCTCCCGCGATTATCGATTGATCGATGGCAAAGCTAGCCTAGCATCCGCTGCTGCCTAGCTGGCTGGTTCACGGCCGTGTGTGAGAGGCATGCATGCATGCACAGACTTATCGTCTACGCCGCGGACGACATGCCTGTCGGGCGCGTGACCGTGCTGGGCCACGGCCTGCTCGTCTGAGCCGCAGACGATAGGATCTAGTCGTTTACGGCGTGAACGACAGGCCATGCTCGTCCACGGCGTCAACGAGGGTTTATTATTTTTGAAATTGTTTGAAAACGTAGTATTATTTCTCAAATTTAATTTAAAAATTGTATTATTTAAAAAAAATAGCCAAAGCCCCAAACACCGGTTTTTGTTTCTAAGGGTAAGCAGTATGCGATAACACGCACGGAAGGTGGTTCCCGTTTACGATTGAGGGTTCTAAATTGCACGACCTATACTACTGACTGTGTCCAAGCTACTTAAATCTCTGACCTCCTGTGGGTGATTTTTTTACTTGCCTCTGCAGTTCCATGAAAAATGAAGCGGAAGAGTCTCAAATTATTGATGAAGCCATCGCAATAAAAAAAACTCATGGTGTTAACATTAATGAAAGAGATGAACGATTTGAATCTCCACTGACAGCCATGCTTCTATATTTAGTACTGGAGTAGGTTTAGAGCCAGGTCATCGAGCCGTCACTAGTAGAAAACCTGTCTTTCGTCCAGAGCCACCCCAGGCTTTAATCCCGGTTCAGACACAAACCGGGACCAATGGCAGTTATTGGTCCCGGTTCAAGCTGCTAGGTCCCGGAATGCCAATGGTCCCGGTTCGGACGGGGGTATTAGTCCCGGTTCGTGGCTGGAACCGGGACTAAAGGGGCGAGCACCTTTAGTCCCGGTTTGGGGCACAAACCGGGACTAAAGGGTCTATCTTTAGTCCCGGTTTGAGACACCAACCGGGACTAAAAAACAAATCGCAGAAAATTGTTTCAAAAACAAATCACAGAAAATCGTAAAAACATCAAAAAATAAAATCCTTTGAACTGTAGTTGTATTAAGTGATATACTTGTCACGAAAATTAACAAACATGAATTTCGACTTATTTTACAAAAAAACGTTATGAAAACTTCAAATGGCCGCTATTTCTACATACGATGTCAGAAAAAAAACGTATAATATATCAAAATTATCGGCAAAAAAAATTCCTTTTCAAATTCAACCGCCTTCAGCCGTTTTAAATTTTTTTAGATTTTTGAAATTCAAAAAGAGTCAAAATTCAGATTTTTAATTTTTTTAAAAAATTAAAAATATAAAAATTATGTCATATTTGGATTCCTCACATTTTCTGATAATAATGGACATATTATTTGTTCAATTTCGATTTACAGATTTAAAGATATGAATTATGCCATATTAAATGAATTAATGCCAAAAAAATAATAAAACACATTTTATTTTTATTTTTATTCAATATTATGATTACTTAGTCATTTTTGTATATTTAAATAATTATTTAGAATTCAAATTATAAAAAATGCGTGACCCACATGATCCATGGGTTAATATGATTAATAGCATACTATAGACAAAATGTTACAAGTAGATTATAGGGAAGGGGATGGGAAGAAACCAAGATGTTAAGCGTGCTAGGGATAGAGTAGTGTGAGGATGAGTGACCGACCGGTAAGTTTGACCAAAATTGAAATTTGACCAAAGACTAAGTGTGATTAAGAGGCTCCGGTGAGAGATTAACGAGTTCAACAATTCATAGATTCAAAAAAAAATTTGAAAAATAAAATTCGTAAAATAAAATCGTTTTTTGAAATAAAGAAATAGAAAAATCTTTTAGTCCTGGTTCGTGTTACGAACCGGGACTAAAGACCCTCCTACCAGAGCTCGCGACAGCGGGCCACGTGGAGACCGTTTAGTCTCGGTTCTGGTACGAACCGAGACTACCTTTAGTCCCGATTGCTTAGTCCCGGTTCGGGAACCGGGACTAAAGGCCCAAACGAACCGGGACAATAGGCTCCTTTTTTACTAGTGCGTGTTCCTGTGGCCTTTCACATCTCGACTGACATCGTGAAGAGATTAATACTGGATTTGGTTTAGAGCCAGGTCATCATGAAGCCAGAAATAATTAATTAGTAGTAACATTTTACACATGTGACTTTGTGAGAGAGCAAAGACGACTTGGTTATAGAGAGACGACTTGGGACTTGTTTTAAGAGTACGCCGAGATAGGAATAGGGGGTATAATCAATGGACAGTGCATTTTGGTAAGAATGATCATGGAGTATATATGGAAGTCATTATATTGGAAAGAAAAGGTACATTCAATCTGTCAGTAATATTCCCGTCCAATCTTGTGTTAGATATACGAGGCCCGATTACTGTACGACGCTTCCAGTATCGTCCCAGTTTCGCAATCCCGTGACCAAGGTGGCAAGGTCCAGCCCAAACCAAAACCCGTAATATCTCAGTTCTATGGAATGTATTGAGATAATAATTCCAAAAGATTGAATACGGACATTGCGTAGTGCTGCCGGAGTAGGTGTTGGTGAATGAGTCCCAGGATGAGTAGTCTGTAGTGTAGGGCTGGAGGGTGTTCAGCTTGTATCGCCTGTCTGCAGGCTATATGAGCTCTTGTAACATATTCTGTGTCTTCTATAGGAATACGGCACGCAATTGTGTATACTCTAAAAAAAATAGAATTGTTCCTGACCAAAACCAGCATGCTGTCCTGTATCTGCCAAATCTTTGCATTTGTTTAACTAGCGTGATTGATCCCACGTCGATGTGAATGGTCAGAACGACCAAATCGGAAGGAAGTAATCAAACACTTTTTAAGTATTACTCCCTCCGTTCGGAAAAAGATGTCACAAAAATGAACTATAGATAGACCATTTTTGCGACATCCTTTTCCGAACGGAGGGAGTATAATTAACGCTTCAACATCAACATGTTAGCACCAACGCACTATGTAGTAGCAGTGCAGCAATTCTTTTGGCAGGAACCAAGCTATGGATCGGTCAGCTCTCGCCTGTTACACCACCGCGGTTCTGATCCTTGTGTCCCTGCCGCTGCGTGCGTCCGTTGACCGGCTTGTCCCAGGCAAGCCGCTCCGCCCTGGCGCCACCATCGTCTCAGACGGCGGCGACTTTGCATTGGGGTTCTTCTCCCCCTCCAACTCCACGCCGGCCAGCTTGTACCTTGGCATATGGTACAACGGCGTGTCTGAGCTCACCGTTGTGTGGGTTGCCAACCGGGAAACCCCTGCCGCCAACAACACTTCCTCCACGCCGGCACTCTCCCTCACCAACACGTCCAACCTTGTTCTCTCCGACAGCACTGGCGGGAGACGTGTCGTATGGACAACGGTCAACCCGGCCGCTGCTCCGGGGGTCTGATCACCACCAACGGCGGTGCTTCTCAACACCGGTAACCTCGTCGTCCGCTCGCCGAATGGCACCACGCTGTGGCAGAGCTTCGACCACCCGACCGACACATTCCTCCCCAACATGAAGATCGGGATCAGGTACAGAACGCGCGATGGTGATCACTGTTGGAAATAGGCTTGTGTGTTCAGTCGACAAGTTCCTTCGAGTGTGAGGAGTCGACAAAAGTGTTCGAGTCAGGAGGACTCGAGTAGGTAGCCCAGTCGGAGGTCGTTCTGTCGAAACTCTCGACTCCTACCCGAGGAAGTGTCGAGTGACGGAGTTGGCCTGTCGACTCCGGCTCGTGGACACGTCAGCGCGGGTGTTGGCGGTCTGGAATCTGCTAGGAGGTTCTAGAAGCACAGGTGTCCTGGACACCTGTGTGGCCCGCGCGTAGTGGTGTGACACCTGTCCCTGTGTGGATAGGTTCGCCACGCTGGCTGGAAATATCTAGCCAGATATTTGTAGGAATAGTGTTTACCCTATGAATACCCCATGAATAGAAAAAAATGCAAAATTGAGGCAAACCATTTCTTTGGCACACACTCCCCTCTCTCTCTCTCTAGCAAGAAGGTCTCACGGGCGACAGTTGGTATCAGAGCCTGAGTTCTTGAGAGATCTCACCGGAGATGGGCGAGATGGTGCGTGGCCTCCCTCTGGTGGAGCACGTGAACCAGCTCTGCGACGCCTGCCTCGCAGGGAAGCAGAGGCGAGCCCCATTCGCAAAGCAAGCGAAGTTCCGGGCGAAGGAGCGACTCGAGTTGGTCCATGGCGACCTCTGCGGGCCGATCACCCCGGCCACACCGAGTGGGAAGAGGTACTTCCTCCTGCTGGTGGACGACCTGTCGCGGTACATGTGGCTCGCCCTTCTCTCGACGAAGGACGAGGCCGCAGCCGCATCATTCGACTCCAGGCGGGAGCCGAAGCAGAAACAGGCTGCAAGCTGCGCACGCTGCGCACGGATCGCGGAGGCGAGTTCACCTCCGGGTCCTTCACAGCATACTGCGCTGAGCTCGGGATGGAGCGTCACCTGACGGCTCCGTACTCCCCGCAGCAGAATGGCGTCGTGGAGCGACGCAACCAGACGATTGTGGGCATGGCCCGCAGTCTGCTGAAGGCCAAGAAGGTACCCGGAGAATTCTGGGGTGAGGCAGTGACGACGGCCGTGTTCATCTTGAACAGGTCGCCAACCAAGAGCGTGGACGGCATGACGCCGTTCGAGTCCTGGCATGGCCGCAAGCCGAATGTGAGCTTCATGCGCACGTTCGGGTGCGTGGTGCATGTCAGAGAGACGCGCCCCGGGCTGAAGAAGCTCGACGACCGGAGCAGGCCGATGATCTTCGTCGGGTACCAACCTGGGACGAAGGGTTATCGGGCCTATGACCCGGTGACTAACCGCGTGACCATCACGCGAGATGCCGTGTTCGACGAGAACGCGAGCTGGGACTGGAGTTCGCCGGACACTCCGGTGAACACTTTCGGAGTCGACACCTTCGCAGTCGAGCACATGGTGTTCGAGCCGCAACCAACTTCGAGTGACGGGAGTGCGGGTCCAGCACCCGACTCGCCGACTCCAGACTCGCCAACTCCTGGAGTGGGGAGTGCATCCCCAGCTGGTTCTCCAACAACACCGGAGCACCCGACAGCCGAGATTTCGACTCAGGCGTCGAGTTCGTCACGCCACCCTCGAGGTACTCAGGTATGCTCGATGGAAAAGACGACATGAGCTTCGACCACCGGTTCCGCACTCTGCAGAACGTGCTCGAAGTGGGTTCGGCCCTTGAGCCGGACGAGGAGCTCCACTATCTCGCCTCCGAAGAGCCAGGCTCGTTCGATGAGGCGAAGGTGCATGCCAGCTGGAGGCAGGCGATGCAAGAGGAGCTGGAGGCCATCGAGTCCAATTCGACTTGGAGGCTGGCCACCTTACCACCAGGTCACCGCGCGATCGGCCTGAAGTGGGTGTACAAGGTGAAGAAGGATGCGCATGGCGCAGTCCTTAAGCACAAGGCTCGCCTGGTGGCGAAGGGCTACGTGCAGCGGCACGGGGTCGACTACGACGAGGTTTTCGCACCCGTGGCCCGTCTCGAGTCCGTCAGGCTACTGCTAGCCGTGGCGGCGAGTGCGGGGTGGGACGTCCACCACATGGACGTCAAGTCAGCCTTCCTCAACGGCGAGTTGGAGGAAGAGGTGTATGTGCAGCAGCCAACCGGCTTCGCTGCAAAGGGGAAGGAGCACCTGGTGCTTCGACTCAGCAAGGCGCTCTACGGCCTCAAGCAGGCGCCAAGGGCATGGAACACCAAGCTCGATGCATGCCTCGTCAAGCTCGGCTTCGCAAGTGCGAGTCGGAGCATGGCATGTACGCGCGAGGAGCGACTCCGAGCCGGCTCTTAGTCGGTGTCTACGTCGACGACTTGGTGATCACAGGCTCGGATTCCAGCGACATCGACAGATTCAAGCTGGAGATGCGGAGCCTATTCCAGATGTCCGATCTCGGGTTGCTAAGCTACTACCTTGGCATCGAGGTTCGACAAGGACCCAGCGGGATCGATATCTCGCAGGGTGCCTATGCCCTGAAGCTGCTCGAGAAGGCGGGGATGGGCGGGTGCAACCCCGTCCACGCACCCATGGAGCCACGCTTCAAGCTGTCCAAGTGCAGCACGGCACCCGCGACAGATGCGACCGAGTATCGGAGCATCGTCGGGAGCCTCAGGTACTTGGTGCACACGAGGCCGGACCTGACCTTCGCAGTCGGGTTCGTATCGAGGTTCATGGAGGCTCCAACTCTGGAGCACCTCGCGGCTGTGAGGCACATCCTACGCTACATCGCC
This sequence comes from Poa pratensis, assembly GCA_947311845.1. Classification (NCBI taxonomy): domain Eukaryota; kingdom Viridiplantae; phylum Streptophyta; class Magnoliopsida; order Poales; family Poaceae; genus Poa; species Poa pratensis. Next base: position 44,847,404 of record CAMZMU010000075.1, read on the forward strand.
GGGTCTCAGCGACTCGGGTGTAGGTATGGGAGGAGTAAAGGTGCACCGCGCCTGGTCGGCTACAGCGACAGCGACCTGGCGGGCGACGTCGACTCGCGCAAGAGTACGTCGGGCACCCTGTACTTCCTCGGGTGCAGCCCAGTGACCTGGCAGTCACTCAAGCAGAAGATCGTGGCTCTGTCGAGCTGCGAGTCGGAGTATGTGGCGGCTGCCACAGCTGCTTGCCAGGGGATCTGGCTGGCTCGGTTGCTGTCCGAGTTCAGCAACGGCGAAGCTGAGCACGTGGTGCTCAAGGTCGACAACAAGTCGGCTATCGCGCTCGCCAAGAATCCCGTCTTCCACGAGCGATCAAAGCACATCGACTTGAAGTACCACTTCATTCGAGACTGCGTGGAGGCGAAGAAAGTCGAGCTGGAGTTCGTGCCCACCGAACACCAACTCGCAGACATGCTGACCAAGCCACTTGGTCGAGTCCGCCTGGCGGAGCTGCGACAAGGATCGGCATGGTGGAGGTGTCTCCGGAACTCAAGCCTAGGGAGTGATTGTTGGAAATAGGCTTGTGTGTTCAGTCGACAAGTTCCTTCGAGTGTGAGGAGTCGACAAGTGTTCGAGTCAGGAGGACTCGAGTAGGTAGCCCAGTCGGAGGTTGTTCTGACTGGAGGTAGTTTCCGGGTACGTGGAGTCGAACTCTCGACTCCTACCCGAGGAAGTGTCGAGTGACGGAGTTGGCCTGTCGACTCCGGCTCGTGGACACGTCAGCGCGGGTGTTGGCGGTCTGGAATCTGCTAGGAGGTTCTAGAAGCACAGGTGTCCTGGACACCTGTGTGGCCCGCGCGTAGTGGTGTGACACCTGTCCCTGTGTGGATAGGTTCGCCACGCTGGCTGGAAATATCTAGCCAGATATTTGTAGGAATAGTGTTTACCCTATGAATACCCCATGAATAGAAAAATGAAAATTGAGGCAAACCATTTCTTTGGCACACACTCCCCTCTCTCTCTCTAGCAAGAAGGTGTCACGGGCGACAATCACCTTGTATCCTGGAAGGGCCCCAGTGATCCCTCGCCGGGGAGCTTCTCCTACGGCGGCGACCCGGACACATTCCTCCAGATATTTATCTAGGACGGGTTGCGCCCGGTGTACCGCAACGTCCCGTGGACCGGGTACCGGGTGAAGACCGAGCGAACGGCTCCCATGAACGCCAGCGGTGTCATCGTCTACATGGCCATCGTGGACAACGATGAGGAGATCTACGTGACATACAGCCTCTCCGACGGCGCCGCGCCAACCAGGTTCGTTTTGACCTACTCCGGCAAGTACCAGCTCGAGAGCTGGAGCACTAGCTCGTCCACGTGGGCTGTCGTCGGGCAGTGGCCGTCCGCCGATTGCAACCGTTATGGCTACTGCGGGCCGTACGGGTACTGCGACTCGACGCTGGCGCCCGCACCAACGTGCAAATGCCTCGAAGGCTTCGAGCCGGCGAGCATGGAGGAGTGGGAGGGCGGCAGGTTCTCGGCGGGGTGCCGGTGGAAGGAGCCGTTAAAAGGGTGCGGCGATGGCTTCTTGGCCTTGCCCGGGATGAAGTCGCCGGACAAGTTCGCGTTTGTCGGCGGGTATACGAGCACATTGGAGGAGTGCGCGGCGGAGTGCAGCCGCAACTGCTCCTGCGTGGGGTACGCTTACGCCAACCTGAGCGGCGGCGGGGCCAACGGAGACGTGACGAGATGCTTGGCGTGGTCGGCGGAGCTGATTGACACGGGAAAGATAGGTGCAGCGCCTGGTGGCAACACGCTATATCTCCGGCTCGCAGGCTTGAATGCAACCGCAGCTGGTAAAGTACTAAACCTTGATATAATTCCATAATTCATTACATTTGTTATGGTATGAAACTGTATTGCACAGGCAATAAAGGGACGAAGAGAAAAGCGATGGGGATGGCTCTCTCGATTTTAGGAGCCAGTTTCGTTCTTGTACTCATATGCATTTCACTTGCGTGGTTGAAGTTCAAAGGTACTTTTCTCTCCAACAAGGCAACAAGAAAGTCTTTTTGACAAATTAAAGTTGCAGGGTGTTCGTGTTATGTACCCTTGGCTATAAATCTTCGAAATCTCTTAAACACGGAAAACAAATTAAAGTCATTGGATGATCGAGTTTTACTCGCAATTTAGATCAGGATGTCAAGCAAAATGACACACTCAAACGTAGTGAAATCTATTAAACACGGAAAACTAAAACATGTCAATTTACTAACGAATAAGATGGAAGTCCACCATGGTACACATGCAAGGCTTGCATTGCAAGCTTCCCCAGTCCCGGTGCTCTAACAAACACCATAAAGTTTTCTGAATTCATAAGTTTTCATGCATGTTGATCATTTCCATCAGTTTTCTGAATTCATAAATGTACAAATGGTTTCTCTTTATTTCTATGATATAGTCATTAGAGGGAAAATGGTGGTAACATTTTGCAGCAGGCAAGTCCACAAAACGGAGAAAAGACCATAACATAACAATGGATGGTATGAGTACCTCTTATGAACTTGAGGACACAAACCATCCATATGACCATGAACTTCTGTTTGTACGATTTGAGGAAATCGCCCTAGCGACGCACAATTTCTCTGAAACTTGTATGATTGGACAAGGAGGTTTCGGCAAAGTCTACAAGGTAACTTGGTTCATTTTTCCTTTAAGAATACTAAAATCAACATAATTGAGTTGTTCATCTGAAAAGTGATTACTATTTTTTATTTTGTAGGGAATGTTAGGTGGTAAAGAAATTGCTGTAAAGAGACTAAGTATGGATTCTCTACAAGGAAAAAAAGAATTCAGGAACGAAGTAGTTCTAATTGCAAAATTGCAACATAGAAACTTGGTTCGACTTCTTGGATATTGTGATGAAGGAGCTGAAATGTTGCTGATATATGAGTATCTGCCTAACAGGAGCTTAGATGCTACCCTTTTTGGTATTGTTCTAGAAACACACCTTAATTTTTTAAAGCAAACCAGTACATTTTAAGCATACATTTCTTTCTATTCACAGATGATTCGAGAAGATCAATGTTAGATTGGGCAACCCGGTTTAGTATAATCAAAGGAGTTGCAAGGGGACTTCTTTACCTCCACCAAGATTCAATATTGACCATTATCCACAGAGATCTCAAAGCTGCAAACGTTCTACTAGATGCAGAAATGAAACCAAAGATAGCGGATTTTGGTATGGCAAGGATCTTCGGCGATAACCAAGAAAATGCAAATACTCAACGCGTTGTTGGGACATAGTGAGTATCCATTGAAAGAAATTTCATGCTAACCTTTGAATAAATTCAACCCCCATTCAATAACTCTTACAACTAAAATGATCAAGCAGTGGCTACATGGCTCCCGAGTATGCAATGGAAGGTGTTTTCTCTACCAAGTCTGATGTCTATAGTTTTGGTGTGTTACTACTGGAGGTTGTAACCGGTATAAGGAGAAGCTCCAATATTCAAATCATGGGATTCCCAAACCTCATAGTCTATGTGAGTACATAAAAGACTTCTAAGCTAATCATTCTTACCTCAAGTGTTCAAAACTTATTTTTTTATATTTGCAACCTAACAAAAGATAGTATGATGGCCTTAATTGCTCCAGTCATGGAATATGTGGAAGGAAGGGAAGACACAAGTATTGGCAGACTCATATATTGTGGATACTTGTTCACAAGATGAAGTTTTGCTTTGCATCCATGTAGCACTCCTGTGTGTCCAGGAGAACCCAGATGATAGACCGCACATGTCATCTGTTGGGTTCGTCCTAGAGCATGGAAGCATTGAACTTTTAACCCCTGATCTCCCCGCCGACTTTGCACGGCACAATACTCAAATGGAGCGGGTCAGAGATGATATCCAACACTCAGTGAACAGATTTACTCTTACCGAGATACATGGGCGATGACATTAATACTGAACAATGTTGATCTAGAAGTCAACTCAGCAAAATAGTCATGCAACATCGAAGTCATTATTTTGTTTAGGTGTTTTCGTTCTGTTTGTTTTTTGTATTGATAGCAATCTCAGTTTGAAAAACAAAAACAAGACATTAAGATACTTGCAAAGAGATCAAGACTTGAATAAAAAAATCCATAGAATTTAATCTTGCATTTGGTAGGAGTGATTAATTAAGTGTTGGCATTTTGTATATTCCGTCATTTTTACTATGAAGATCATATTATGTTGTCGACTATTAGTTTCCCCAATTATTTTATCGTACATAATATATAATGCTCCAATTTTCCAATACTTGAAAAGACTAAGGGAGGGATGGGGATTACTCGTTCGAGATATCTTAGTTCCAATATACGAATGAATACCAACTCAAATTATTCAGTGGTAGCTAGACCTACCATTGGGATAGAACTAAACAAATAACCAATGGGTGACACAGCCAGATAGTCAAGAGATCGGCCTTCTCCTCCTCTCCTCGCCGTCGTCACTATAGTGGCCCATGGCTGTGGCCATAGAGCCTCCCCCGTAGCTATATTCCCTTCGAGAGTGTGGTCTTCGCTCTATGCTCGTCCCCGCTTGACCGTTGATGCACTCCTGAGCTTGTCGTCCATGCGAGGTCAAAGTCCTAGATCCAGCGAATTTTGTGATGATCTAGACACACCTAGCCTGCCAAATGCTTTTTTGGCTGCTCTCCTTCAGATGCAAGGGTACCGGTAGCTTTCTCTAGCAGGCGGGTCGAGGTCGTCTATGTGGTCTAGTTGTCTTGCACATGTCCTTATCGTGATCATATCGTGTGTCCCTTCTCCTCACGACGCCTCGTTCTCGCCACTGGTTTCGTCCACTACTCTTCACGATCTCCGTGAGACGTGCAAGGCCACATGAACACGCTGCTAACCTTCTAATTGCCATTGACTCTAGGGCCGTAACTCATTTTAATGTACAGGCATATGCCGCCCAGGCCTTCGTAGCTACTCGTTTACATACAAATTGAATGTCTATATCAAATTGCATGGAACACCGGATTGCACATCCCTCGTAGATACTCCCTCCAAAAGTGAGGTGATTGATGTGTTTTGAGGAGATGTCGGGCCTGAAGATAAACTATCACAAAAGTGAGGTGATTGTCATGGGGACATCCCACGGAGAGAAGCAAAGGGTGGCAGACATGTTTAACTGCAAGTTGGGCGAGTTCCCTTTTGTTTACTTGGGGCTGCCAGTCTCGGATAGAAAATTGACAGTTGATCAGTGGAACTTCTTGGTGCTGAGATTAGCCGGTAGGGTGGAACCGTGGGTGGGTAAATTTCTGTCTTCGGGAGGAAGATTGATTCTATCCAACGCGTGCCTGGCCAACATTCCGATGTTTGCGATGGGCTTGTTCCTTTTACAGGACGGGGTTCATAAGAAGTTTGATTCCCACCGTGCCAAGTTCTTTTGGGAAGGGGCAGGCGATAAACGGAAGTACCATCTAGTGAACTGGCCGGCGGTGTGCAGACCAAAGGAATTTGGGCTCAAATCATTCGGGCTAAATACCTCACTCAAGATGATATCTTTGCGGCACCCATGGGAGTGGGGTCGCCTTTCTGGAGAAGCCTGGACAAGGTGGGAGCCAAGCACTCGGTGCGTAATGGCAAGAGAACTTTGTTGTTGCAGGGTGTTTGGAATGGTGACGGGCTGTTGATGGATCGTTTCCCTCTTATCTTTGCTATCTGTGAGAATCAGCATGTGACGGTGGCTGAGGTGGTGTCGCAGCAGTTGGCACTTAGGCGTACGCTTGATCAAGCTGCAGCAGCCCAGTGGGTGGAGCTGCTGCACCTTATCAACCAGACGGTTCTGGTGGAAGGTTTGGATGTAGTTTCTTGGTCCCTAGAAAAATTGGGGGTGTTTTCGGTCTCATCCGTGTACAAGAAGTTGGTTCAGGGTACGACGGTTAATCATCTTGGGGATGTTTGGAGGGCCAACCTTCTCCTAAAGATCAAGATTTTTTCATGGCAGTTGGTGCTAGACAAGATTCCGTCCGGTTTGTAGCTCAAATCTCGGCGTGGCCCCTCAGATGGCTCATGTGCCCTGTGTGGCGCCGAGGAAGATGCTACCCATATTTTCTTTAGCTGTTCTCTGGCCAAATTTGCGTGGAGTGTGTTGCGGGATGTGCTTGGCTGCTCGTGGTGCCCGGCTAATTTTGCCCAGTTCTTTGCCATTCTTGATGCGCTTTCAGGACAATACCGTAGGGTGGTGTGGTTGCTGTTTATTGCACAATCTTGGGCTCTTTGGGGGATTCGCAACAAACTTGCTATAGAACGGAAAGTCATTAATCATCTGACTGATTACATCTTTAAATGTATCATTTTCCTGCAGCTTTGGTCTCTAAGTGCCAAGACGCTAGACAAGCCAAGGCTAAGAAGGTTGGAGGAAGATCTAAGGCGGTTGTATACACAAAATCGGCCTCCCCCTAGAAGCTTTGGAGGGTGACTCATGGTTCATGGTGGCGGTTGTCCAGGTCTCGACGTCGGGTGAAGGGATGCTCCTGGGCGCTGCTTCTAGTTGCGTAGTTGCTAGTGTGTGAATTCCTTTCGGATTTGTGGCTAAGCTGTATGCCCAGCATGTAATAACTTGTGGTGTGAACCTTGCTGGCCTTATTAATTTAAGGTTGGGCTGTGTGCCTTTTATCTAAAAAATTCATAAATATAAGATGTTTTAGCTATTGCACATGTTGTCTACATACGGATGGAAATAAGTGAATATGCACGCTAAAATGTGTGTAGATACATGGTAACGTAGTAAAAAGCAAAAACATCTTATATTAAAAAACGGAGGGTGTACCAGATTAATCCGACAGTCTGGTGTGTCCATTACATTGCATTAGCTCACCACTCGGGAACGCCAGATTGGTGTGTCGTACATGAATCGGACAAAAAAGGTCGTATGGAAATCGTACCAAATTCACCTGGTAACTTCTAAGGGCGCATTCAATCTGAATATTTGTGTCTGTGCGGCCCATTTCGGCCTGAAAATGTATCATGTCACCTGTTACTAGCCAAGCTTTTAAAGGAGAATTCAATCTAAATGCTGGCCCATTCGGTAAAAACTACTCCTCTGTTCCTAATTTCTTGTTGTAGTTTGGATAAAGTATACTTTTCACCCACAAATCTCACATTGGATACTTTTCACCCTGAACAAGAAATTGGTATAGTTTTCACCCTAAAATGCACAAAACCGGACAAATCACCCCCTGCTAGTGGTTTTCGGTGAATTTGGCTGGTTTTGGGCAAAATAGGCGGTTTTGCTAGCGTTGACTCTAGGCGCTGATGTGGCGCCGTCCACTGACGTGGCGCGGGACCTGCCGCTGCCGCCGCCGTTCCTCAGGGAGGTCTTCGCGTCCTGTTCAGTAGGCGAAGCTCCTCGTCGCCGTGTTCGACGACCTGCTGGCCGTGTCTGACCTGAAGCGGCGCGTTCACGACGCGAAGCTCCAGGCCTCCAAGCACGCGTGGGAGGGGCCCGAGATGGAACTGAGGCAGTTGCGGGCCTCCATCGCCGCCGCGACGACCCAGGCGCTCCAGGTCGGTCTCGTCATCTTCCTCCCTCGCAAGTCGCATCGCACCCAAATCGGGGAAATCACGAAAGGAAATCGCCCGCACCACCACCGCGTTTGTTACGCCGTACCGTAGCTGGAGTTCCCCGTGCGTGCGTCCTCGAATCGAATAGCTGACCTGCCCAATCGCGTCTCCGTTGGGAATCGATCGCAGAGCGCGCGGTGTCCGGCCTGAAGCGGGCGCCGAGACGGAGCTGAGGCAGTCCCGGGGAGCTACAAGCTCTGGCACGCCTACCTCCGCGAGCGCCTCGACCACACCCGCCCGCTCCCCATCTCCCACCAGGCCTACTCCTCCCTCAACACACCTTTGAGCGGGCGCTCGCAACCATGCACAAGATGTCGCGCTCTGGGTCCTCTACCTCACCTCGCTGCTCGACCAGTGCCTGCTAACGCGCGGCAGACGCTCCTTCGACCGAGAATCAGTACTAGTTAATGCTAATCACATTTGCTTAAAACTCCATTGACGAGTGTCTTCCCCTACAAGTAGTAGGAGACTACTTGCAGCGCCTGGCAAAGAATAATGCCATCAATTAGCTGGATTAGCTCGGTGATTAGGTAGTTAGGTTCCCTGTTTCATCCAGTCAATCCCTAATTAGCCTCTCGACGCTACCAAGAATAAGCTCTCCCGCCGGCCGGCAATGGAGCACGAGCACCAGATGTTTGACGACCCGTTCGCCAGCAGCATATCGTCGCTGGAGGCGGACATATTCTCCGGCGCCGGCGGCCATCAGCAGTGGCCGGGCCTCGACCTAAACCACGACGGCATCCCGGCCCTGGCGCCAGCGGCGAACAACGCCGGCACCTCCTCCGGCGGCTAAGGATCCCCCGGCGGCGATGGTCGCACCGCAAGATCATGCACAACGCGTACAAGCGCGACCACCGCAAGCAGCTCAACGGCCTCTACTCTGCTCCCGTTCGCACGCACCATTCCATCAAACACCTCGCGCGCACGAGCAGGAAACAACCAGAATTCGGGGCAATTTGGTACCTAACGCCGGCGCCGACAAACCTGGCGCGTGGGTCGTCGGAGGCGGCCATGGCGAGCACGGGGCGGAGCCGGCCCCCGCGCGGAGGCGGTGCGACGAGGATGGGACGAGGAGGTGAAGCGGGTGGAGGAGGAGGTGGCGGCCACGTCAGCGGATGGCGCCACATCAGCGTCCAGAGTCAACGCTAGCAAAACCGCCTATTTTGCCCAAAACCAGCCAAATTCACCGAAAATCACTAGCAGGGGTTGATTTGTCCGGTTTTGTACATTTCAGGGTGAAAACTATACCAATTTCTTGTTCAGGATGAAAAGTATTTTATCCTTGTAGTTTTAGTTCAAATTTGAACTAAAACCACGACAAGAATAATGGAGCGGTGGTAGTAACAATGATAATGTTTTTTTTTTCCTTTTAGGAAGATGACGAACGGTGGCAACAACATAATAATAACACTAATATAATCTATACAGATGGTTCCCCTGTGGTTTCTAAACATCAGAGTTTGTCCAATATCTGTCCGCAACTTAATCATGTTGTTAACACTCTACACTTCTCTGCAATCTGCAAGCTATTCTAACTCCTAAGTAAAACTAAGCAATTACACGACAGACAGACTCCACAACAATGGCAGACACCAGGCCACAGCGCCGCGGAGCAACAGCGACTCGAAAAAATATTGATGACAGAGCTATAAGATTCAGCGAGGTCCTTGCTTGGTGCCCGCGCTAGTGACTGGAATCGTGCGTCCAAATATCAAATTAATAACCATGCTGAGCTTGGGTCTCTGCTCTGGTCAATCGGCCGTATGCGTCTGCATCCGGCTAGCGACCAGCTGCCCTGTAGGTGCAAGCATTACTGAACCTGGCGAGGGCAAATCGGTGTTAGCAGTAGCCAACTTTCAACTGAAAGATGTAAAAATGAGAAACAAATAGACTCAGGATTAACACCTGGCACAGCATTAAAACCGTTCACAGTTTGGTGCTTGGCGGGGCCTTGGTGAACATCATGGCTGCTCTTCATCTCAGCAGCATGTTCGCCTCGTTCTACTGAAACCTGCGGCAAAGATCCACACTGCATGCTTGGTAGTGCTTCAGAATCCATCCTCTGGGTGGTGTTGGTAGAAGCATATGACGCAGCGTGCGGATGAGGCCCTGCGGAATGGCCTGCGCTGGCAGGATCGTCAACAGTTTGCTGGTCACTCGATGGCACTGTGCTGCTTGGTGGTGTTACTACTGTTGAAGATGAAGTCGGTACAGGCTGCTGAAATCCGTTCAGTGATTCGTCATGTCCTACCCACCCGCGACCAAACGTAACTTCGGGAGGAATGGCCTTCTCAATTCGCTTCGATGCAACTTCCCATCCAGCAGGACCAAGCTGCGCAGCAAAACGTGCCAGACTTCGGGAATAGGCCTGCGGTAACTGAGCCCCGATCTGGTAAAAATATTGTGTTAAAACTCAAGAGTGATATAATCTTGCTGTTCACAAAAGTTAACAGTAACTTAAAAACTATATTGGCATAGAGTAAATCTCTTAGGGACATGAATTGTACTGGACACTCAACTGGTACTAGAAGCTTCCTTGTCCCGGTGTATGAGCTTGGCAGCTTGTACATTGAACTGGATGGTTGGTGCTGATAATATGTAGTTCGGCGACTTTCTTCTACCGGAAGTGGGTTCTTCCCCATTCTTCCTGACCATTTACTCCCGGATCCTGGGACAAAGGGAAGACGTGAAACGATGTTAATAGGGCGAACAGATTGGACCAATTAGGTGGAGATCTTACCTCCGCAACATCCTATTAAGTGCTGAGTTCTTCAAAATGATAAAACTAACCTGAGTAGTCTTCAGTGGTTTCGAATTTGCGCCCGCTGGACCAATTGTGCTCACTGCTTCTATTGGGAAAAGAAGCTCTCAGAACATCTGCAATCCTCTGTTGTATATCAAACCCTGAGTGTGCATGAAGTCCGCTATTTCCGGCAGTAGCGAGTGTCGCCCGAGAAAAGTCTGCAGTAGCACGTTCTGCTGGTGGCCTCTCAACTTTCGGCTGTACAGCGTTCTTCGGAGGCCTGCCCCTGCGACGCTGTGGTTTTGGTTCCAATTCTGGTAATGGTTCTGGCTCTGGTTCACTGGCATCACTATCTTGCCTAAGATTCTCAAAGTCCTTCTTAGCAACCTCTTGTATAGCTCGTGCCTGTAATACATGAGACATGAATATTACATACGCACAACTCACGGTTTTACATAATCATCAGAATATAAATCAGAAAACTAGTAGGTTCAATGTTTCACCTGTCGATAGTATACTGTGTCTGGGGAATTATAGCACATGGCGTTCGAGGTTATCAAGAACACATCATCCTGTAAATAGGAAACTTATGTCATACTGAACGAGCTTTATAGAATAACAATAGCATTCTGAGCTTAGCAAAACATTGATTGTACAAGGTAAAAATTGATTATAAATTAGATACTAGGACGCCCATCATTCAACAACGAGTCTAAGCACCATATATTCTTGAGGTGTGATGCATGACCAAGGCTATGGTTTAATACAGATCGCTACAGGAAAATGTGTTAGTGATGTGAGCTAAGACTATATCGATGCTCAGTGAAAAATGCAGACATGTGATGTTGGTTAGACACTTACAGCATATATAGATCCAATATTCTTCAATTGGTAAGAGAGGTGGTAGCAAATAAGCAACTACATCAAGTACAAGTGGTGGCAGAAAGCATAGCACGGCAATTCTAAAAGTATAAAGTTTAACCTCACCCAAGTCACTAAATGTCTATCTCATATTCATATTATCATATATTTATATCAAAGGGATGATAACTTCATCAATCTGAAGTCCATTCATATATATCAAAGGGTTGATAACTTGCAGTCTGAACTCTGAAGTCCAACATGCTTTGTTGCTGAGAACTACTATGACAGACATAACATGTCATAAGTATAAAATATTCTACTATGTTGATTACAAGTAACATAATCTGTATATAATATCAAATACCTTGCATGACTCCTTAGTAGACATGCAATTTAAACAACCTTTGACATAATGGATATACATATCAGAGAAAGACAACAGCAGCACATAGGTTTATAGTATCAGATATGTGTGTAATGTTATCTTTGGAGTACAATACAAGACTCCAAAGACAAAGAGTACACACGATATTTCTCAGCAAACAAGGAGATGCCATAATTTACTAACTAAATACTGGACTATAAGAATCTAGAACAAAAAATGTAATTATGTAACAAAGAAGAAATATCAGCATGAGAAAAACACATTAGTGTCATGGAGTTGATGAATTATTCAGCTGATATAGCAACTGAGATAACCAATTATTGTAACGGAATATTTTCTGTGAACGCCCTCAATTCTCTGCCTACTGGATGGAAAATCAAAATAAACCAGAAAAAGGTAAGACAGCAATGACCACCCAAAAAGAGATTCCACACTGACCTCAAACTGCTCCAAATTGGCATATGCCCCCTTATCAAGTTTCTTCCGGAGTGTCGTAAAATCCATCGGGTGCTTGACAATATCTTTGTAGTCGGGCAGCTGGAAATACATGGACAATCACACACAAATCAATCAGTTTCCACAAAACAAAGAAAACAAGGATTTATCTTCAAAAGCAAACCTCTTCATCATCAACTGGCTCTGAGAATACACCATATGTATCCTTCCTGCACGAAAACAGAAACTCCACCTCAGTTAAGCTGCTCCGGAGCTGTGAGTGAACTGAGGGGAAGAACAAGTAGAGAGAATAGCAACTCACTTCTGCAGCCTATCAAGGATGAAGACCAATAACTTTTTGTCTGGCAGAGGCGTAGTGGGGCCGGAATCTGACGGCTCTGGCGAATGAGCAAATCCACCCACGACCACGAGAACGGGAAACAATCAGATGCAGTAGCATTAATTAATTAAACAAGAACAAACCGGAATGCATCCACCACTACAGGAGTTTTAAAATGGCATCTTCGTGCACATTCGTCCAGGCATTACTATTACTGCTAGTATTTTGCATCTGAAATCCGAAGAATAAATGCATCGGAGAGGGCTGGGGAAAACCGACCTTCACGCCCATCCGTCGCTGTCCTCCTCTTTTCCCCCTGCAGATAAAAAAGACACAAATTTAAAAAACAAGAAGACAAAATATCTTGACAGGAGATCGAGGAGAAAAGGCGCCAGAAAAAGCGGGGGCTTCCGTTTACCGGCGCCAGTTACCAGGTACACTGCAGATCCTATCCTAGCGACGGAGATGGAGCGAAATTTGGCGCGAAAGGCTGAGGGGAACCAGCCCCCAAAAAAGGCACGCCTTTAAAAGCTCCGGTGCGATCCGCTTATACAAAATTAAAATGCGCCAATTATTGCCGATGCGAGCGAGTGAGCAGGGTTTTGGTTTATCCACGGAAATGATTGGGAGAGAGCTCTGGTCAGACAGCAGTCAGGTTGGAGCTGGGCGGCGTTGACCTCTGTCGCGGCGGCAGAGAGGGGGAACAGTGAGATATAAATATATAGGCGCGCGCGGAGTCTTTTTATGCCTAAAATAGCAGGGAGATTTCCTCGGGCGGGGCGCGGCGGCGCAGATCCGTACGCGGGCAGTGGCGGAGGGGCGCCGAATTGCGCGAATTGTGGTCGGGATCGGGCGGAGGGGGGCAGATCGGGGAGAGGGACGCCCACCTTGGGTGCTGATCCGGAGGAGTGGAGGCCGACGACGAGGCGGAGCTTCTTGTCGCGGCGGGGGTCGTCGGAGTCTCCGGAGTCGTCGGAGTCCGGGGCGGGGTTGCGGCGCGTGCCGGGGCGGCGCTGCGGATGCTGCTGCTGGCGGGCCTTGGCCTCCTCCTCCTCCTGCTGCTGCTGCTTCTGGAGGCGGAGGTTGCGCTTCTGGACGTCGAGCAGGGACGGGCGGCCCTTCTTGCGGCGCTTCCGGCGAGGCGCCGACATCGCCGCCGGCGGCCGCTGCTTGCCCATTGCCCCCGGCCGCGGCGCGGAGGCGTTTCCGCCTGTTTCTTTTTTTATTTTCGTTTTGTTTTTTGGCCTGTGTGTGTTGTTCACGGGAGGGAGGTTGGGTATCGCGTGTGTTGGGGGCGTGGTGGGTAGACTTTTTGGTGCGCTGCGGTTTTGCCTTCTTTTTTTCTCTCTCTCCTTTTCTTTTTCGGCGAGGTGGGTTTGGGTCCCACTTTGTAGAGCACGTGAGTGGGGTGGACTCGGATTCGTATTCTATCCGTATTTGTTTCTGTATACTCCCTCCGTCCCAAAAATAAATGTATTTGATTTGTTCAAATATAGATGTATCAAAACCATATCGCGCGGAGTAGAAGGACATGAGGTCCGGCTTGGCCGAGAAAAGGGGCGCCAATCGAAACCATCGGTCGGCCGGATGCAAGCAGCACTCTGGTCGACTATAGGTAGAGGAGCACCGGCAATATGCCAGCGACAGTCTCTTTAACCTCGGAGTGACCCACGATGACCGTTGGGTATCGTACGTGGTGGCCAGTGAAGGGGTTGAGGCAGAACTTAGAGCCTGGCCTTGTTGACGCTGGTTGTAGGACGAGAATTGTTGGGACACCACTGACATAGTTGGAGAACGGGGGTAGGTCCTTCCAAAGGACGCGACCGGTGTCGATGTGGAGGAAGAGCCAGCGGCCGGAGTAACCGTCCCCAAAAAGGACAACCCATCCGCGTGGACGAAACTTAGGGTCCGGTCTGTGTGGGTCGTCGGTGAAGGCGTGCCAGTTCCGGCACACGGCGCGTAGGCTCATGTAATAATCGATATCGCTGGTGTAAGGAAGATGTCCGCAACGTAGTTGACAAGGTCAGAGGGGAGCAACGACTAGTCCGCTGCGGCAGCCGGCATACTCATCATGTTTGTGCCGGTTTTCTCCTAAACAAGACTATAACCCGTGATGAGTATATACCCAACGAGAGCCGAAACAAATTTGCTGAACATAATCTCGGAAGTGTGAGTACATGCGGGATTGGTTGAGGATTTCAAGTTTCAAGTCTTCAAGGATACTTAAAAAGCCAGTGGTGCTTATTGCAGCCACCAACATAGTAGATGCAGATACGTTCGATGGCGGGGAGGTTATCAATGGCCACCGACAAACAATGGGGAGAAAGAAAGATATAGCACCTTCCCAATGCATCTCAATATATGCACCGCAAACCAGATTTGGGGCCAGCGAGCCCGAAGTGGCTAAGAACAATATTTCAATATAGGCACTGGGAAATCAGTGGGTTTGCAATTTTTTATGTTGTTTCGGATGTTTCAATACGATGGAAGTGCTTAAGTTGTCTATGGTCTGCAGCTATTGTGGATGCATCGCAAGGGTGTATTTTCATGTTGCAATTTTGCTTTCGCTTGCTGTGAATGACAACCCCTATATGATGTACAGCTGCATGTTTACTAGTTTCATATGTTGCGACCATACTTGTTGTAGTATGGATCTGTTGCATAACTTGAATTTTTTGCATGGAAAGCTTCTGATATGCTGCAACCTTTTTGCATATTTTCACGGATCGCAGGAAATGATGTTCCGGACATATTGCCTACAGTGGCGGAACTAGGGGGACCAGCAGGTGCCCTGGGCCCCCCTATGACAGTGTAAAACATGCAAAATTTTGTACTTGTGGCTAATGAAGATCCGATTTTTAGGTAGAATTAGCTTTGTTGGCCTCCCTAATCACGATTTGCCTTGTTTGGCCCCCTTCAATATGGAATCCTGGCTCCGTCCCTGATTGCCTACATAAAATTGATGCGTGAACATATTTCATTGGCAATGATAGGGTAGGCCAGACCTAAAATTCAAGTGAGATCGGATGTCATAGTAGACGACTGACGCCTAGCAGGTGCCAGTTGCCACGTGCCACATGTGAATAAAACTGACGGCTTAAGATAATATATTTTTTTTAGATAAAGAGTATATATTAATATCGCGATGATACCAATTACACCCAGCCTCTGCAACAACACGTGCCCTAGCGGCCCCACGGATGCACACAGCCCAGAATAAAAAGAAGAATTACGAAAAAAAAAGTCCCGCTACAGTGATCTATTCCTTGTTACAGCAGACCTAACCCCACCAAAACAGTACCAGAAGTCCAGCTACTCCAAAAGCGACGCCTCCAAGAAGGGAACAGTGCTCAAGCGCCGTCGTCGCCCTGATCATAGATCATAGGTTTTCACCTCGAAGACAGTCCACACTCGCAAAAACAATGCCTTCACCAAGACAATTGCCAGGCACAACCAATTAAGGCCAGA
Organism: Poa pratensis; assembly: GCA_947311845.1. Lineage (NCBI taxonomy): Eukaryota > Viridiplantae > Streptophyta > Magnoliopsida > Poales > Poaceae > Poa > Poa pratensis. The sequence continues at coordinate 44,863,233 of CAMZMU010000075.1, forward strand.
CCTTGGGTTTTCACCCTGAAAGTTTAGACTCTGAACTTCTCCTGTGCTGTCGCCCCCTCTTGCCATTGCTGCTGTTCCAAGATACATCATGTGGGGTTCGTTGAGGATCTCTACTTTCTCATCTTCAAGACGATACTTGTAAACCCAGCGATCACCGACGTAGTATATGCAGTTAACTTCAATGGCGGGGAGATTACCAACGGCGAGAGACAAACAACGTGGAGAAAGAAAGATGGCACGGTTCCCAATGCATCGAATCGCCTCAAGGGCTCTATCCTCCACGTTCACCTTGAAAACACGTATGTCTTTTGATTCCCGGTAAAGGCGCACAAGAAGCAGGTCCCCGGCATTGTCCACAAGGAAGGACTTGTAGAAGCGCCCGCCCCTGCGGGCAGGGACGATGGTGCTGATCACGAGCTTCTGGTCGCCCCCACAGTTGTGTTGTGCTGACCTGACGGATCCAACATAGTCTGTGAAGTATACGCGGCCGCGGAAGATGACTAGATTGGTGAAGCAATGTTGGCCCGACGACTTGGCGTCGAACTTAGACTGCATGCCACAGCTCGGATGGATGCATGCAACATGTTTGGTGCGAAGGAAGGTGTAGAGCACTGGTGGAGAGCCAGCCGCGATGACCATGCTTGAGCTGAGGTCTGGAGAAAACTCTGGAGTCACGGAGAAGCATACTAGCTGGTGGCCGGTGAAAGGGTTGACGACGCACATCTTGAGGCGATCTCTCACGTTCTCCAGGACCAGGAGACCGTCCGTGGTGGAAGTGAGGCAAATGTAGTCGTGGAGCATCAGCAGGTGCTTGCATATCAATCTTCCGGTGCCGACGTTGAGGAAGATGCAGCGGCCAGATTCACTCTTTATGCCGATCGGCTCCAGCATGACCCATCCGCGGGGATTGAACCGCCGGTCCGCACAGCGCAGGTCGGCAGTGGCATCCCGCCAGGTGCGGCACACAGCACGAAGGCCGATGTAGTAGTCGACGTCGCCAGCGGCGAGGAAGAGGTCGCCGACGCAGCCGACGAGATCGGCGGACAGAGATGACCAGTCCACGGCCGCTGCCGGCATGGTCGCCGCGCGGGTGCGCCGGTGCTGGTTTGTCATGGCCTGGTGCCTGGTGCTCGTCGATCTCGCCGCGCGGGTGCGCTGGGGAATCTAAAACATCACGCCCAAATACGGCTGCTATTTGGGGAGAGGAGATCTAAGTCAAATCATCAACTGATTGGAGGGCAGAAAATTCAGATGAGATATTTACGCTCAACAAGTCAGTTGATTTGCTTGGTCCGGAATACCACAACAAAACGTGGTATTGAGATATGACGGCTAGGCCGGGAACTGAGACAAGTTGTTCTCAGCAACAGCAAAAAAAAAAAAAAACAGATGATGGTTTCGATCAGATTTTGGCCTCTATTTATATCGTAGAAACTATGGTAATTTCGGTGTTCTCGGTTGTGGACGCATTTTTCCCAAAAGGGAGGCATAATCTTTGCCTCATCTCATTAATTAAGAAAAAGTTTTAAGAAACAAGTCGATCGACATAGGTAGTAAGGAACTCAAGATCAGCAAAAGCAGCTCAAGAACAATCGATCGACATACGTACGAGCAATGTAGTTATGCGAAGCGTTTATACTTAAGCATGACCTTTTATAGAGAGAAAATGGATGCATCTATTAAGCGTGCCTTATACGCCCGAAACTTGAGGACCGTGTGATGATCGATGTAATGGACGCAAGCATTAGATAGTATGATATTTATATGGTAGTTCAAATTTGTATGGCGTAAAGACGATCAACGTTCGATGGCATAAAGACGATCAACGTTGACAGAACCGCCACCTGATATTTCCCCTCCTCCTCTCGCGCGTCGCACCGAGCCGCCCCGCTGCCGCTTCGTCGTCACCCCTATGCCGAATCCATCCACCCCGCCGCCAAATCCACCGCCGTCGGAGCTCAAAACGCCGGATCCGCCGCGCCGCCCCGGAATCCCCCTAAACAAGCAATACGACACCTTATCCTCAGCGGGACTCGCCTCTTCTAGTTATCCTTGGGCTCTCCTCTTCGTCTTTGGCAATGTGTGCATCCAGCTTTTCCTTACGATAGTAGTGGGCGGAGCGGATTGCAGTAAAGCAATAGAGTTATTCTCATGAACTCGCTGTACGGTAGATTGGGTATAAATCCAGAAAGTACTATAACGGAGGTATGCAAAAAGGAACAATATGAATAGAATACTTGTCAAAGGCCGAGCAAGTTCTTGATCCTGAAGCAATGCTCAGGCAGCAAGATAAATCAATTCTAAAGGAACAAATTCTTAATAGGAATTCCGGTAGAATTAGAGAGCATTAAGTATAAATACGATACATAGCATAGCCTTTTCTTTTACTTAAAAAAGAGTACGGGAATGATGTCGTCTGGCCCGACTGTCACTCCTATTTCTAGAAAACGCAATTAGCGCACGTTCTACAGATTAGATAAAAATGCAGAACGTTCTATGTGTTGTAGCGTACTTTTTTAATTATCACATCTTTTAAAAGTGTAGTATAGTGGTGGTTTATGGTATTAGAATCTGGCTCAAGTTACTTTTTCGAGGACCCTAACACAACTATTTGGGTTAGCTGTAACATATTACCCCGAAAGTTGGGGTTAGCCGCAAAAACTGTTTTAATTATGTGTTTTGTGCAACTTTGTCATCAAACATACATTGGTGTTATGTGCATTTTTTTTTTGAAAGAACAGGATCATAGTAGGAGATCACGAGACATCACTGCAGATCATAGAAGATCATCCAAGCTGAGCTAGTTATATACACAGTAAAACTGAAAAGGTGAGATATATAAAACGTTCTTACATTGGTGAAGGAAAAAATTAAGAGGACAGCCTATTTCGTGAGTGAACATTCACTTGAGATGTGACTCTAAAACATTAAGGAAATTTCATTGCAAAATTAATAGAGCATATCAATGGATCCACCGGCCAAACAAGAGACAGAGTTTGATCTCGAATCAAGAGAAGCATCACCACCAGTGTCCCCGGTAGTGCTCCAAGATAAACTGCGCGAGGCTCAAGGGGTAGCACCGTAGAGGCCAAACCCCAAGATGCTCCTGGCTACCGTCGTGAAGGCGACACTGATACATGCGAGTCACACCTATATCATTTTGGAAGCCATAGATGCAGTTACCCTCTATGCCATCAAGATTCAAGAGGATCAACGTTGATGGACAGACAACGCCGGCGACCAAGGAAGATAGCACGGTTTCCGATACTCTTAGTCGGCACCTGGGCCTTCACCTCGAGGTCAACCATGAAGACATCCGTGCGCCAAGGCAACATATACAACACACGCACAAGCAATAGCTCCCCGTCATTGTCCACGAGAAAGCTTTCGCCTCTTTTCCCGTTGGTATGGATGATGGTAGTGATCTCAGGCGTCATGTGCCCATCCGAGCAACCAACGACCATAACCGATCCAGACATGTTGGCGCCGTATACACGACCTTGGAAGGACACGACTGTCCTGAGTAATGTGCCATCGCTCAGGTCTTCCCTAAACGACCGTGGGGAAGGATCACTCGAAAGGACAAGCAAACCCTCTTGTCGGAGCCAATGCAGGTGCAGTCACGGTTTAGAAGGGGCAGCTTCTTCCATAGGAAACGTCCGGTGTCGATGTTGAGGAAGAGGCGGAAGTGAGCGGAGCTGGACTGGTCGTCGAGCATGACCCATTGGCAGGGATGGAAGCGCCGGCTCGGGCCGCGCGGGTCGTCCGTGGCGGCGCGCCAGCTGCTGCAGATGGCGCGGAGGCTCATGTAATAGTCGATGTCACCGGTGGCTAGGAAGACATCGCCCACACGGCTTACAAGGTCGGGCAACAGGGATGGCCAGTCTGCCGGGGGCGGCGGCATGGCTTCCGCGCGTGTGCTCCGGCTGTGGCTTGGCATGTGTTCTCTTATCTAGTTCTCCTTGATCTCGAGCTGAATCTATTATCCTGGCGTGCGTGACGGCCGGGGACTGCATCCAATATAGGAGATGCAGCAGTCGTAGCATATATCTACTCCCTCCGTTCCAAATTAATTGACTTCCATTTATCCACATGTAGATGTATCTATACGCGTAACATGTCTAGATACATCCATGTGTGGACAAATGGAAGTCAATTAATTTGGAACGGAGGGAGTAGATGTGACGTACGTAAGCTGAAGGGACTTTTGTCTATACCGTATCTGAAACAGTAACGGTGCCCTCAAACTACTAATAATCAATTACCGACAGGTTACTGGGTGTTTCTGCACTTAATTTGTAATTACCTCCACCTTACGTTTCCCTAACATGGCATGATAACATGTTGAATAAATAGAGATGTGTAGCTGTAGCATGCCTGCCCAGACTGTTTGCCTTTGGAGCTATTCTGCCACAGGTCCCCGCATTACCTTCCCAAGAAGCTCTCCGAGCAGCACGAGCTGCTGCCGGGAATGGCGGCAATCGAGCAAGGAAGGCAGCGGTGGTGCCCGCGCAGCTCGACGCGACTGTCATTGCTGCCGGTGTCCTCTCCGCCCATATATGTCGTCAAACTTTGATTAGGACAAAACATAGAATGGAGAAAGTCTGTGGCGAAGCTAGTGCAAAAAACCATTGGGTTCATCTCTTGTTACTAGTAATCAAGCACGTGCACATGCACGTCTCATGCAATGCCCTAATTAGATGGCAACATAGCAATATGCATTACAGGATAATATGAGCTGGCTGTTAAGTTTGGAACAAGCTTGGCAAAATAGTAAAAGGGTTATTTTTTAGACAATAGGGGATCAATACGGCAACCGTCCCTGCTCCACTATTTCCATAAGTGAAAAGAATTGTTCGATTGTCTCAATTGATGCAACGACTAAACACATATACTTGCAGTTCGGATTCTTGAGCGAATTATCCATTGTGTGTTGTATATGGAAAATCTATACTACTATTAAAAGAGCAAACTTGTGTTGATACATTGAATCTGAGCCCTTCAATATTTGGCCAACGGTACAGATCGCTCCAATGTTTGACAACTCAACACAAATCCACTTTTGCCCGTTTTACCCTCCCACCAAATCACATAATACTGCTAATGCCATCGTACCTCTTCGTTTTCGTAAATATTACAGAGATTGCCACCGCAAAAAATAAACGATTTGTTAATCTGAGGCGAGCTCCCTAGCCTCACGTCACGTATTGGAAACAATTTCATATTCGTGTGAGTCATGGACTCCTTTATATAATTAAAACATAGGATAACCCTAGGCGACTTCGTGGTGTTGGGGCAAGGCCAGGGGCAGACGGACATCGAAAGGACCGCTTGGTAAATCACGAAGCCGGCCAGCCGGCGGGAAGTCTAAGACAACTTCGATCAAGCTGCACATCTCCGACGGCAGCGTTGCTTTTATGGATCAGGGAAGAACGAAAATCATCCGGCAAGGACACCATGTCGCCCTTCACTAAAAAGGAAACCAATCGTCTTCAAAAAAAGAGAAGAGACAGATGGATTTCTCTCAGACGGAGCATCTTCCTCCTCAATTTGGCGATCTCCTTGAGTTCTAGCGTGATGCACCGAGTCCATAAATCGATTCTTCTTTGCAGCAAGCTTTGCATCTAGCTGCAGATCCTTGCCGGACATAGTCGCCATGCAGCAGACCGTCCAGGACTCCAGATGGTATTACCTGATAGCAGCCCGTCCAAGTTGCATTACGTGATCTCGGCCGGCGTCAGTATCGCAAATCGGTTTTGATGTATCGATCTTCTCGGCGATTCTCGGCGAAACCAAGTGCACAGGCATCAATGGCGCTGCGGGCCACCGTGCGCCTCCACAGTGGCGGCCACAACTGCGAGGGCCGCTCCTACCTTTTTAATTGGCGACGGTGACATGCAGCGTCGCCGGCCGGGAACGCCGTATCCGCGGCTCCAGCCTGCGTCCCAGCCTTGGTCAAGCCTCACCTCCAAGTGCATAGCCTGGCACACTTTAAAGATTCAGGGGAAAGCCAATGGATTGGGAAATTGAAGTCGACTCACTAGGTGATTTTTCTTGCTGAATTTTCACGAGAGAGATGTAGAGATGATTGAGGCTGGTCCGAGCGATTTACTCTGTATAGTGGTCTGACTATTGACAAAGTATTTTACCCGGTGGAATAGGAGCATTAGCCATCCAGCGCAGCCATGAATAGCAGCATTTGTTATACATTAATTTTCAGGTATTTTTGTAGGGTAGTTTTCAGGTATTTTCTAATCAACTGTTCTTGAAACTTCTCCTTTGATTCTGAATTGGCATGGCTTCTAGATCTGTTTTGAATTAATTGTTCTTTGTCAGAGTGAATTCTTTCTTAATGCTGGACGCCTAATCCACGACTTACTTACTTATCACTGCATCTATGAATCGCTGTTAGCTAGGATCGATGGCAACAATGGTGGCTTACTATGCTGATACACGCAGGTAAGAATAATCATTCAATTAACTAAAAGGATCAAAATCATATTTTCCATGGCAACCTAGCTATGTAATACTGATCCCCTACGTATCCGTGAACCTACGTATATTATGTTGAAAATCTAGAAGGCGTACAAGTCCAACCTGTTATGTTTAGCTTTCCAGCACCCTTTCTCAACATGTTTTCAGTGGACATTACAGATGAATCACTCTGAAATTATACACCCCTTGATGATTTAAAATATGTAAAATTTTCATGGGCGAAAGCGAAGTTTGAGAACATTATAAAGTTTTGGAATATGTGATAAGTTTGCATGGAAATTATAAACCATGTTGATTTAATTGATTAATGTATCTCATCCCGTGTATGGCTGTGTTATACACATGTGTCTCAGTAACAATCACACTACATTTTAGTTAAGACGTGCGTTGCACGTGCCAATTTACTAGTAATAAGAAAAGAAAGAAGACATCAGAACTTACATACACTCCCACTGCCCTGCAGGATTGATGGCATCCAAAGCGCGGTGAGTGGATTGCAAAGGCTACTTTGCCCACGATTCTGTAGGATTGCACACATTTCATTTAATTGCGATGAACAAAATATAACCCAAAATATAATTAAGCACAAAAGAATAAACATAAAGGTAAGATTTTTAGTACCTAATCAATCAACTTTGCAAGTCTGCCCCGCAGAAGATGTTGCGACTGAAGCATCGCTTTGCAATTATATCAGGACTCCTGTCACTTATATCAGGACTGTTATCAATTATACCTTCATCCTGTAGTTTGATGGCCTTTGTAGATTTCATCTTTTTCATGGACAGGAAAAAATAGCCGCTTCTGAACTGGGCTGGCTAATTTGCACACCGGGTGACTGCATTCTGTCACGTACTTCCTTCTCTGGTCGTTGTGAAGTTCAGTTTCTTGCACATGAGTTGGATTTGGATCAGTAGTCAGAAATTTACTCGAAACATAGAGAAGATCAACAAAAAGTACACAAAATATCAGTTTGAAATATTGGAAAGAGAAGGAGGAGGGAACTCACGTTAACTGCAATACATAAAATTCAGAATTAACCGAGGGCGTGCATGGCGTCGAGCCGTTGAGGCAGTGGTGTCCAGTCCGAGGCGGACCTCTTCTTGTTCGTCGCGTTGGTGCGAGGAGTGTCCCAGCGGCGGCAGCGTCTTGGGTGACCCGTCAGATAGGTACGGCGGCGAGCGTAGCGAGCGCACTGGAGGTTGTAATCTTTACTAATATGTGATTCGTGCGTCCCCTCCCGGCTAGTCCTTGGAGGCGCACGGAGGGACAGTCGTTACACCGTCGGTTCAAGCAGGAGGCGTCGGGCTGGGTCGTCGGCGGGCGCGTCGGACTGGGTCGTCGGGCAGGCGGTGGGACCGTCGTGTCTGCCCCGGCCGTGCGTCTCCGGCCGGCGGATGTCGGGGATAGAACCATGGAGGCTGGGCCGGCGGCGCGTCGGGTGGGGGAGGTCGTCAGGCAGGCGGCATCGGGGGATTTGTCGTTGTGGAGGCGACGACGTTGTTTTGATTTTTTTTAGATGCGTTGTTTGTTCCGAGCTAATCACGGCCGGAGGTGACGGGTAGAGAAACATGCAATGGATATTTTTTTCCAATCCGTTCCGTGGTCAGCCCGCTCCGTGCTCAGTCCGTGATTAGCTAACAACCGTTTGATTAGTCCCTGTGTGGTCATGATTGATTGGATCACCCCTCTCTCTCCCTTTTTATATTAGTGGTGATTATAGTGTAGTATTCCAGTAATTAGCAATATCACACTCTAGTTTAGTGAAGGTTTGATGGATTTCATTGGGTTCATGTGAACCCAATGGTTCTATACTAGCTCCGCCAGTGGAGAAAGTAGTTGTTATGCTTTGAATAGAAAGGTCAGCTTAATCAGACTAAGTAACTTGTGAGGATTTATTTGAGCAACCATGATATGTTGAGCCCGCAAGGACAGGGGCCACATCAGTGGTGCCCGCATCTCCTGGACACGGTGCCACCACTGATCGCATTGCAAGATTGCCCGCCAATCGAGCAGCAGGGCATCACCACCCTTCTGCAGACAGCGGTGGTCCGTGGAGCACAAAAGTAGGCCACGTCCTCCAAAGGAAAACTTGACTCTTAGTTCTGAGTCAGCCCCAATGGGGTGCTCCGATGTCAGCCCATCGTTGTAGACTCCTCTCATCCGAGCCGGACTGCACGAGTTTAATTTGCATCTGGGCCCTTGAAGGATTGAAGCCACAGAACAAATCGATTGGGATTTTTCATCAGCTGAAATGGAAAAATTACAAATAACAATATTTTGAATCAATAGTGGTTGATATTGCTAAATTTGCAAGTGCTTCATTTGCAGAGGTCGAAGGGCAGCAATACATCAATGGAAAGTTACTCCTCGTTAGTGCCTCCCAAATGATTTAGTATTAGCCACGGACTTGATCTTAACTGTCAGATTTCGTTTGAAAATATTCAAACTCCAGAGAACAGCTAATACAAAATTGCAGACTCGTTCAATAATCTTTCAGACGGAAGGTGCATCGTCAGTTTGAAAGCTTGGTCTCCAGACTATAAAACCGAACTGAAAAAATGAAAATCATCTCGGAAATGAATCAGGTCAAGGGTGGCAATATATCACTGGCCGGACAGTTCCTCTTTGTTAGTATCCTGAGTACTAGCCCCGGATTTGGTACTACGACAGCTTAACCGGTAGACTGGACAGATTGACAATATTTTGGATGAAAGCCTAGTCAACCTTTTTTTTAAGTTTGGTTAAGAACTTTCTTATAAAACTATAAAACAGAACTGGAAAAATGAAAATCATATTGCAACTGAATTTGGATATTTTGTTTTCACACATTCAGTTGCGACAAACACACAGCGACATTTGTTTTCCCTCTGAAGAGAAGAATTAAATGATTTTCATGCAGCACTAGGTCATACTGCCATAGAACGTGTACTCCATGAGAACCCTGGCAAGGCTCTTGGGACAGCGTTTCCCCACCCATCCCTCTTCGTCCACCCCCCGGAGGATGTACTCGGAGAGTTCCATGTGGCTTCCGTCGTTGAGACGATGCATGTAAATCCCGCCGTCAAAGTCACTGCCGATGTAGTAGATGCAGTTACATTCAACAGCTTGAAGATTACAAGCATCGACGGACAGACAACGCTGACCACCAAGGAAGATTGCACGGTTTCCGATGCTCTTGACTTGCTCCAAAACTCCATTCTCGATGTCCACAGTGAAGACCTGAATCTCTTTCTTCAGAAGGCCCACAAGCAGCAGCTCCCCTGCGTTGTCGACAAGGAATGCGCAACGGGTATTCATCCAATTCCATTTTTCCATGATAATGGTGTTTACCACAGGTTTCTCATCCAGCCTGCAGTTGTGTTCGACGACCGCAACTGATCCACCCCTGCTCACGGCGTATGCGCGACCTTTGAATGGCGCCATGGCAGCGAACATGCCCATAGTCCCTTTGAACAGCGACTCCCGATTGAAAACAGCATCCCAGGTCAGATCGATGCACCCGCCAGAACAAGAATCGAAAAGGCTGTAGAGCACCATGGATGAAGAGCATGTCGCCAGCATGCTTCTTCTGTTCCTGAGGCCAAATTGGTTTTCCCCTTGGAACTGCGCGATATTCACAGGGAATCGGACCAGGTGGCCGGTGATTGGGTTGAGGAGGCAGAACCTGGAGTTCCTCGCCGCCGGCTCCAAGACGAGGTGACCGTCCTCAGTGGAGGCAATGCAGGTGTAGTCGCGAAGCATGGGCAGGTCCTTCCATAAGAAGCGGCCTGTGTCGACCTGCAGGAAGAGGCAGCGGCGGCCGGAGTGGTCCGCGCCGGCGAGAGATGTGACCAGCACCCATCCGCTGGGGCTGAAGCGGGGGTCTGGGCCGCGCGTGTCGTCGGTGGCAGCGCGCCAGTTGCGGCACATGGCGCGTAGGCTCATGTAGTAGTCCACGTCGCTGGTGGCGAGGAAGACCTCCGCGACGCGGCGGACGAGGTCAGAGGGGAGCGATGCCCAGTCCGGCGGCGCCATGGCTGTGGCCGGGACGGAGTGGAATGGGTCATAATATCCAAGATTCAGATAACAAGCACAGTTCAGCGAGACCAAAGATCCATGAGAGAGAGAGAGAGAGAGCGAGAGAGAGGACGGACCTTAATAGGGTCTACTATGGCGGCGGAGAGAGCTCCCGGCTGGCGTTGGCGGCGGTGATCAATCGAATCCGGCGGCGGCGGAGGCGATTCGGACGTGGCGGCAGCGACACGAATCCAAATTCCAAGTGACTGAATCGAATCCGGAAGCGGTGAGGTCTACTTAGCCACTGGTAGGGCGAGACGGAGAGAGGGGAAATCGGCTGAGCGAGCTCCGCTCCGGCCGGCGTGGGCGGCGGCCCCTAACCCTACCGCGTGGACGGTGGACGCTATTCACACACTCGGTGACCAATCCAGTGCAATCGAAGCTGAGGCCCAAGCAAAACTATGCTGTTCTAGCAACTTGGCCCACGTCAAACCCAATAGAAACTTGAACAGAAACCTGAGTATCAGCCCAAAAAGCTTTGGTTGTACAATCTTTTAACGAAAAAACAAACTCATTTTTGCTTAATTAAGCATAGTGTCAATTTTTATAGAACAAGTGCTTAATTAGGCACATCTTGTTGAGTATTTAAGAAATTGTTCGATTAAATTAATCCAAGAATAAATCATGAACATGACGTTAGCAGTGCTAATGACATACTGAAACTTGATGATAAAACCATGTACTAGACAGATAGTAGAAACATCTACACAAATCACTAGTACGATAGACAAAGAAATAATCAAGAGAGGGATAAGCATATTATACCCTCCAGTAGGCTGCAGCAGCGGAGGCGGTAGCCTCGTCGGCGATCCTCTTGTCAGCAGCAGTCTTCTCGATGTCGGCGTCGGTGGTCGTGGCGATGAGGAAGGCGGCGCGGACGAAGTTGATGCAGACGAACGGAGGCGAGCAGTCGCGTAGGAAACGCTCCCAAAAATCTAATCGCCCCTCTCCCGTACAGGATGTGGAGAGGCGGGGTTTCGGAGGCCTACTCTCCCGTCGGTCGTGTACGCGGTGGACGGGATGGGATCACCGAAGACAGCAATAGAGAGAGGAACGATGGTCATGGTGCGTGGAGTAGATGTGATTTTTTAAATGTAAGTGCTCTTGCAGGTATAATTGAATAGGCTAGTATCTTAGCAAATGACACATATTTAACGAAAAGTCACTTTGTAGCCTGGTTTTTTTATGTTTTTTGAATTAACACTTTAAAAGTTTTAAAAAATTCCAAGAAAAATCATAAAGATTTCAATGACATACTCTAATGTGCTTCAAAATTTTCAGCGCGGAATATTATGTATTCTGACCTACAAAAAATGACAAATTCTGACAAATCTGAATTTTTTTGAAATATGCAATGTTCACCCCTCAGATTTAGAAATTTTTCATTATTACACAGCCCAAAATACAAACTATTTCGCTTTGCTTTTTTGCACAATGGAGGAAGTACTCATTATCTACATCTAGGATTATTTTCATAATTTTGAAAACTTTAAAGTGTTATTTTCGATTTTTTTCTAAAATACGGGCTACATGTAGCTCGTCCTACAAAATAATGTTCTCCAAATTTAAGCACCACTAAAATTTGCAAATAGCTCTATGCATGGTCGGATACCCTAAATGACAACGTAAAAGTTCGGTCCACCCATTTGTCTCCGCAGAGTTTTATTTCATTACCCTATGTACGACCCTTACCCAAGCACTACGGGAACAACTCTCTACGCCGACGGCTTTTTGCCGTCGGCAAAACCCCTAATGCCGTCGGCACAGGCTACGCCGACGGCCACCGTCGGCATAGGTCCCTCGGCGTACCAAGGCGTCTGCTTATCCTAAATAGTCGTTGACGTAGAGAAAAGCGGTCGGCGTAGACCTGTGCCGACGGTGCGGCCAAGCCGTCGGCGTAGACTCACTACGCCGAGGGCTTTTTCTACGCTGACGGCCATGTCGTCGGGCTAGCCTCGTCGTTGTCTACGCCGACGACCTCGACAAAAAGCCGTCGGCGTAGCGAGCTGTTCCCGTAGTGAAGGGTTCAAAATGTAACCACCAGGAACTTTGTCAGCGTGGATCAGAGACGGAAAGGTAAGGAATTAATTCAGTTTCACAAAGAAAAAAAGAATTAATTTAGAGTTCACTAGTACAAATCGGGCAAACGCATACGGTCGACTTTGACCATCGCACACGAGTATAGCGCCCGTCGCTATTTATGGGTGGGCGATAGGGGTGTCACATCGCACATGGACAAACTGACCGCGTGCGATGACTCTAGCTTCACAAACGAGTATATTAAATGGATCGTGTGCGATAGTTACAAGATCGCAGACGCTTTGTTTTTGCTGAATCGTGTGCGTTAGGTACCATCACACACGGTTTATGATTTTGTTTTATGTGTCCTTTACTTAGCTTCGCACACGGTTTTACTAAATGAATCGTCTGTGTTTATCGTTCAATCGCCTACGTTTACCATAACTAAACTGGGTGCAGTCACTACCATAATTCTATTATTTCATCCAAATGGCAGTATAGCACATCCGAATCCAGCTGTAACACATGCAAAAAATCAAAAACAAGAATCATCCAGTAGCAAATATCTTTGTTTCATTCATTTTATATTCATACATTTCATATTCATACAGTGCGACAAAAGTATGAATTTCTAGCTATACAAATGTTAAACCTACACAAAATAAAGAACTTTTCTTGGTTACGTCTTTGTCTCGTGACGAAAGCTAGGTTCTGAGGGTTGGGAATCTCTCACTAATCCCAAATCTTCGCAACCTGTCCATCTCTGCAGTCATTTTTTCCACAGAATATGAAAGCTAGGTTCAGAGGATGCATAAATTGATGTACACATACGCCGCTGACCAAAATCTTTTTGGATTTTGGGGAACCGGACTTTGCCTTCGACGGGTAAATGATTGTTCACTTGAGTGTTGTTCTGACAATCGATGCAAGACACTCTTTACTATGAATAACAAGAGTCAAAAGGTCAGCCACCAACACATCAATGCAAGATGAACACAAAAAGCAAAAACAAGTTTAAATGATTGTTCACTTACCACCGTCAAGGCAAAGATATTCAATGAAATCGGCCATCCGTTGGTGCATATATGTTGTGTGTGAAATATTCCTTGCTGCATGATGTGTTAAAAATCGCCATCAATGGACGGAGGTAAAAACATAAAAATAACATTAAAACTGAACTGGTTAGTGTCACTTACAGCCACTACGGATTGGCCAAGAGAGGGAAATAAACCCTCTCTTTATTTTCATGCACAGTGCCACCAAAATAAGATCCCTATTACACAACTATAAAATGAAATGTGTTCTATCAAATCCCTTCTGGTAAAAACATTCATAGTGACAAGATAAAACATAAAAGAGGTTGCTATTCTAACAGATCCCTATTCTAATAGATAACATACCAAGATCTAACAGTACCACACCAATAAAAACTAGCTATTCTAACAGATCCGGCCTTGCTAGTGCATAAACAATATATTCAAAAAGATCCGACATATTAAACATGAGGATGACCTTGCTAAACGAGCGCTAACCTTCGGGATGTGGACGAGAAGACGCCCCCCTCGCCATGGGGGGGGGGGGGGGTCGGCGGCCTAGGACAGGCCTCCCGCGAGGTCATCGTCCGGTCAGCCGGCGGGGTAGGGCCACGGTGGAGGCCAAATGCGGCGATGGAGGGCCGGGAGGGCGTGTGTGCGACTGTAGAGGAGAGGAGGCGGCTAGGAGAGGGAGAGTGGAGCCTGTGTACGGGTCAAGCGCGTATGGTCCTTATTTATATGGAAGGGTTCCACTTGCTGGGCTCTAAAGGCCCAGCAGGTATCGCACACGATTTCATCCGCAGAAACCGTGGGCGTATCCAGCCGTCTAGCAATTGTTATCGCACACGATTAAGCTCAGAGAAAACCGTGTGCGATTTGTTTGTGGTAAAAAGTAGTCTTCGCACACGTTTTTCTAAGAATAAACCGTGTGCGATTATGTTGTGGTTTAACAACATTGAAGATAACTTGGAGAAATGCCAAATTTAACCGCTGGAAAGGAGTACTAGACAAAATGAAACCTAGTTAATAATATTTGGATAATATTAGTTGGTAATGGAAGGGCTCCATTAATTCATACGCATGGTTTGCCCTTCCTGCTACAAAAGGATTGGACATCCCAATCGCACATTACATATATATAACACATAAGAATCACCTAATACCTATCTAAACATATTCTTCGTCGTCGTCAGAGAGGAGGACGACGTCTTCGTCGCCGGCGGGGCCCTTGCCGTTGCGTGAGGCCTCTGCATCGTCGCCGGCGGGGCCCTTGACGTTGCTTGAGGCGTCTACATCATCGCCGACCGAGTTGCCCAAGCCTGATGCCCCGACAACGTCGGCTCACGGGTTGCCGGACTGGCCGGATTTCCACTTGGCCAAACGCCTTCCCGCGGCCCCCATCCAAAGTCGTGTCTGCTTCTTGACCTCCTGTCTGGCGCGCAGTAGCGCACGCACCCGGAACTTTCGAAGAGTGGCGAAAGACTCCTCGACCACGCAATGCACCAATGCTTCTTCACACCTCGCCGACGCGATAGACATCTCCACCAACTTATGCTCCTCCAGTTCCTCTGGGGTGGCCAGAGGCTCATCCGACGACGAACCCGAGTAGCTGTCTTCGGGCTCCTCTACCGTCGTGAGGTCAACGAAGTTACCCCCAGCTCCGTGCGCTGGGGACAACTCCTCCTGCGCCTCAGTCGGCGTGCGATCGATTGAGTCCGCTGTGGACATCATCTCTTTCGATTCCCACGGCGCGAGGTTGGTTGAGCTACCCCCAGCCACGACCGTTGAGGGCAGAACCTCCTCCGACTCCGACGGCGCGAGGTCCACGAAGGTACCCCGTCCCCGATCTCCCATGGCTTCCGTGCTGTGTGACATTGTACAAATCCTAAATAAACAAATGGCCATGGCCGTCGAAGCAATTATATTCAAGCAAAAGGCGGGAACACCATGATATTTGATATTTAGCGGGATTTCCGAAAATTGCGGGAAGACAAAATATTAGACAAACGATAACATCAAACCAATCGTATGCAATAGAACAATGTATCGCACACGATTTATTTCGAAAAATCCTGTGCGATAGTGATACGTCCAAAACGTATCTACTTTTCCGAACACTTTGCTATTGTTTTTCCTCTAATTTGTGTGATTTGAATGCAACTAACACGGACTAACGCTGTTTTCAGCATAATTGTCTTGGTGTCTTGTTTTTGTGCAGAAAGTCAAAGTTTCTGGAAAATTCCAGAAAAATTCCAGAAATTCTATTTTTCCAGAAGACCCACGGAGCCAGAAGACGAAGCGAAGAGGGGGCACAGGGGCACCACACGCACCCAGGGCGCGGTTGGGCCTTGGCCGCGCCCAGGGGTGGTGTGGCCACCCTGTGTGGCCCCCGACGCTCCCCTTTGGACTACATAAAGCCTCTGACCTAAAAACTTCGGGGGATCGACGCTTTTTCCAGAAACCTTCCAGAGCTCCGCCGCCATCGAAAACCCTATTTCGGGAACCAGAAACTCCGTTCTGGCACCCTGCCGGGACGGGGAATTGGAGGAGATCATCGCCATCATCATCACCGCCACCTCTCCATCGACCATCCATGACTCCCCCATCCATGTGTGAGTAATTCCCCGCTGTAGGCTGAGGGGATGGTAGGGATTGGATGAGATCATTCATGTAATAGTTGTGAGATTTGTTAGGGCATGGTGCCTAGTATCCATCGGTAGTACTTTATGTCATTGTTGCAACTTGTTATGCCTAATGCTTGACACTTAGGGCCCGAGTGCCATGATCTCAGATCTGAACATGTTATTGAATCATGAGAATAATTATTGTTTTGGATCATATCTATAAGTTGTATACACACGTCACTGTCCGGAACCCGAGGCCCCATAGTGACCGAAATTGGGATAACCGGAGGGGATGGTTGCGACGTGAGGATCACATGTGTTCACGGAGTGTTAATGCTTTGCTCCGGTGCTTTATTAAAAGGAGCACCTTAATTACCAGTAGTTTCCCTTGAGGCCCCGCTGCAAACGGGCTGGTAGGACAAAAGATGTTGTGCAAGTTTCTCATTGCGAGCACGTACGACTAAATACGGAACACATGCCTATGATTGATTATTACTTGGATACCTTATTATTATTTATCTGCAATTGCCCCTATGTATGACTATTTCATGAATTATCTTATCCATGCAACGCCCGTTCATCCATCCCTATGCCTACAGTATTTTAATCTTGCTGTCTACTGCAATTATTACTGCTGTCTTTATTTTACTGCTGCTATTATTTTACTACTGCTACTGTCATAAAACTGTTGCTACTGATAAACTGTGTCGAGCAAGTCTACTTCCAGGTGCAGCTGAACTGACAAATCATCTGTCAAGGCTTATAAATATTCTTTGGCTCCCCTTGTGTCGAATCAATAAATTTGGGTTTTACTTCCCTCGAAGACTGTTGCGAGCCCCTATACTTGTGGGTCATCAAGACTATTTTCTGGCGCCGTTGCCGGGGAGCATAGCTCTATTTATAAGCTCACCAGGGAGTCATACTGCTCGCTGCAATTCATTCATCATGGGTAAACCTCGTGATGATAAGGTTCGCATATTGCCATCCACTACAAGGAGAGGTACAACTCTGAACACTTCTGCTGCTCTTGATTCACCGTCTGTTGTAAGTCAACTTGTCACACCACCACATGCTTCACGTGCTGCTACTTCTGCTGAATCTGAGAATGTTTCTGATGAATTTGATGATGCTTCTACTGTGCTTGATGAAAGAGGTTCACTAGGTCCTTTTCTAGATGCTACAGTTGCTAAATCTAAACAACTTGAAAATACTGAAACACCTAATGAAACTCCTGTTACACCTGCTTATTCACCTGAAACGAGAGAAACTACTAGTGATGATCTTGAGGAAACTTATGTTGAACTTGATGATGACTTTATTGATGAATGCATGAATTGTGATACCTCTAAATATGTTAATGCTATTAAAAATCTTCTTCAAAGATGTGTTGTCAACTATAAACTTTCTCCTGATGCTAAATTCGCTACATCTCCCATAAATATAAAAGATAAAGATTATGATTTCTCTGTGGACTTGTCTTTTATAACTATTGCTGAGAAAGAACCTTTTCGAGGAACTGAAAATGAAAGTGCTGTAGAACATATGAACACTCTCTCTACTCTGAGTAGTTTGTTTTCTGATGATATTAAGAAACACAGTTACTTTGTTACTAAAATTTTCCCTTTCTCATTGAAAGATGAAGCTAAAACTTGGTTTAATGATTTATCTTCTGGATCTATTGAGAGCCCAATGGGTTTAGTCAATGCTTTCTTTTAGAAATATTTTCCTGCTAGTGCTCAACATGCTGCTTTACAGAAAATCTTTAACTTTAAGCAAAATGAGGGAGAGAAAATGCCTGAATCTTGGGCAAGGTTTTGTTCTTTACTTAGAGCTCGGCCTGGACATCAACTAGCTGTGAGATCCTGGCTCAGGGTTTAACAGGATTGATAGAATACTCATATCAACAAGTTGCAACTTCTTTTCCGGAAGCTCATCTGGAAGGAACTCCGAGGTTAAGCGTGCTTGGCCCGGATCACTCCAAGGATGGGTGACCGACCGGGAAGTCCTTCCCGGGTGCGCACGAGTGAGGACAAAGTGCACAGAAAAGACTAGTGTTGATCTGTGGGGCCAGTTTAGAGATCCTAGAGAGCTGCCAGGGGTGACTGGCCCGGCCCGGGGGTGGCCGGGGTGTTACACTAGCTAAAAATGAACTTCTTGATATATGATGACTCCCAAGTGCAGGAGATCAATTGTAGTACCTTTCGAATAGAAAAGGTTGTCGAACCCACGAGGAGCTGAAGGTATTGGTTATTAGAAATGATAAATAGACAATAAAAGATGCAAGTGTTTTTGGTATTTTCGATTGTATAATTGCAAGACAGTGACAATGCAGCAGGTAAATGGTAACAAGTAAAAGCTCTCAAAGAGAGAGAAAGCCCAATCCTCTATGTGTAAGAGGACAAGCTCAAGTGATGTGTAACTTATATGTGGAAAACGTTCCCGAGGGCGGCATGGATATTGCTAGGCATATAGATTTATTAAACAACACGTTGAATATCTTGTCTAGTTTTAATCTTCTTCGGACGGAGCTATTATTAGGTACAGCTAAATAAATAGACTAAACCCCTTATGATGGATCATGTGGCCAATTAAATGACAGCACAAGAATTATTAAGATATAAAATCCCACCATAGCATTACGCTCTAGGTCCCCGATACTAATACCCCGTAAAGTAACTTAATGATTCGGTCTCAGGCTTTCGTGTCCTCCCAAGTCTCCCTCACGCCATTACACTACGGTGTTCTCCTATGAGCCCATATAGGTGAAGTGTTGTGCAGTCGACGTTCGCACAACACCATCATAGAATCACACAAAAAGATAAACACTAGACAAAATACCAACACATGTCATATATAAATCATTGCCAATTCATCCTATGCCCTCAGGAACATACGGGAACTACTCACAACGTGCAAACATGGTGATATTCAGTGGCATAAGTGGTACAACACAATCTGAAAATATAACTTCACCACCAAATAATGACAAGTACTCAATCACAAACATGAATAGTAGCACAAGACAAGTATCTAGGGTATAGCAACTCTCAAACTACGAGGGGACGGAGTGGATCACGGAGATGATGATGGAGATGGTGCTGGTCTTGGTGATGGTGATGATGTAGAGGCCTCCTCCCACGCCAAGGAGGAGAGGTGATGACGATGATTTCCCCCTTCTCCGGAGCTCCGGAGCAGCAGGATCTGATCCCCCTCGGAGGGAATCAGGAGTTTCGCCGCCGCCGCGACCTCGGATAGTCTCGTAAAAATTAGGGCGTTACTTTTCGGGCGAGACGGTCGTTAAAAAGCCCCAGGCGAGGAAGTGCCCGAGGCTCCAGATGGTGGGCCCACGCGGCCAAAGAATCTGGCCGCGTGGGCCCCCTCTTTTGGGCCTCGTGGCTCTCCTCCTTCGATCTTCTTCCCACTGTGTTCTCCCGATGAAAAACCAGCTGTGCAATTTTCCTTTTTCCATTTGGGTCCCTGTAGCTCCTGAAACATTAAAAACAAGAAAAAGGAGGTTTTCTGCCTCCCAGAAATTAAATACCAAAAATAGGGACTTTGTATGAAAGTCCCATAAATCATCTAAAACATGTAAAAACAATGATATAACAATGCAATAACATTCTAATATGATATAATGTATAAATGATGATATAAAATGCACGTATCAACTCCCCCAAGCTTAAACCTTACTGTCCTCAAGTAAGTAAGGACATAGATCATTACATGCATCAATGGACTTATGGTTGATAAATAAATACGAGCATTGTATCATCATCATATTCAATTGCAATGTAAGATTAATGAATTAAAACTCATACACATAAGGGCAGCATAAGTAGAAGCTCTAGCAATCACCCCTTACACTTTGAAAGCAAATAACCATTGTATGTTGGACAATTGAATCACACTATTTTTAACATGCTTTTGCTCTTATGGCTAGCATCATAATGTTTAATACTTTACTGAAGTTTAAAGACAAGATAAACTCTCATTGGATAACAAGTTAAAGAATACAAATGAAAAGACAGATATAAAATTATTTGCACCCTTGCTTCACTAGTAACTAGTGCAAACTTTAGTCATGGATGTTTCAATCAAGTTCTTATGCTCAAACAACCTTTATCTCACACTTTCCATGGCTAACCGAATCCTCGGGTGCCTTCCTTTCATACACTTTACAAGAGCATAAGTATTGACACATCCATGATCATTCATTTGCTCAAAAGATACTAGATTCTAACAAGAGTGTTTCATATCCTTTTCATTAACTATTCCCAACTTTTTATGCTACAAGACTATATCTCAACCTTAAACTTATTAATTCTCAAGTCATAATGACTCACTCTTTTCTTATTTATATTGAGCTAGATTCTACAATTGTCCAACATACTCAAGTTAATTAAATTCAAGGCAAGATGTGACTGAAACCTCTAAAATAAACCACGCTCATTTGCATGAGTGTTACCCATAAATCTCCAAACAAGAGAATCATGGATGACACCATACTTTAATATTCATTGATAAACCATAAGATAGGGATACATGATAATGCTCCATGAGCTCACACAAGCCTAAAAGAGATTGATAACTAAATGATAAAAGCAAAACACACCATGACTAGATAGATATGATAAACTAGTAAAGATAAAGACTAGGTGGAACTCCCCCAAGCTTGACGTTCTGCCAGTGCTTTCTCTGCTGCAGCCTCTTCTTTCTCATATTCTTCCTCCCATTCAGCCCTCTTCCATGGGAAAGGCCTCCCATTGTAGAAGGAGTTAGGTGGATCATTATACCTGAGGGTAGCAGCTGCTGCAATCTTCTTGAAGCGCTCTTCATACTCACAGTTTTGATTTTCCACATCCCACAGTAGAGCTTGATGCTTGTCCAACTCAGATGTGACATGTAGATACCTCTTCTCCAAGTCCTCCAGCCTCTCCTTGTACTCTTCAACCTTCTTCTCCAGCTCCAGGTTCATGAAGTGATGAGCATCAAGGCTGCGTTCAACAACAGTATTATACCTGAAGATCTTCTGTTCCAGGTCCTCCAGCCTCTCCTCCACCGTGCCAATGATCTTGGGAGCCTTCACCTCCTCTATGAGCATCGCGCCCTCCTTGAAGGACAAGGTCTTCATTGGTGCCATCACGGAGTTGAGGTAGCGGTTCACAACACCTCCCTTGGGGAAGCTCTCCCCCTCATGATCGGATCCGGAGCTAGACATGGCTAAAACCTGACAGACAGAAACAGCAAAAGCAAAGATCGCTCGAGAACGCTCGGTGCGAGATTAGATCAACGAAAAGGGGTATATATTGACGGTTTTTAGGTCAAGACGAAGCGTCGGAGTCGAAAACGAGACGGAACGGGACTCCGAGGGGCAAAAGGAGTGGGCCCACGCGGCCAAAGCATCTAACCGCGTGGGACCCCCTCTTTTCTCCCTCGGGTCTCCGTTCCTTCCAATTTTCTTGTCCCACACGTTAATTTCCATAAAAAATGATTCCGTAAAATTTACGCAATTCCGAGAAACTTTCCAGAGTAAAAGTTACCTTTTATTGATTTTGGATTTCTGAAACTGCAAACTTCTTTGCAATTACCTCCTCCGGTGTCTGTAAAATGAATTCCTCCACCTTTCCAATGAAGCTTTTTCCTGCAATATAATGTTTAAGGCGTTGTCCATTAACCACATGAGGTTTACCTTTCATATCACCATGAAGACGGATAGCTCCTGAACGGTATACTTCCTGTATCACTAATGGTCCCTGCCACTTTGAAGCTAACTTACCTGCAGAAAACTTGAAACGAGAGTTGTATAATAGCACTTGATCACCTACTTTGAATTCTTTCTTTTTAATTTTCTTGTCATGCCAAATCTTAACTTTTTCTTTAAACATCCTGGCACTTTCATAAGCTTCATTTCTCCATTCATCTAGTAGGTTTAAATCAAGAATTCTCTTCTCTCCAGCAGTTTTAAAATCAAAGTTCAATTGTTTAATAGCCCATCTAGCTTTATGTTCTAATTCAACAGGTAAATGACAAGCTTTTCCATAAACCATTTTATAAGGAGACATTCCCATAGGATTTTTAAAAGCAGTTCTATAAGCCCATAATGCATCGTTAATTTTAAGTGGCCAATCAGACCTAGACTTATTCACTGTCTTTTCCAAAATGAGTTTAATTTCCCTATTACTTAATTCAACTTGTCCACTAGTTTGGGGATGATAAGGTGATGCAATTCTATGGTTAACATCATATTTTGCCAAAGTTTTCCTAAGAATACCATGTAAGAAATGAGAACCACCATCAGTAATTAAAAACCTAGGAACACCAAACCTGGGGAAAATGATGTCCTGAAGCATCTTCATTGCCGTGGCATGATCTGCACTTTTGGTTGGAATTGCTTCCACCCACTTTGTAACATAATCCACTGCAACCAAAATATGAGTATGCTTTGTCTTTGATTCGGGGAAAGGTCCCATAAAGTCAAAACCCCACACATCAAATGGTTCAAGTGGTAAGGAATAGTTCATAGGCATTTCATTTCTCCTACCAATATTTCCTACTCTTTGACATTTATCACAAGATTTAACATATTCAGCACAATCCTTAAATAAAGTAGGCCAATAAAAACCAGACTGTAATACCTTTGCACCTGTACGATCTCCTGCATGATGTCCTCCATAGGGACTGTCATGACAATCTCTTATAATAGCCTGTTGTTCATACTCAGGTACACAACGTCTAATAATACCATCCACACTCTTCTTATAAAGGAAAGGATCATCCCAAAAATAATGTCTAAGATCATAAAAGAATTTCTTTCTTTGTTGAGTAGTGAAGTGTGGAGGTAAAACTTTACCAACAATAAAATTTGCATAATTGGCAAACCATGGAGATGCAACTTTAGCACTAGAAACATTAACAATTGCAAGTTGTTCATTAACAAAGCTATCATTAATAGGAATAGGATCATCAGGTATATTTTCCATTCTAGAAAGATGATCAGCTACTTGATTATCTTCCCCTTTCCTATCAACAATGTGTAAATCAAATTCTTGCAATAGAAGTACCCATCTTATTAATCTAGGCTTAGCATCTTTCTTATGCATTAAGTATTTAATGGCAGAATGATCAGTATGCAATGTGACTTTCGAATCAGTAATATAAGGTCTAAACTTGTCACAAGCAAATAGCACTGCTAAAAATTCTTTTTCAGTTGTGGCATAATTCCTTTGAGCAGCATCAAGTGTTCTACTAGCATAATAAATGACATTCAGTTTCTTATCAACACGTTGGCCCAAAACAGCCCCAACTGCATAATCACTAGCATCACACATAATTTCAAAAGGCAATTCCAATCAGGAGGTTGAATAATAGGAGCACTTATTAAAGCATTCTTCAAAATATTAAAGGACTCAATGCAATCATCATTAAAAGAGAAAGGAACATCCTTTTGCAAAAGATTGGTTAGGGTTTTGATATTTTGGAGAAATCTTTAATAAACCTACGGTAAAAACCTGCATGCCCAAGAAAACTTCTTATACCTTTGAGATCCCTTGGGAATGGAGCTTTTCAATAGCTTCTATCTTTGCTGGGTCAACTTCTATTCCTTTCCAGAAATCTTATGCCCAAGAACAATACCTTCAGTAACCATGAAGTGACACTTCTCCCAGTTTAAAACTAAGTGTTGGTCTTCACAACGCTGCAAAACTTTGTTAAGGTTGAACAAGCAATTATCGAAGGAAGTACCATACACAGAAAAATCATCCATAAAGACTTCCATTATCTTTTCAATATAATCAGCAAATATAGCATTCATGCATCTTTGAAAAGTAGCAGGAGCATTGCACAAACCGAATGGCATTCTCCTATAAGCAAATGTACCAAATGGACATGTAAAAGTGGTTTTCTCTTGATCATCTTTATGAACAGGAATTTGGGAGAAACCTGAATAACCATCTAAATAGCAAAAGTGAGAGTGTTTAGATAACCTTTCTAACATTTGATCAATAAATGGCAATGGGTAATGATCTTTACGAGTTGCTTTATTTAACTTCCTGAAATCAATACACATCTATAACCAACAACAGTACGTTGAGCTACAAGTTCATCCTCATCATTTGGAACAACAGTCATTCCACCCTTTTTAGGAACACAATGAACTGGACTAACCCACTTACTATCAGCTATGGGATAAATGATACCAGCTTCAATAAGTCTTATTACCTCTTTCCTTACCACTTCCTTCATTTTTGGATGGAGACGGCGTTGATAATCAACAACAGGTTTTGCATCCTCTTCCAAATTAATTTTATGCATACATAGAGCTGGGCTTATACCTTTAAGATCATCAAGAGAGTATCCAATGGCTGGTCGGTGAGCTTTAAGCACATCAAGTAATTTCTCTTCTTCTTCAGCTGAAAGGTTAGCACTAATAATGACAGGATATATGCTCTTCTCATCCAAATATGCATATTTCAGATTTGTAGGCAAAGGTTTTAATTCAAAGCTAGGATCCCCTTTAGGTGGTGGTAGCACTCCTAAATTATCAGGTGGGATATGCAATTGTAATTGTGGTGGCTGTTGTGAAAGTATTTGTTCTAAAGCATCTTTTTTTCTTCATTAAATGGTTCATCTTGATTAAGCATGTATCTTTCCACCACGTCTGTTGAAGCTACAGCTACATGAGCAAGAGTTTCAATTACATCTTCAGAAAATGGCTCTTTCTTTGAATGCTTATCAGAAAATTTAGAAAAGTTGAATGCAAGTTTTTCTCCAGCACAATTAATAAACACTTTCTCTTTAAGCAAATCAATTTCAGCACCAACAGTATGTAAGAAAGGTCTACCAAAATGATAGGACAAAATGAATCTTGAGGGCAACCAAGCACAATAAAATCAGCAGGATATTTAATTTTACCTACCAATACTTCAACATCTCTAACAATTCCAAGTGGATTAATATAATCTTTATTAGCAAGTTGAATTGTCATACCTGTCTCTTCCATACTGATAGGATCAATATCAGGCTTGATTTCAAGATACAGAGAATATGGAATGACACTAATGCTTGCTCCAATATCACATAAGCCATGATAACTAGAAGTCCCAATAGTGCATGATATAACAGGCTTACCAACCTTGGCCGAATTGCCTTTAACAACTTTAGTAGCATCTTCACATAGATAAACATCAACAGGATCTTCTTCATTTAATTGTTTGATAATAGAGATTTGACTGTTGACTTCCATCTGTTCATAAGGCTGAGATCTTCTTCTTTTACTCTTGTTAGAAACAGCAATAAGTAAATTTTCCTTGACTTGGTTTGGATATGGTGGTGCCTCAACATACTCCTCAATTGTCAAGGATGACACTGGTTCTACCTGTTTAATAACTTTGGGTACAACAATAGATTGTTTAACAGGTTCAACATAAGCTTCAAACCCAGTTTTAGGAATACCAATATGATTAGCAAAAGATTTAGCTACCTCAATTATAACATAAGGATCAAGATTAAAAGTATCACTCAGATTTTTAAACAAGGTAGAAGTAGAGAAATTCTCTACACATGAATACTCATAGTCCAGATAGGGCTCATTACCTTTATCAAGATCCCAATGACCAGTATTCTCAGAAATAGTCTCCAATAAATTCCATGCTTCTTCTTCAGTATTATTTGTAAAGCTTCCACTAGATGAATTATCCAGAAATTCCTTTTGTTGCCTTGGTAGCCTCACATAAAAGTTTATCAGAATAATTTTCCTTGTAAGATCATGACAAGGATTCTTGCGGAGGAGTTCCTTTAACCTCCCCCAAGCTTGAGTAATACTTTCTCCCAGATGTGGCCAGAAATTAAATATATAGCAGCGGTTCTCATAAGCTTCTCTAGGAGTAAAATACTTAAGAAAGAAAACCTTCCTCAAAATACTCCAGTCCATAGTGACTTCTTCATCTAAAGACCTGAACCAAATACGAGCATTACCAGATAAAGACAATATAACAGCTTCCTTTTTACCTGATCTTCAGAAATACCAGGAAGTCTAAATAAACCACATATAGCCTCAATTGTTTCCATGTGTTCACGTGCAGATTTAGTTCCATCCCTGTAAATGGATTTTTCATAACTCTTTTAACATGACCAACGGGAATTTTATATCCCACTTTAGGTATCTCAGGCACAGTAGTTTCAACAGTTTTAGGAGCATAAGCACTTTCATATAGAGCAAGATGCAGCGAGGCACGATTCATAAATGCCATAGTAGCAATGAGATAAAACAGTAAATAAAATTCACCTTTCAAGTTTCCTTACCAAACTTCTTACCAATAGCGCTACGCTCCCCGGCAACGGCGCCAGAAAAGTATCTTGATGACTCCCAAGTGCAGGAGATCAATTGTAGTACCTTTCGAATAGAAAAGGTTGTCGAACCCACGAGGAGCTGAAGGTATTGGTTATTAGAAATGATAAATAGACAATAAAAGATGCAAGTGTTTTTGGTATTTTCGATTGTATAATTGCAAGACAGTGACAATGCAGCAGGTAAATGGTAACAAGTAAAAGCTCTCAATGAGAGAGAATTATTAAGATATAAAATCCCACCATAGCATTACGCTCTAGGTCCCCGATACTAATACCCCGTAAAGTAACTTAATGATTCGGTCTCAGGCTTTCGTGTCCTCCCAAGTCTCCCTCACGCCATTACACTACGGTGTTCTCCTATGAGCCCATATAGGTGAAGTGTTGTGCAGTCGACGTTCGCACAACACCATCATAAGAATCACACAAAAAGATAAACACTAGACAAAATACCAACACATGTCATATATAAATCATTGCCAATTCATCCTATGCCCTCAGGAACATACGGGAACTACTCACAACGTGCAAACATGGTGATATTCAGTGGCATAAGTGGTACAACACAATCTGAAAATATAACTTCACCACCAAATAATGACAAGTACTCAATCACAAACATGAATAGTAGCACAAGACAAGTATCTAGGGTATAGCAACTCTCAAACTACGAGGGGGACGGAGTGGATCACGGAGATGATGATGGAGATGGTGCTGGTCTTGGTGATGGTGATGATGTAGAGGCCTCCTCCCACGCCAGGAGGAGAGGTGATGACGATGACGATGATTTCCCCCTTCTCCGGAGCTCCGAGCAGCAGGATCTGATCCCCCTCGGAGGGAATCAGGAGTTTCGCCGCCGCCGCGACCTCGGATAATCTCGTAAAAATTAGGGCGTTCCTTTTCGGCGAGACCAAGGCGTGCTAAAAAGCCCCGAGCGAGGAAGTGCCCGAGGCTCAGGATGGTGGGCCCCACGCGGCCAAAGAATCTGGCCACGTGGGCCCCCCTCTTTTGGGCCTCGAGGCTCTCTTCCCTTCGATCTTCTTCCCACTGCTGTTCTCCCGATGAAAAACCAGCTGTGCAATTTTCCTTTTTCCATTTGGGTCCCTGTGGCTCCTGAAACATTAAAAACAAGAAAAAGGAGGTTTTCTGCCTCCCAGAAATTAAATACCAAAAATGGGGACTTTGTATGAAAGTCCCATAAATCATCTAAAACATGTAAAAACAATGATATAACAATGCCAATAACATTCTAATATGATAATATAAGTTGTATAAATGATGATATAAAATGCACGTATCAATATATTTTATAATGGACTAACTGTTGAATCTAGGACATACCTGGATAGTTGTGCTGGTTGTGTTTTCAGGAAAAGAACTCCAGATGAAGCCGAGGAATTATTGGCTAAGATAAGCCAAAATCATGATGATTGGACCCTGCCTGAACCAACTCCGGTACCTACGCCGAGGAAAAGAGGAGTAATTGAATTGAATGATGAAGAAATGAGAGAAGCCAAGAAATCTCTTAAGGAGAAAGGTATTAAATCTGAAGATGTGAAAAATCTTCCACCTATAGAAGAATTGTGTAAGCCAATTCCTCACTCATCTACAGTTGAGGTACACTCTCTCCAACGCTTTGATGATAGAGATATCCCTTATTCTAAACCTCCTGATCAATGCTTAGATGAGTTTGATAATTTCATTGTTAAGCAAAACAATTTCAATAGGAGAATAGAAAATAGCTTCATAAAGAATTCTCATGTCATTAATCATTTGCATGATGTTTTGGAAAGAACTTCTAATGATGTTAAAATACTCATTAAACATTTTCGTATGGTTCAAACTCAAATTGAGCAATTGACTAAAGTGCAAAAAGATTTGCTAGATAATGCTTCTAGAGAAAATGATAAACATGCTTTTGGTATAGCAACTAGAGGTGGTGCTTCCACTCAGGATCCTTTGTATCCTGAGGGACATCCTAAAAGAATTGAGCAAGATTCTCAACTAGTTAATGAAACTACTACTCCTTCTAAGAAAAAGAAGAAGAAGAAACATAAACATGTTGAGGAATCTCCTGAACCTATTAAAGACAATGAGCATGTTAATAATCCAAATAGTATATCTATCTCTGATGCTGAAACTGAGAGTGGTAATGAACATGCTAATGATAAAGATAAGAATGATGCTTCTGATAAAGAGGAAAGTGAAGAGGAACCTGAAAAGCATTCTAAAAACAAAAAGTACACTAAAGAAGATTTTCTTGCTAAGAAACATGGTAATGAAAGAGAACCTTGGGTGCAAAAACAAATGCCTTTTCCTACTAAGAAACTCAAATCTAAGGAAGAAGAACATTATAACAAATTTTGTGAATGGATGAAACCTTTGTTTTTGCAAATTCCTTTGACTGATGCTATTAAGTTACCTCCCTATTCAAAGTACATGAAAGATATTGTCTCTAACAAGAGAAAGATTCCTAATGAAGAGATTTCTACCATGCTTGCTAATTATTCTTTCAATGGTAAGGTTCCAAAGAAGCTTGGAGATCCAGGTATACCAACTATTCCTTGCTCAATCAAAAATAACTATGTTAGAACTGCCTTATGTGATTTAGGTGCAGGGGTGAGTGTTATGCCTTTTTCTCTTTACAAGAGACTTTACTTGGAAAAATTGATACCAACTGATATATCTTTGCAAATGGCTGATAAATCTACTGCTGTTCCTGTTGGTATATGTGAAGATGTTCCTGTTCAAGTGGCTAATAATTGCTTGATATTAACTGATTTTGTTGTGCTTGAAATGCCTGAAGATGATAATATGTCTATTATTCTTGGAAGACCTTTTCTTAACACTGCAGGGGCTGTTATTGATTGCAACAAAGGAAAAGTAACTTTCCATGTTAATGACAAAGAGCATACTGTTTATTTTCCCAAGAAGCTGGACAAGATATTTGGAGTTAATACAATTACCAATATTAAAAGTATCAAAGTGGGAAGTATTGATTGCCCTATATATGAACCTCATGAAGAACTTCAATATCTTATGATTGGATCTATAGCTATACCATTTAAGGTAACATGATTGTTCAATGTGGTTTAATTCTTTTATGTCATATAAAATGTATTTGGTGGCAAGACTTGATCAACCTTGTTAACAAATATGTTTTACATGCATAAAATTGCTAAACAACATTTTCCTTCTCCCTTTTGTTTTACCTACTGTTTTGCTACTGTAATTTGCAAAGTTAAGAATGTTTGGTCTTTACATAAATTCATTTTGTCTAGTTTTCATTGTTTAAAACACCCAGAAAATGTCAGAAATAAAAGTTTTCAAAAAATTCTGAAAAAATTCTACAAGTCCTAGTTTTTAAAGAGGAACGTGGGAGTACCAGAGGATGACCAGGGGGACCCACCAGGCCACCACACACCCTGCCCTGGTGTGGGGTCCACCTGGCCCTCCACTCACTCATCTCTCTCCACTCCTTTCTCTCTCCCGACCATACACACCACCATTGCTCAAACTCGTGTTCTTGCTGCTCTTGCTCGAGATTTTTCGATCTACTTGCTCAGCCCATCTTTGCTGCTGAAATTTGGATCAATTGCTCTCCGGTATGTGACTCCTCCGATTATCCAAGTAGAATTTTGTTTAGTTGAGTATATCTTTAGCATTTTGGTACTGTAGGTGACATGTTATTAGAGCTTGCATGCTTGTTCTTGTTTAGATTAACTAGTTTTGATGCATGTTTAGTCCTCTAGCAAGTCTCCCTAGTGTTTCCCTTGAATTAATCACTCTAAAATCATTTTTATGAGGTTTGTTTAAAATTTCAGAAAAGGAAGATGGATAAACACACTTATGGAGAAATCTTTGAGAGGCAAACACCATCCTCCTCAAGGGAAACAAGGGCTTCAAGATCAAGAGGTGCACCTAGGCCATCATACAATGAGGATCTTTTGGCACCAAGAATCGGTGAAGAGGAAGATGATGGTGTTCCTCATCCATCTATTTTTCCATGCTTTAACTTTATGAGAGATGCAGGGATTTATGATGACTTCATGAGATGATTAACAATGTTGGCTTGATGGAATTTATGCAGGATGAGAGGCCACAATATGCTAACCTCACTAAGATTTTTGTTGAAAGCTTTAAGTTTAATAACTCTACTTTTAACCCCACTGTTGAGTTTAAGATTTATGATCGTGCATGCAACATGGACTTGAAAAGATTTTGCAGGGTCATAGGTGTTGCTCCATCTGGGACAGCAAGGAAGATCAAATCACAGCCGCCCGAGTTGTTGGATCTTTACCATGAGCTGAGCTATGATGATCTCCGTAGAGTGCAGCGTGGTAAGATAAGGAACATTCAATTTCCAGCCATCAGGTACTTCACATATTATCTTGCCACGAGTGTGCTTGCTAGAGAGAACACTAGTAATATTTCTTGCTATCATCTAGCTTTTCTTGCTCATGCACTTAAAAATGATAAAACCTACAACCTTGGTGCCTTGATTGCTCGCCGCCTTGCCGCCAAAGGTCCCATCTTTGGAGGTATCATTGCTGCACGTGTTTTAGCTGATCTTGGTCTTTCTGTTGATCCTTCTGATGAATTATTGATTCCAGAAAGACTTGATCTTGCTGCCATGAAACTTCATGATTTTGTTACTACTAATTCATATACTGGACATTTGATGTATAGAGTTGTTTTTGCTAATGGACCTGAGCTAGAGGTCCGGCTTCCACAGCCTAGTTTGTTCAGTGTTTTCAGGGGTCCTCTATCATATTCGAGGGAGGATTTGGACAACCACCTCGGTGCACCGGATTTCCATTTACAGCACTACCCTGAGGACCGACAGGAGACCTTCGTGGCGCCCCCTGAGGACTACACCGTGTACTACGGTGGTGCATCCTCGAGCTTTTACCCGGACGAGGAACCCTCCTCGTCACACACTGAGGGCGCGCCAGCTGGCGGCCATGGGGATGATTGGTCTCCCACTTAGGCCAAAAGCCTAAGCTTGGGGGGAGGTATGCCGACAAGTTCACTCATTTTATCATATTCATATCATGTCGGTACTTTGTATATCCATGTTTTAGTTTGTTTCTTTTCTTTTCTTTTGTTTCTTGTATCCATTTTATTTTCGCAAAACACCAAAAGACCAAAAATATTTCCCTTATTTCTCTTGCTTTTGAATTTGTAGTGCTAGTTTACTTTATTTTTCATTTCGGTTTGTTATTCAAAAATCCAAAAAGATTTTGCTTTGTTTGCTTGTTTCTTTCTATGCTTGCTTTAATTCGAAAACCCAAAAATATTTGTTGTTCTTCTGCCGTTTTGTATAGTTGTTTCAGGAGTTTGAAATTTTCCGTGGTTCCACTTTGGGCTTGGTTATCATTTCACATCATTCAAGCCACACAAGTGAAAAGCAATAATGACGATTTACGACAATCCGGATGTGGTAAAAGGCTGGTATGAACTCTATTTGTTTTTCATTTTTGTAAATATACCTACTCATGTGAACATGCTTAGCTATCATGGTAGTGGTTATGTTATTTAATGATTGCTTAGTAGTTCATGTCTTCTTATGGTCAGTACCAAATTGCTAATAGTGAATAACATGTCATATAGATAATTACATGCATTGTTCTATTCGTAAAACGGTATGGCAGGATGGTATCCTCCTCTGAATAATTCACTTGATTCGACTTGGCACATGCTCACACATGTTATGACTGAAAAATAAAAGTCAATTAAGCCTTGATGATCTATTTTGCCTCAGAGTTTTAGTATCATCTTTATGCCTCCGTTAATTTTATTTTGTCGCAAGCATGATTATGACCGTTATCGCTCTCGTGGTTGTCGCTTCCCAGTCTATTGCTAGCCTTCACTTGTACTGAGCGGGAATGCTGCTCGTGCATCCAAATCCTTTAAACCAAGTTATCCCAAAGAGTCCACCAAAAATTCCTATGCATGGTATTTCAAGCCATTCCAAGTAAATTTGCATGTGCTACCTTTAAAACTTTCAAAATATTTCCCTTTTTGTGTCAATGTTTACTAGCTCATGAGGAATTGTGGGTTATCCTTTATTCTACTTGTCAAATGGACTTTTACACCTGGACTAGCGGCATATACATCCGCTTATCCAATAATTTTGCAAAAAGAGCTGGCAACGGGGTGCCCAGTCCCAATTAATTACAACTTTAACCGCTTAATTCTCTTCACACTTTTGCCCTGATTCATCAGTAAGCAATGACAAACAGTGAAATACCTGCGTGTGTAAACCAAAGAGAAGAGGGATGATCTGCCTTGCTGGTAGAAATAACGTCCTTCATGGGAGCCGCTCTTAAAAGTCTGTTTGACAGGGGAATACTGTTTTCATCCGCTACCATTCGTTGACAATTAACAAACACCTCTCAAAACATTTTTACCTCTGTTTTAAAATAAAAAGCTCTAGCACGTGTTAATCCCTGCTTCCCTCTGCGAAGGGCCAATCTTTTATTTTTTTATGATGAGTCACCATCCTTTCTTTGAGCACTTCTTCGAGAGCATAACTGTCGTTCTTAGTGTAATGTGCTTGTCCCAGATACGATTAATTGAGGCATAACTATGATACTCTTATCTTTGATATTTTATATCTAGTCTTCACTTGAACTTCAGAGGTGCCTTGGCATTTATGTTTTGCCCTTCAAATAAAGGCAAGCGAGATACCACTTTGTCATATCTTATTACGAACATTGCAATTCTTGTGGATAGATGTATGCTATGTTATTCATTCTTAGTACTTTGGTATCTTTTCATGATTTGCATAACTACTAGGTGTCATTATTTGCATGGTTCCTATTATGAATTGGCTAAGTAATTGATCATATAGTAGGTATGTATACATCATATGAAGCAAATGTGTTCGTAAAAGTTTCTTTTATCGCACTCAGTTGTTAACTGAATTGCTTGAGGACAAGCAATAAGCTAAGCTTGGGGGAGTTGATACGTCCAAAACGTATCTACTTTTCCGAACACTTTTGCTATTATTTTTCCTCTAATTTGTGTGATTTGAATGCAACTAAAAGCCACTCCGGCTTGAGCTGTCCAAAAAAACTGCAGTAGAAATAAGCTCATGACAAATTGGTGCCCAGTTCTTTTGGGCTTCTACTGTTTTAGCTTATTGTGTGAGCTTTATAATGAAAAGTCGATAACGCCCCTTGAATGATTTTCTTTCTAACTAGCTAATGTTGAGTATTTTTTTACCATTTCACATATATTAGATATGAAAAGAACTTCAACAAACATCTGAGATCAATAGTCTGCAGTAGCATACACACATTTATCATCGTACCAAAAAGAGAGAGACCAATCAAAGATCAATAGTGTGCAGTAGCATATACACAGCAAACAAGTCCCGTACGGCCGGCTTGCAGAACGATCGCAGGAGCACCAGCCCGAGGTGGGAGGAGGCAGCAGACGACCGCAGTAGTCGGCGGGAGCAGCAGACCAGCCAGAGGCGGCAACGCCGGTCGACGGCCGCGAAGTCCCCTGCGGCCGCGAGCTGGAGATGAGGTGGTCGGCGCCCGAGTTCCTCCTGGACGCGACGGCCGGAGTCGCTCCTGGCGGTCAGAGCAGCAGACTAGCCAAAGGCGGCAACGCCGGTCAACGGTCGCGAGCTCGAGATGAGGTGGAGGTTGCTGAAGGCCGGCGAGATCGAGCTCGGTGGACGGCCAATCCAACACCGGTGGAGGTTGCTGAAGGCCGGCGAGATCGAGCTCGGCTTGCCCTGCCATGCGCCGGACCGGAGCTTGGGGGTTGAGGCGGGCGGCGGCGCAGGTGGAGGGAGGGGCGCCGGCCGGAGTAGGGCCGGCTAGGGACGAATCAAAGGCGGCGCCGCTCGGGGATGGAACAGGGGCGGCGGCGGCGCTAGGGGCAGGGGCGGCGGCGGCGCTAGGGGACGGAGCAGGGGCGGCGGCGGAGCTCGGGGATGGAGCAGGGGCAGCGCCGGATGCGGGGTGCAGCGACGGCCGGCGACCTCGGGACAGATGAGAAGAAAGAAAGAGAGGAAAAGTTCGCTCGGTTCGATTCGCAGGCTGGGCGGTGGCAGTTTCCCGTAAATACGACCTCTAGCAGGGGCAACGGAAAAAACGCATCGATTTCACTTGCGGGAAGCCCCGAGCGGTTGCGGGAAGTTGGGGTAGCCCTGCTTATTCCCACTGTGAAGGAATCGATGAAGCCGGCTGTCCAGTTAAGCAGCTTAAAATCGAGTTCTTTTGGACTTTGCCTTATTTTCACCTAGAAGCCATTGAGAAGCTCCAAAAGAACTGGGCCTAACACGGACTAACGCTGTTTTCAGCAGAATTGCCTTGGTGTCTTGTTTTTGTGCAGAAGTCAAAGTTTCTGGAAAATTCCAGAAAAATTCCAGAAATTTTATTTTTCCAGAAGACCCACGGAGCCAGAAGACGAAGCGAAGAGGGGGCACAGGGGCACCACACGCACCCAGGGCGCGGTTGGGCCTTGGCCGCGCCCAGGGGTGGTGTGGCCACCCTGTGTGGCCCCCGACACTCCCCTTTGGACTACATAAAGCCTCTGACCTAAAAACTTCGGGGGGATCGACGCTTTTTCCAGAAACCTTCCAGAGCTCCGCCGCCATCGAAAACCCTATTTCGGGAACCAGAAACTCCGTTCTGGCACCCTGCCGGGACGGGGAATTGGAGGAGATCATCGCCATCATCATCACCGCCACCTCTCCATCGACCATCCATGACTCCCCCATCCATGTGTGAGTAATTCCCCGCTGTACGCTGAGGGGATGGTAGGGATTGGATGAGATCATTCATGTAATAGTTGTGAGATTTGTTAGAGCATGGTGCCTAGTATCCATCAGTAGTACTTTATGTCATTGTTGCAACTTGTTATGCCTAATGCTTGACACTTAGGGCCCGAGTGCCATGATCTCAGATCTGAACATGTTATTGAATCGTGAGAATAATTATTGTTTTGGATCATATCTATAAGTTGTATACACACGTCACTGTCCGGAACCCGAGGCCCCAAAGTGACAGAAATTGGGATAACCGGAGGGGATGGTTGCGACGTGAGGATCACATGTGTTCACGGAGTGTTAATGCTTTGCTCCGGTGCTTTATTAAAATGAGCACCTTAATTACCAGTAGTTTCCCTTGAGGCCCCGCTGCAAACGGGCTGGTAGGACAAAAGATGTTGTGCAAGTTTCTCATTGCGAGCACGTACGACTAAATACGGAACACATGCCTATGATTGATTATTATTTGGATACCTTATTATTATTTATCTGCAATTGCCTTATGTATGACTATTTCATGAATTTCTTATCCATGCAACGCCCGTTCATCCATCCCTATGCCTACAGTATTTTAATCCTGCTGTCTACTGCAATTATTACTGCTATCTTTATTTTACTGCTGCTATTATTTCACTACTGCTACTGTCATAAAACTGTTGCTACTGATAAACTGTGTCGAGCAAGTCTACTTCCAGGTGCAGCTGAACTGACAAATCATCTGTCAAGGCTTATAAATATTCTTTGACTCCCTTGTGTCGAATCAATAAATTTGGGTTTTACTTTCCTCGAAGACTGTTGCGATCCTCTATAATTGTGGGTCATCAGATAGTTCAGCATAATTTCATACGGACAAACTACGGAAAATCGTGTGCGATCAGCGACTCAATGCACACGCGTCACTTTGCGGTGTCCGTGTGCGATATAGCGCACACGCTGTATAAATTGTAACCGTTTACGAATGTTTGCGCCGGGACACCCTTGCGGTCCTCGCAAACGACTTTAAATGCGAAGGGTAAGCGATAGGTGATAACGCACACGGACGCCTGCATCCGTCTGCGATCGCGGGGTCTTAAATTGACCGATCTGTACTAGTGGTTGGTTGTGATAATTTCTGTATTTCCAAGGTGAACGTGGAGACAGTGCAAAAAAGTCATGCAAATTTTACACAAAACTGGGCAGCAAGCTAGTTCACTATAAAGTTAGGCAAAGATCCTCTGTAGGTGGACAAACAAAGTAAGAAAATTACATGACATTGAGATGGCAGTCTAGTGATCCAGTACAGAACATTGCACGTAAATTCGATCAAACCTCGCATGTTTTCATAGAGATTCACAAAGATCGATTGATGAAATTCTCAGTTACAAATTAATCTCTCCTTCTCCAAATTCAGCAACCTTCGAAATCCTGATCACGGAAAGGCCATGCGGAAATCACGAGAACCTGTGCCAGAGGCAAGGGAAAGACACGGCCTTTGTCCATCCCGTTGCGGCGCTCTTCGTCTCCCGGGTGGGCCGCCAGCACCTCTTCGGTGCCGTCCTCGACGCGGTACAGGCAGATCCCCATCTTCCCTAGAAAACCGTTGCCGTAATACAGGCAGTTCCCCTCGAATCCAGGAACTTTGCTAGAGTCGACGCAGATGGACTGGAAACCGAGAACGAGAGCACGGTTCTTCCCGATGCTCCGGACCGGCTCGAGAGCGTTCCGGGCAAGGTCGACCTCCATGCCAAACCCGGTGGCGGACGTCGACGGCCACGACGCACAGACCAGCAGCAGCTCTTCCCCGACGTTGTCGACAAGGACGTCATGGACATACCCGGACGGCCGCCGCTGGCCACGAGGACGGTTATCTCGGGCAGCGTGTGCGGCCCTGAGTAGTCTACTGCTGCCATTGATCCGGCACGGTCGGCGGCGTACACGCGGCCACCGAAGGATACCACGGAGCAGACGCAATCGAGAGCCGGCGCGGCCGTGAACACGGATCCAAAGCCACCTGACGTTAAATCAGACAAACTTAGGCCCAGTTCTTTTGGCGGCTTCTCCGAGAAGCTGCCCCTCCCCAGCTTCTTGGAGAAGCCGCTCCCAAAATTTAGCGGTGCTTCCAAAATAGGAACCTATCATTGAGTTTGGAAGCCCTCTCAAAAATTTCGGACGGCTTCTCCAGGAAGCTGGGGAGGGGCAGCTTCTCGTAGAAGCCGCCAAAAGAACTGGGCCTTAGCCGGAACATGGGCGGCGAGTTGACGTCGACGCTGGAGGTGACGGGCTGGCAGGGGTCGAAGAAGAGTGTGAGCACCATCGGCGAGGAGCCGGTCACGGCCAGGACTATCTCTCTGGGGAGCACGTGCATGTTCGCGTGGAAGCGGACGACGTAGCCCGTGAGGGGGTTGAGGACGTAGAGCCTGGTCTCGCTGCACTGATGGAGCAGCACGAGGAGGCCGTCGACGCTGGCGACGTAGCGGAGGTAGCAGAGCCAAGGGAGGTTATCCGGCCGCAGGAACCGCCCGGTCTCGACGTTGAGGAAGAGGCGGGAGACTGTGCAGGGGTCGACGATCTCGTCGAGCATGACCCAGCGGCGTGGGCGGAACCGGGGGTCTGGGCCGCGCGGGTCGTCCGTAGCAGCGCGCCAGTTGTGACACACGGCGCGGAGGCTTGAGTAGTAGTCCACGTCGCTGGTGGCGAGGAAGACATCGGCGACACGGCTGACGAGCTCGGACGGGAGCGAGGACCAGTCCACCGCGTGGGCCATGATTGCCCTGTGCTTGCGCCGGCCGCCGGCCGGAGTTGTGCGCTTTTGGTAGTAGTAGGGGTGCAAGCGCGTGGTCTGTGGTGTGGAGTATCTGAACGGGCAGCTCCTATTACTGCTCTCTGGTGAAGTGTGACTCTGTCTCTCCCACGCCGCAGTGTTAATTGCAGCGTTAAGCGCTTGGCTTCCCAAAGCGACGACGATGACGACGTGCCAGGCGGCCGGCACAGAAGACACAGCGTCACATAGCATTAACAGCCACAACCGTTCATGTTCCCCATGCGCGCCCCGTCGTGCTGCTGCACTGCACTGCTGCATATATTCGGCTGGAGGGGAGAACTGGAGACAACGAGCCGGATGCCATAAGCCCATAACCCACAAACTCTCATCGCCAACGTATTTCTGCCAGCACCATGGCTGCGGCGGACTGGTCATGTCTACCCTCCGACTGCGTCCGCCTCGTCGCGGACGTCTTTCTCGCCACCACCGACCTAGATTACTACATGAGCCTCCGCGGTGTGCCATAACTGGCGCGCTGCCACGGCAGACCCGCTCAGCAGGGACCGCCGCTTCCACCCCAGCCGATGGATCATGCTCAACGAGGACGTACCCTACGTCCCTACCACACCGCCGTCGACCGCTTCTTGCTCCTCAACCTCCACGGGGAAGTACCCGGCCCCGCCGCTGGCCCCTATCTATTCCTCAACCTCGACACGGGGCGCTTCCTGCGGAAACACTTCCCCATGCTCCGTGACTACTTCTACCAGGCCACGGCGGATGGCCTCCTTGTCCTGGAATCTGATATGAGCGGCCGTGCCAGGATGTCCGTCCTCAACCCATTTACGGGCTCCTTGGTCGGTTTCCGGGCGCCAGCCTCGTCGTACCCACTCAACCGAAGCGTGGCCATCGCCGGCTCGTCCCCTATGGCGCTCCTCTGCTTGGACAACTACAAAGAATTGGCGTGGGTCGACCATGTTGAGTATATAATTAATGATGGACCGTGCTATCTAGGGCACGTGCCCTACGAAACCATCTCCATACGGCGCCTCCAGTACACCGGTAATCCATTCCCGCACCCTCACCTGCGACCGAAGCCCACCGTGTATGGGTTGGGCAACGTGGATTGGCCCACATGATTTTTTTATGCTAATTGCATGTTAGTGGCTCTGCTAGCCGCTAGTAGGAACATAAATCTCACTGAAAAACAATATGAATATTTTGGTTGGACGTATCTTGATGCAACATACTTCTACTAATATCTACACTACATACAATTGCCAGATTTGAGCACACAATTACCAGATTATCCAGGGATTGTTGCCAGATTCTTAATAGACTATCACAACACAATTTCCACACCATCATACAGTTACCACATTTGAGCACACGATTACCAGATAGTCCAGTTACTATTACCAGAATCTTAATAGACAATTACCAGAAAACACAATTTCTGCACATTCTCATACAAGTACCATATTTTGAGCACACAATTACCAGATTTTCCAGCTACCGTTACCAGATTCTTTACACAATAATCAAAAACACAGTTTACGCACGTTGTCGTAAAATGACCCGAGTCTATAAAAAGAAGACAATTACCCGATTCTCTAGCCAATGTTGCCAGATTGTTAGCAGACAATTACCACCACACTACTTCTCTACACTATCGTTACAATTACCAGGCTGTATGCGCATGATTACCAGATGGTAATCGATACACTACTTCTATACACTATTGTTACAATTACCTGGTTGTATGCGCATGATTACCAGATCGGCTAATCCCAGTCACCAAGTTTTTGATAGACATTTACCAGCGCACAAACTGAGAAGCTTGATCTTCCGCCATGGCCAAATGTTCACGGGGGGAGAGAAACCAGACACAAGCCAAGTGAGCCGACCCACTAGGAAGAGGAGTTGATACTTGAGCTCCTACCGAAGAGCCACGACGTGTCCTTCAGATCCGCATCCGTCGATGGACAGCAGCGCCGCCGTGCTACCCCGTGTCTGCTACACATGTCCGCCCCCATCTTGTGCTCTGTGTGTCCCTCACCTGCTCAGCTCCCGGCGCCGATGTCGCATCCTCCAGATCTGCCCGCTTCGACCGACATTGTCGTGGGGTTACTCTTCGACTACCCCACGGTGGGGATACCTGGGTCACGCCAAGCCCATCAGCCTATGACGAGGGCCCAAGGAAGGCCCAAGGAGGACGACGTGCGGCCCAAGATAGTCGACGCTAGGTCATGCGACCCCAGCCATGCTTGTAAGCGCCATCGGCACCGTTCACCTGAGACCTAGCCTACCATATAAAGGCTAGGAGGGTCCTTCGTCTAGGGTACGCTCATAGCCGCCACCACAAACCCTAGCGAGATTGCCATCTCGCCATTGTAGCCACAACTCGCCATCAATACCAGACAAGCAGGAAGTAGGGTGTTATCCTCCGGGAGCCTGAACCTGGGTAAACGCCTTGCTTGTCAGCCGTCGTGATCACCAGCGCTCATCTCTCTCCCCTTCAATCAACCCGGGGTACACAACCCAGGGATTTGCCGAGTCCCACCTCGTCAATTGGCGCCGTCTGTGGGAAAGAACGAGCGCTGGAACCATGGTCGCACCGGCTCCATCGACTTTGAAGACCGACGTCTGCATCACCAAGGAGCCAATCTGCTTCGGCTCCTTCGAGTACACCTTCCACCCGCCGGCCCACCGCTCGGTGTACGCCGATCTGCACGTAGGTATGTGCCTCACCTTCGGTACCATGCACTACTTCGTAGACAGCTGTGGAGTACTCAGATCCACGGCGATCGCACCGCCGCGGTGGTGGCACCCGCATCTGCCCGGCTGCGCCAACCACGCCCCCACCTGCTGCGGAGATCGCATCTGCTGCGACTGCGGCGACAGCATCTTCGACTGCTGAGAAGATCGCGTCCGCCTCGACTACTCCGACCGCCTCCGCTGCGGCAGAGATCGCGCCCAACGCGGCCGCGCCATCAGCGTCTCCGGCTGCCACGGAGATCGCATGCTACGACTACGTCGACCACCTCGTCGACCACCGCGCGGATCGAGTCTACTTCGACTACCTCGATCGCGTCGCTGGCAAGGCCAAGATCTACGTCAACTTCGACTACGTCGACCACACCTTCGCGCGCAACGGAGGTCGCGTCGTTCTATACCGCGCCACTCGCGTCTCCATCGACTTACAAGATCGTCAACAAGCCAATCGCGCCCACGTCGACGACAGCGACATCACTCCTCACGTCCGCGGCGAAGATCGCGAAACTCCAGGGAAGGAGCCTCGGCGGCGACTGTGGTGTCCACCACGTCGCACCCATTTTCAGCTCCGAGCACGGCTCGGACGAAGGAAGCAGCAGTGGCAGCACCCGTCCCACTGCCCAGATCTACCCCGCGCAAGTCTTCATGATCGGCCAGAGGCCGCAGGGCAACGAC
This sequence comes from Poa pratensis, assembly GCA_947311845.1. Taxonomy (NCBI): domain Eukaryota; kingdom Viridiplantae; phylum Streptophyta; class Magnoliopsida; order Poales; family Poaceae; genus Poa; species Poa pratensis. The sequence goes on from CAMZMU010000075.1 coordinate 44,904,783, forward strand.
GACGAACCCGCATACCCACTGGAGGTGGTCATGCCGGACCAGGTGACGCGACTCACCATCACCCGCGACATGGCAATCAAAGCCCTGAAGCACGTCGAGGACGGCACGTACCCCCCACCGGATGCACCCCGGGAGGACCTTATGGCGGTCCAGTACCTGCTACGGAAGGAAGGCGAACGACTCCGCGCAGAGAAGGCCGAGCTCCTCCGACGCAAGGAGGAGGCTGACGCGTCGAGCGCCAGGAGGGCCGCTTACTCGTTCACTGCCTCAACAGAGGTCTCACAAGGAGCAAGGCGCCACAGAGCCCGCGTGCCCCTGATGACGGAGGCCGACCGCGCTAGAGTCACCCGCAACCTCGAGTCATCATACATAGAAGACGCAGACGGGATACCCGTCCCCAAGACACCCGGAGCCGCACTCATGGCAGTCGAAACATACCTGCGGCTGACACAGCCGCCTGAGGGCGACTCGCGCGCTCTCCTCCACAAGCAGCAGATCATGTCTATCAAGGCACTCGAAGACGCACTGTAAACAAGGCGCCGACAGAAAAAGCGCGAGAAGATCGAGATCGCCGCGACCACGAGCCCGCAGCACTCGCAGCCCCGGCGACAAGACAACTGCGACAACCGCAGCCAGGTGAAGACCTCCGCAACGTCATCACACAAAGGACGGTAGACCGCAGCCGCACCCAGCGGCCGGTCAGCACGTCCAACTTCGACTACGACCGCAACGACGGCGACTACGAGCCGTGCGGCGCCGCATGCTTCAGCTTCAACATACGCGACACAAGAATGCCCAAGGGCTTCAAGCTCACGGCAGAAGCAGTCAAGTACGACGGGAAGCAGGACCCGAGACTCTGGCTAGAAGACTACCTCATAGCCTGCAGCTGCCAGGGCGGTACTTCGACTACGGCCATGCAGTACATCCAGCTGATGCTCACGGGCTCTGCACGCGGGTGGCTCAACACTCAACCCAAGAACGCCTTCAGGACGTGGGACGAGTTCGCGGAGCCTTCGTTAAATCCTTCCTGGGGACGTACTCGAGACCGACGACGTTCGTCGAGCTACAAGCATGCAAGCAAGGACGAGACGAGCCGCTCCGGTCATACATCCAGCGTTGGACCTGCTCCGCAACACCATGGAGACCGCCTCGGAGGACCGAGTGATGGATGCCTTCATGCACGGCGTCTCCCGCCGCGACCTCCGCGAGGAGTTTGGTAGGCTCCGGCCGAAAAACATGATCGAGGTCATGAAGATAGCAAACCAGTGGGCAGACGGAGAGGACTCGGTCCGCAATAGTTCACACTACTCCCCGAAGGACGAAGCCGGACCAAGCAACTGGCGAGAAGGACGCCACAAGAAGAAGCCGCGTTACAACGGCAACGACTCAATCGAGCTAGTAGCGGCGGGATTCCAAACCCCCCGTGAGGATGAAGCGCGCGACAGCAGTCGCCAATACAGCCATGCACAGTACAGTCGAAGCGGCGGTGACCAGAGTCGCCAATACAGCCAGGGGCAGTACAACCGAAGCGGCGGCAGCAGCTACCGCAGCGACGGAGGCCATAAACGCGAGTGGCAGAAACGCACACTAAGCCCAGCGGAAGAGCTGGAACAACCCTGCAGGCACCACATGTTCAGGAACCCGGAAACGGGCAAGTGGGGATCCAACCACCTGTTGAAGGACTGTCGAAAGGCACGCAAAATATACGAAGCCATGCAGAAGATAGTCACTCCAGCACCCGCAGCGCAGCCAGCCGCGCAGCTGGCCATCCAGGCAGCACCCGCACCCGCAGTCGCTAATCCAGCACAGGCGGCGGGAGCCTTTCTGCAGCAGCAGCAACAGCCGCAGCAAGATGCCCCACCGGTGATCCAGGACGCATATCCAGCGGCACGCGGACAACTCAACATGATACAGAAGGGGCGCCCCTCAAACAGGACCCAGAAGATCATCACTCGCCAAGTTTTCCAGGCCATCACCTGTCCACCTGCAGTACCCGACTACCTGAGAGGGTCAGAGACACCAATCACTTTCTCCAGAGCAGATCACCCGCCTGCAGTACCACGACCCGGGCACGCCGCTCTGGTAGTCGAAGCTCTGATCGGAGATTACACCCTGAAAAAGGTGTTCATGGACGGAGGCAGTGGCATTAACATCATCTTTGCCGACACCCTCAGAAGGATAAACAGGCCAACGACGGACTTGGCGGCATCAGAGACCACCTTCCATGGCATAGTACCAGGGCAAGCAGTCACGCCCATGGGAACGATCACACTCGACGTCATCTTCGGCACACCCGAAAACTTCAAGAGGGAGTCGATCGACTTCGAGGTAGTCGACTGGAAGTCGCAGTACCACGCGATACTCGGGCGCCCAACCTTTGCCAGATTCATGGCGGTACCTCACTACGCCTACCTCATGCTCAAGATGCCTGGACCCAAGGGCGTCATCACGGTGCACGGCGACTTCGACCGCTCCAACAGCTGCGACCGCGAGTTCAGCAAGATCTCCGAGTTCTTCGGAATGGAAGAGCACTTCGAGGCGATGGCAGTCGACAACGACAAAACCATCTTCCCGCCACGCAAGAAGCAAGCCAAGGACGCTGCCTTCAACACGACTGACGACACGACAACTCATCAGGTCCACCCGACGGACGCAAACAAGACAGTCAAAGTGTCGTCGAGCTGCCTATCGCATAGGAAAGCGCGCTCGTCGAGTTTCTACGTGAGAACTGGGAGATCTTCGCCTGGCAACCTTCTGACATGCCAGGCATACCCAGGAACCTCGCCGAGCACTCTTTACGCGTCCACAAGGACGCCAAACCCGTCAAGCAGACCATGCGACGCTTCTCAGGACCCAAACGAGACGAAATAAGCAAGGAGATCGATCGACTGCTCCACGCTAAATTCATCCGAGAGATCAAGGACTCGGACTGGGTAGCGAACCCAGTCCTGGTGGAGAAGAAGAAGACGAAGAAACTCCGCATGTGCGTCGACTTCACCGCCCTCAACAAATGCTGCCCCAAAGACCATTTCCCGCTCCCGCGGATAGATCAGATCATCGACTCGACTGCAGGCTGCGCACGCCTATCCTTCCTGGACGCCTACTCAGGGTACCAGCAGATCAGGATGAACGTCGACGATGAAGAGAAGACTGCATTCATCACACCCCATGGCGTCTTCTGCTACCAGACGATGCCCTTCGGGTTGAAGAACGCTGGAGCCACGTACCAGCGCACAATGCAAGCCTGCCTAAAGGGGCTAATCGGAGAGATCGTCCAAGTATACGTCGACGACATAGTCGTCACCACTCGAACGGAGGACACTCTCATCGCCGACCTCCGCAAGGTCTTCGCCGCCCTCAACGAGTATCAGATCAAGCTGAACCCGGACAAGTGTGTCTTCGGCGTGCCAGCCGGAGAACTGCTCGGGTACCTCGTCTCTGCAAGAGGAATCGAAGCCAACCCTGAGAAGGTGCAAAACATACTCGCAATGCCAGCACCGACCAAGCTTCATGAGGTGCAACGCCTAGCCGGCCGAGTCGCAGCTCTCAGCCGGTTCATAAGTAAGTTGGGAGAAAAGGCCCTGCCTTTCTACCAACTGATGAAAAAGACAGACAAGTTCGAGTGGACAGAAGAAGCGCAAGTCGCGTTCGACCAACTCAAGAAAACACTCACGACTTCCCCAGTACTGGTGGCGCCACTGGAGAACGAGCCGCTATACCTCTACGTGTCAGCCACGAACAGGGTGGTCAGCACGGTACTCGTAGTCGAACGAGAAGAAGAAGGACACAGTTACCCTGTTCAGCGACCCGTCTACTACCTCAGTGAGGTGCTAACCTTGTCCAAGCAGCGGTACCCGCACTACCAGAAGCTAGCATACGGAGTCTTCATGACATCAAGGAAGGTCGTCCACTACTTCTCCGAGCACTCCATCACGGTAGTAAGCTCCTCCGGGCTCTCCGACATCCTCACCAACCAAGCCGCGACAGGACGAGTCGCCAAGTGGGTTGTTGAGCTAGGGCCCTGGGGGCTGAAGTACGCGCACCCGAAGTCAATCAAGGCCCAGGTGCTTCCAGAGTTCACCACCGAGTGGATAGAGGCCCAGCTACCAGACGTACCCGACCTGTCCAACGCATGGACAATGTACTTCGACGGCTCCAAGAAGTTCAGATCAGCAGGGGCGGGAGTCGTCCTCATCTCACCAAAGGCGACAAGCTGAGGTACGTGCTGCAGATGAACTTCCCAACGCCCTCCAACAACGAGGCAGAGTACGAGGCCCTGATCCACGGCATGCGGATGGCCAAGAACTGCGGCGCCACTCACCTCATGATCTACGGAGACTCCTACCTCGTCGTGCAACAAACCATGAAGCAATGTGACGCCATCGCCGACAACATGATCGCCTACAGGGACCTGTACAACCAGCTGGAAGGTACCTTCGACGGCTGCGAGCTGCGGCACGTCGGCCGCGAGAGCAACGAGGAAGCCGACACCCTCGCCAACCTGGGCTCAAACAAAGCGCCGGTGCCACCCGGAGTCTTCCTCGAGTGCATCACGCAACGCTCCGTCAAGCTCCGGCCCGCGCCAGGATCCTCTACATCGACAACGAGCACCGCCGACCCGCCCAGCACGGAGAAGGAGCCTATGGAGGTAATGCTGATCGAGCCCACATGGACGAGCCCATACCTGGCTTACATACTGCAGCAGAGGGTGCCAACAAACCCAGTCGAAGCCAAGCGCGTCATCCGCCGCTCCAAGGGCTTCACCGTCATCAAAGGGGAGCTCTACAAGCGAAGCATCTCGGGAGTCCTCCAAAGGTGCATCGACCCAGTCGACGGTCAAGCCATCTTACTCGAGATCCACGCTGGCATCTGCGGGCACCACGCCAGCAGTCGAGCCTTAGTGGCCAAAGCCTTACGAGCCGGGTTCTACTGGCCCACCGCAATGCAAGACGCAGAAGAACTCGTGAGGAAATGTCTCGGCTGCCAGGAGTTCGCCAACAAGCCGCACGCACCAGCATCAGCACTAAAGACCATTCCACTCGCCTGGCCCTTCGCTCAATGGGGGCTCGACATGGTGGGTCCACTCAAGAAGTCCTCGCCGGGAGGACACACGCATCTCTTGGTGGCAGTCGACAAGTTCACGAAGTGGATCGAAGCGTGCCTATTACAAGTTCGACTGCCTCCTCGGCAGTTAACTTCATCAGGTCGATCATCTTCAGGTTTGGAGTGCCGCACAGCATCATCACCGACAACGGCACGAACTTCACAGCCGAAGATTCAAGGACTTCTGCTCCGAGCAAGGCATCAAGCTCAACTACGCATCTGTCTCGCACCCGCAGTCCAACGGGCAAGTCGAAAAGTCCAATGGTTTAGTCTGCAAGGGCATCAAGAAGCGCCTGCGAGTACCATTGAAGCGCGCCGCAGGCGCCTGGGTTGAGGAGCTGCCGTCTGTGCTGTGGAGCCTGCGCACTACGCCAAACAGATCCACTCAGTACACGCCATTCTTCATGGTCTACGGCGCAGAAGCAGTCATGCCATGCGACATCAAGTTCGATGCACCCCGAGTGGTGGCCTACGACGAGTCCGACGCAGAAGAAGCACTCGAGGACGACATGGATACCCTGGACGAAGCACGCGACATCGCCCTTACCCGCACAGCCGTGTATCAGCAAGACTTACGCAACTATCACGGCGGCGACTGCGGCCCAGAGCGTTCGTCCCTGGCGACCTTGTCCTCCGCCTCAAACAGAAGAAGGTGCACAAACTAGCCTCCCCGTGGGAGGTCCATACATCGTGACAGAGGCAATTGGCGGCGGAGCTTACCGCCTGAAGGACTCGAAGACGGGGACAGTCTGCAGCAACCCGTGGAACGTTGCGCAACTGCGCCGCTTCTACGCCTAATCGACTCCCCCTTGTAACAAAGTGTACTATGTCAAGAAGCGGCAGGTTCCAGACGCACTCTTTCCCTTACCAGGGTACCTGAGGGGACTGGAAGGGTTTTAATGAGGCGGCCTGCTCGCAAAAATCAATGAAGTGATTTGTGGAACAAGCTCTCCCCTTTACTTTTTTAGTCAAAAAGCAACATAAACCTAGGCCGTCACCCGACGCACTCGGGGGCTGCGCCATACAGGTTCAAGTCGAAATCCTGGCCGCCACCCGAAGCACTCGGGGGCTGCGCCGCACAGGTCTAAGTCAAACCTAGGCCGCACCCGAGCACTCGGGGGCTGCGCCATACAGGTCAACTCGAAAACCTAGGCCGCCACCCGAAGCACTCGGGGGCTGCGCCGCACAGGTCTAAGTCAAACCTAGGCCGCACCCGAAGCACTCGGGGGCTGCGCCATACAGGTCTAACTCGAAAATCCTAGGCCGCACCCGAGCACTCGGGGGCTGCGCCGCACAGGTCTAAGTCAAAACCTAGGCCGCACCCGAAGCACTCGGGGGCTGCGCCATACAGGTCTAACTCGAAAACCTAGGCCGCACCCGAAGCACTCGGGGGCTGCGCCTACAGGTCTAACTCGAAAATCCTAGGCCGCCACCCGAAGCACTCGGGGGCTGCGCCGCACAGGTCTAAGTCAAACCTAGGCCGCACCCGAAGCACTCGGGGGCTGCGCCATACAGGTAACTCGAAAATCCTTGGCCGTCACCCGAAGCACTCGGGGGCTGCGCCGCACAGGTCTAAGTCAAAACCTAGGCCGCACCCGAAGCACTCGGGGGCTGCGCCGTACAGGTCAACTCGAAAACCTAGGCCGCACCCGAAGCACTCGGGGGCTGCGCCGCACAGGTCTAAGTCAAACCTAGGCCGCACCCGAAGCACTCGGGGGCTGCGCCGCACAGGTCCAACTCGAAAACCTAGGTCGCACCCGACGCACTCGGGGGCTGCGCCGCACAGGTCTGACTCGCACACCTCGGCCGCACTCGAAGCACTCGGGGGCTGCGCCGCACATGTCTAATTCAAAATCCTAGGCCGCACTCGATCCGCTCGGGGGCTGCGCCATACAGGTTTACAGACGTCTACAAGATACAATTTACTAACTCGGGGGCTACCCCCACCTCGGCATACATACACTCATATTTCCACTTGGAAAAATTTCTTTTACAAGCTAACGCTATACAACAGCATCTACTACTCTTATTCTACAGGCTCGCCCTTTGGCGCATCAAGTGGCCCTACAAGGTGCTCGCTAAAGTTCTGGACCTGCTGAATCATCTGGCGCGCAGCCGCAAGAGTATCGGCATAGTCACCCTCTCCAGGCAAGCCGTCAAGCACCTTGTGCAATGGAAGATTAGGCCGGTGCAGTCGAACGTATGCCAACGCCACGTTCGCCCCGGCAACAAGTTGAGCGTGCACGACTTCCTTCAACGCACTGCCTTCACGGAACCTCTCCAGAAGCGCAGTCAGTCCATTCGGCTGCTCGTTGTGAGGAAAGTACACCTTGTTGATCTGCCAGAGGGTTTTTCTGCAACCTTCCAAGAGCACAGCAGCCCGCCAGGTGCGATCCAGCATTCGTGCCAGTACACTACCTCTGGATTTGTTCGACCAAAACTGGCGCGCTTCGGGTGAGTCACCGGCGGCCTCTTTCTCTACTCGCTCGTCCACTCGAAGCTGCTCAGCCTTCAGTCAGAGTTCACATCTGCATCAAGGCCAAGCATTAAGCATAGCAGGAAGACACAGAAGCCGAAGCAAAAACGCTAGAAGGCCAACCTTGCAGCTGTCGACTGATCAAGTCCATCTCGCCAAGCAGAAACTCTTCACGCTGGGAGAACGGCGCAACGGGCCGCGACCTCAATCGCTCCAGCTCCAACTCAGCACTCTTCAGCTTCGACTCGAGCTCAACCACCTTGTTCCTCATGAAGGTGATCACTCTCTGGTCATTTACGCTTCGCACAGGAGCTGGAGGAGCTTGACGGCGGCGACGAGTAGGCGCAGCCGAAGTGGTGTCCTCCTCATCGTCCGCGCCAGTCGTTCCAGCAACGTCAGGAGCTTCGCCCATATCAGACTGCCAAGAATTGACAGCGTCAAGCCAGGAAAAGAATCAACATAATTCATCCAAGCCAGATATCAAAAAAGACTCGGCGACTGCACCCCCGAGGGAGCGAATTCACATTTCATCATCAGCATGTTCACTCGCACAATATAAAGTGCATTACAGACTCAAGCCCAAAAGCAGAAGCATAGTCCTAAAAGGAAAAAGTCTACACTACAGACTCCGACTGGGACCGGCTCTTCCTAGCAGCAGCCAACTCGGCATCTTAGCAATCCTCTTCTCGAAGGTGGCGACCAACTTCGGCCAACTGGCTCGCCTGCACTTCACCCGCTAAGGGACGCAGTCTTGCCATCAGGCTTTCGAGGGAAGTCGCTGACAACCTTCTCAAAATCGCCTACGACTTGGTGACCAAGAAGCAGCTGGAAAGTGAGCTCTGAGCCGCGTACCGTCTGCGCGCGCGTGAAGTCCGCCAGGACATTCGAATTGCCTTCGAATGGAGCCGCGAGTGCGTCAACAGCAGCTGGTGGCGGCTTGTTGGGAAAGATATTCCGGTGCACAGTCGCTAAGGCCTCCGTCGACTTCTGCAGTGCCGCCGTCGACTGCTGCAGCGCTGCCGATGCATACGCGCAGACGCGGTCGACGAAGCCAACAGCCTCCGCCAAGCCGACACTCTCGCTGGAAGTCCCTTCTGGAGGAGCACCTCCGCAAGTCTCTGATCAAAAGAAATCCACACCCGTAAGACGTCAGAAGTCGAAAAAGGCAAAGTAGGCACTGAGCCGAAAAACTTACTTCCAACAACATCTGCGAGTGCGAGCAAGCGGTCGACCTGGGTCTTCTCCAGATCATCCCGAGCTTGTTCCCGCTCTTGGGCTTCACCCAGCGACTTCTCCAGCTCCGCGACCCGCGTCTTCATGCTCTCCTTCTCGCCTACGGATCAACGGAGCAAAGTTAGCAATAAAGGCAGTCGAAGCACCCCTCGAACACAAGGGTTCACACTCACTATTCGCTTGCTCCAGAGCAGTGCGGAGCTGATCCCTCTCCTGCTCCATGCGAACGAAGGCTGCGGCTCCCTCCATCTGCTGGCGATAAAATGGCTGCAGGAAACACAAGACATCAATCTGCGCCCGACTATTCTAGTCACGCACATCTTCGGGGGCTACTCCCATCGGGAGCGCTGTACGCGCACCCGATACAGATCTTGCAGAACGAGTCGAAGAACACTTACATGCTCAAGCAGCCCAGCGTCAACCGGAGTCGCATCAGCAGCCTCTCTGGCATGGCGGAGGTCGAAGCCTTCAAGGCCAAAACGTCACCCGCCAGAGCCTCCTCTCCGGTCGTCCTCGCAGTCTGCTCGATCATGGGAGCAGAAGTGTGCTCCATCTCACGAGGGGAAGAAACAACAGCGCCAGTACGGTCGCTGTGACAAGAAAACTCAATTCAAGGACCCGCAAGTGAAAAAGCACACTCGACAAAAACAAAGCAATGGTTATGCGACTAACCTGACGACATCACATCATCTTCACTTCCCAGGGAGACGGAGGCCATCCTCGCGAACTCGTCGGCGGTGCAGAGCCGAGTGGAGGCACGACCAAAGGTTCAGCCAGGTCACTCGGGTGCCTAGTGCCCGAAGAGGACTCGCTCCTCTCCTCGTTCACACCCGCCTCCTTCACAGGCGACGAAGCAGAACCAGAGTCGCCACTCTTTCGCCTCTGCCGCTTCCGCAGCGGCTCCTCATCTTCATCCTCCTCCAACTCTTCACTCGGAGAGGTGGCGGAGGGAACTTCATCGTCATCAACCTCGTCCTCAGGGAACTCTGCCTCTTCATGAGGTCCATTCTCCATCAACGGAGGAAGACTGACGTAGCTCGAACGACCCTGTCAGCAAATGAAGCGTTCGAGTAAAGCAAAAGATTCGACAGAAGAAGATACAAGACAAAGCAAACGAAGCTCACCTCAGGCACAGGATTATTAGGCCCATATGGCTCGACTGGGCACTTGACGTTGCACGGGTCAGCGGCTCGGAGACTAGTGATGCTCCTCACCTTCGACTCGACTGCGTCATCATCAAGCTCATTGCCAGCATCCTCACGCGCCCACATCGGGTGGACGCGACTGCGGAGCGGCTGCACCCGAAGCCTGAAGAAGGTGGCGATGAGGTGAATTCCACCCGTCTCGCGCCCGAGACTTTTCAGAAGGCCACGAAGTAGCGTCAGCAAGGGCTGAGTCGCCTCCCTGTCCTCCTTCGACAGCGGGTGCGCCCACGCGTTCGTCTTCCGCAACTCGCGATCAGCCGCGAATTCAGGAAGCCCTTCTTGGTCGCACCTGATGTAGAACCACTTCTTCCGCCAGCCCTGGACGGAGTCGGACTTCTTCATCTGGAAGTAGGAGGTGTCGCCACGCACCTGGATGCCGAAGCCGCCGACTGGGTACACCTGCTTGCTCTTCCCCACGTTCCTCCTCACGAGGAATAGCGACTTCCACAGCAGCCAGTTGGGTGCGATTCCCAGGAAGCACTCGCAGAGCACGAAATAGCTCGCGATGCTCAAGACGCTATTGGGAGTCAGATCGTGGATCTGAATCCCATAAGCATACAAGAGACCACGGACGAAATCGTGGAGGGGGAACCCGAAACCCCGCGGAAGGAAATCCACGAAGCAAACGCGTTCCCCCTCGCGAGGAGCGGGGAATACCTCTTTCCCAGGAGCGCGCACCGTCGCCTGGTCTGCCGGCGGCAGCAGCCCCTGCGCGCGGAGGGCCTCGAGGTCGGCCTTCTTCACCGACGATTTGACCCAGTCGCCGTCGGGCTTCTTCATCACGCTCGCCTCGGCGGCGGCGACGGCGCCAGCAACAGGCTTCCCCCTCTTCATCGCGGCCTTGCTCATGGAGGGCGGAGAAAGAAACTAGCAGAGGAGCAACAATGGCGGAGAGAAAGCAGCGGAGACGATGGAATGGGGATGGAATGAACTGTTCACCGCCGCGGTAAAAAATATATACCGCGTGGCCAGTTAATCCAGGCCGTTCTCAGCGAAACCGCACTCCACAACATCATCTGGCCGTCCACGTGTTGCGCGGAGATAGCAACCGTCGCCGGCCACGCCGCCCACTACGCGCGGGAATCAAGGCGCCATCATCACACCGCGAAATTTTCGCGCCCAACGGTCAGAAAAAAGCGGCAACCGCTGTCTCCAGTCAATACTGACAGTGGGCCCACACTGTCACGTCCCATCGGACACAGAGTGAGCCAGAAAACGTCAGCGCTGACGTCAACTGCGCAGGCGTAGCAAGTAAGCCAATGGGCTGATCGAGAACTCGGGCAATTCATTCGAGTGCAAAAATATTCAGTAAGCTCTAAGAGCCGAATAAACTCGAACAGCTCATTCGAGTGCAAGAAGATTCAGTAAGCTCCAAGAGCTGAAGAAACTTGTGCAGTAAGCTAAACAGGCCGAATACACAGTAAGTCACGCAAAGCCAGTCGCGACTCCAACATGTCGAGTCTCTTCTTTACTCCCATCGGGAGCGGCTTTTCGACTGAAGAAAAATTGAGTTTAACCTCAATTGCAAGCAATTCAGCTTAATCTCGGGGGCTACTCCCATCGGGAGCGCTGTTCGCGCTCCCGAGTGACTCAGAACAAAAGCAGTCGAAAAATCACCGACTAAGGCTGTACTCACAGTATTTTACCCTGGAGTTGACAGTTCGACTAAGGAATCCTCCATAAGCCCTGAACGGCCGGAGTCGACCAATTTTACTCGTTCCTTTCAGGAACCCGACGGCGTGCCCAGGAGGAAGGAGTCCTTTACCCGACTCTACGATTCGACTAAGCACTCGGGGGCTCCTGTCGTGGGGTCACTCTTCGACTACCCCACGGTGGGGATACCTGGGTCACGCCAAGCCCATCAGCCTGATGACGAGGGCCCAAGGAAGGCCCAAGGAGGACGACGTGCGGCCCAAGATAGTCGACGCTAGGTCATGCGACCCCAGCCATGCTTGTAAGCGCCATCGGCACCGTTCACCTGAGACCTAGCCTACCATATAAAGGCTAGGAGGGTCCTTCGTCTAGGGTACGCTCATAGCCGCCACCACAAACCCTAGCGAGATTGCCATATCGCCATTGTAGCCACAACTCGCCATCAATAACCAGACAAGCAGGAAGTAGGGTGTTATCCTCCGGGAGCCTGAACCTGGGTAAACGCCTCGCCTGTCAGCCGTCGTGATCACCAGCGCTCATCTCTCTCCCCTTCAATCAACCCGGGGTACACAACCCAGGGATTTGCCGAGTCCCTACCTCGTCAGACATGTGCCGCCACACTACCACCTCTGCTACATCGGGTCATCGTCTCCGCTCGCCGGCGACGCCTCCCGAAGCCCATAAAGAAATCATCGGAGAGAAAACAATGAGGATCAACAGAAAAAAAAACAAGCGCGGCTGGGATCCAGATCGATACTCACCGCAGATGCCTCTCGCCAGCGAAGTGCTCCACCTGCGAGAACCTAGGTCGTGGACAGACGCGCCGAGCAGGTCTAGTGCTCCCGCAACATGCGACGGTCGTGCGAGGAGCCGTACACACGAAGATGACCCGCGGGCCGGCAAGGAAAGAGCATAGAGCGGTGGGGATGGCTCGATGTCGATTTGGGCGAGGTGAAATACGAGGCAGTCGTGGCCCGAGCGCCGGCGAGGGGCGAGGAAAAAGGAGACCCCGTCCTCGTTTTCCTGGCATGGGTGGAGGCAGACGCCGGTGGGGAATTGTAGTTGGGGAGGAGCACCACTAGGCGTTGCGGGTGCGAGGGGAGAACGAGCCGGAGCTGCGGTGGCCGGTGCCCTCTGCTTGTCACGGCCGTACGCCCACGGGGTGTTGTTTCGCTCAGATTCTGATACGAGTGGTGGTGCTAGTTTGCTCGGAATGGGGAAAGTGATGAGGGGTGGGGCCCATAGGCTGTGGATAACGATGGGCTAATCACTCAGGGCACGAGATCGAATCGAATGGAAAGCCGCGCGCCGCACAGGAGAAGGACGTAGGGCACGTTCGTAAAGTAGAATAATCGATTAATGATTATATTAGATTACTTGTATGTCAAGTCTAGATTACTTGTATGTCAAGTTTGTACTCCTATATATGTGCTTTGCACCTGATCAATAGAATCAAGCGTTGCAATCCAATTCCTCTACATGGTATCAGCCTTCCTACGATCCAATCTCCCGCAACCCTAGCGCGCCGCCCCAGCCGGCCGTCGCTCCCTAGCGCGTCGCCTCTTTCCTCTCGTCGGCGTCGCTTCCTCCCCACCCGCGCGCTCTCTCTCCCCTTGCGCTGCCCTCTCTCTCTCTCCCCTCGCCGCGCACCCTTATCCTCTCTTGCCGCGCGCCTCCCTCTCTCTAGCTTCCGCCGCCTCTCCCCTCCACAACCCTAACCCTAACCCTACAACCTCCACCGCACCACCACCTCCTGCGCCATGTCGTCCATCTCCAACTCCAACAACCCCTTTGCCTCTTCTAGCTCCGAATCACCCGCCCCACTCCGGCCGCCCTCCGCGATGTGCGCATCTCCGAGCACGTCCCCGTCAAACTCTCCCACACCACTGCTAACTTCTTCGTCTGGAAAACCTATTTCAACCTCCTCTTCCGCGAGTACAACCTCTCCGACCACGTCGACGGCTCCACCGACTTCCTCACCATGCGCCGTGACGCCGACTGGCTGGCGATCGACGCCACCATCACCCGCTGGCTCTTCAGCACCGTCACGCCGGACATCTTCCATACCGTCGTTCGTGACGGCGACGACGCCTACATGGTGTGGACCAAGATCACGGGGCTCTTCACCAACAACAAGTTGGAGCGGGTCGTCTTCTTGCAGCAGGAGTTCTTCTGCTGTCACCAGAACGACCTCTCCCTCGACGCCTACTGCCTGCGCCTCAAGACCTCTCTGACGAGCTCAACGATCTCGGGTTCAAGATCGGCGACGAGATCCTCCTCTCCACCCTCACCGCCGGTCTCGGTGAAGACCTCGGGAACGCCGCTTCCAACCTCAGCCTCATGGCCAACCCCACCTTCGAGCGGGCAATCGACTATCCCCGTCTTGAGGATTGGCTCCTGAAGAACGTGCGTGCCAACGCCGTCCACACCGCCCTCGCTGCCGGGGTCGGCCGCGGTGCACCTGCCCCGCGCCCTGCTGCACCTGCGGCGCCTACGGCCCCCGCCCCTGCCCCCACGCCCCAACCACCGCACTGGCATCGTCGACGCGGCCGCGACAACGGCGGCGGCAACTGGGGCGGCAACAGAGGAGCCGCCCCGCGTCCCGGCAACCCGCAGCCCACCCCACCTTGGAGCGGTAGCCACAACCCTTGGACGGCGTCGTCCATGCCTACACCATGCCGGTGCCCCGTGCCCCCGCCCTCAGCCTCCTTGGACCGCGCCCTTCGGCTCACCAGCCCTTCTACGCCGCCCCGCAATTGGGCTATGGTGGTGCTCCTCCTGGCTACGCTCCGGCTCCCGGCTACGCCCCTGCTTCACCTGCTACTCCGACGACATGGGACCCGGCGCTCCACGCCGCTATTCAGCAGGCGCCCGCCCCGGCACCTACTTCGGCGGCGGCGACTGGTTCATGGACACCGGCGCCTCCGCTCACATGACTTCTCACCCCGGTAACCTCTCCCATTCATCTCCCACTTCCACCTCCTCTCGCATCATCGTTGGTAACGGTGCTAGTCTTCCTATTTCCCATCTAGGTTCCACTCAATTTCTTTCCACTGCTAAACCTTGTCTCTAAATAATGTCATAGTCTCTCCACATCTTGTTAAGAACCTCGTTTCTGTTCGTCAACTTTCCCGTGAAAACTCCGTAACTGTTTAATTTGACGCTGTTGGTTTTTCTGTTAAGGACGCCCATACTCGGATGGTGCTCCACCGATGTGAGAGCCCCGACGATCTCTACCCGTCCAGCCGACGTCCTCCTCTGCCGCTGGACCCGGGCGTTCTCCACTAGCATCGACCTTTGGCATGCTTGTCTTGGTCATCCCAGCTCCGCCGTACTACATCACATTTTGAGGGATTTTTCTTTTTCATGTAATAAAACGGAAGCTCACACCTGTGAAGCATGTCGTGTTGGCAAACATGTTCGCCTCCCTTTTAGTAGCTCCACCACAGTTGCGTCGTTTCCTTTCCAGTTAATTCATAGTGATGTTTGGACCTCTCCCATACCTAGTCATTCCGGTTTTGTCTATTGTCTTGTTATTATGGATGATTACTCTCATTTTGTGTGGACGTTCCCTCTTCGCAAGAAATCCGATGTCGCTGCCACTCTCACCACGTTTTATTCCTACATCTCCACACAATTTGGTCGCCCCATACTTGCTCTCCAAACTGATAATGGAAAAGAATTCGATAACCTTGCCATTCGCACCCTCCTCTCCACCCACGGCACCATCTTTCGCCTAACCTGTCCTTACACATCCCAGCAGAACGGCCGGGCTGAACGCATCCTCCGCACGATAAACGACTGTGTTCGCACCCTCCTTTTCCACGCCCATGTTCCACCCCCTTTCTGGCCCGACGCTTTAGCCACCGCCACTCTACTCACAAACATTCGCCCCTGTCGTACCCGTTGGAACTATGCACCTCATCATCTCCTGTTCGGTTCTCCACCATCCTACGATGATCTCCGGATTTTTGGGTGCCTATGTTATCCTAGCGTCGCCGCCACCGCACCTCATAAACTCGCTCCCCGTTCATTGCCCTGTGTCTTCCTCGGTTACCCGGCTAACACCAAAGGATATCGCTGCTATGATCCGGTGTCTCATCGTGTCATCACCTCCCGACACGTTTACTTTGATGAGTTGTGCTTTCCCTTGGCACAGGTTTCTCCGGCTGCTACTTCTCCCTCCCCTGAGGTCGAGACCCCGTGGCGTCACGTCCCTCCAGCTCTCACCGCACCCCTTGCGGTGCTGCCGGCAGCACCGACCACGCCACCACCCACGTTGCCCTCGAGTTCCAACTCGGGCACCGCCTCATCGCCTGCGCCGCCCTCGAGCCTACACTCGGGCGCCGCTGCTGCCACCGCCTCACCCTCGAGCGCTGCCTCGGGTGACGCTGTCACCACCTCGTCGCCCTCGACGACGACATCCGCGGGTCCTACCACCCGCGCCCGTGCCGGCATCTTCCGCCCGAGCACCCGGTATGCTGCGGACGAGTACGTCTACACCGCGGTGACTGCCGCCCCAGCCGCGTTTTCATCGACTGCCGCCCCAGCTGCGTCCCCTTCGCCGCTGTCGGCCTCTGCCCGGGCCGCCTTGCGTGACCCTAGGTGGCTCGCGGCCATGCAAGCTGAGTTCGACGCCCTGCAGAAGAACAAGACGTGGGCGCTTGTTCCCCGCCCTCCCCACGCCAACGTCATCACCGGGAAGTGGGTCTTCAAGCATAAGTTCCATCCGGACGGCTCTATTGACCGTCACAAGGCCCGCTGGGTGGTTCGTGGCTTTCGCCAGCGTGCCGGCGTCGACTTCACCGACACCTTCGCCCCGGTTGTCAAACCCGGGACGATCCGCACCGTCCTCCAGCTCGCGGTGTCTCGCGCTTGGCCTGTGCACCAGATGGACGTGTCGAATGCTTTCCTCCATGGCCATCTCGACGAGCAGGTGTTCTGTCAGCAGCCCACGGGTTTCGTCGACACCGCCCACCCGGATCACGTCTGTCTGCTCTCGCGCTCCCTCTATGGGCTCAAGCAGGCTCCTCGCGTGTGGTACCAGCGCATCGCTACGTTTCTTCACCGACTTGGCTTCCGCTCCACTCGCTCCGATGCATCGCTATTCGTGTACCACCAGGGTGACACCACCGCCTACCTGCTGCTCTACGTTGATGATATCATCTTGACGGCGTCCACCGTTGTTCTCCTTCGACAGCTCACTGATCGTCTCCGTGCTGAGTTTGCTCTTAAGGATTTGGGGCCTCTCCACTACTTCCTCGGGATCGAGGTGGTACGTCGAGCTGACGGCTTCTTCCTACACCAGCGGAAGTACGCCCACGAGATTCTTGACCGCGCCGGGATGCTTAATTGCAAACCCGCGGCCACGCCTGTCGACACGAAGAACAAGCTCTCCGCCTCAGATGGTTCTCCGGCCCCGGATGCTGCGTTCTACCGGTCCATTGTTGGTGCCCTCCAGTACCTCACTCTCACCAGGTCAGAGTTGCAGTATGCTGTTCAGCAGGTGTGCCTCCACATGCATGCCCCTCGTGATGTTCACTGGACTGCGGTCAAGCGGATTCTGCGCTACATCTGCGGCACTATGGACCTTGTCCTCTCGCTTCACGCCTCCGCCGCCCTGGACATCACCGCCTACTCGGATGCTGACTGGGCCGGCTGCCCCGACACCTGCCGCTCCACTTCGGGTTACTGTGTCTACCTTGGACCGTCCCTTATCTCGTGGTCGTCCAAGCGCCAGCCTACGGTGTCCCGCTCCAGTGCTGTCGCGTCGTGGCTAATGCGGTTGCCGAGTGCTCATGACTTCGTCAGCTACTTCAGGAGCTCTCGTGTCCGATTACCAAGGCCACCGTGGTCTTCTGTGATAACGTGTCGGCGGTCTATCTCTCTGCTAATCCGGTTCATCATCGCCGGACAAAGCATATCGAGCTTGACATTCACTTCGTTCGGGAACAGGTGGCTCTCGGACATGTACGTGTCCTACACGTACCCACCTCTCAGCAGTTCGCAGACATCATAACCAAAGGGTTGCCTACAGCGCCTTTTGAGGAGTTCAGGTCCAATCTTTGCGTCGGCTCTGGCGACGCTTCGACTGCGGGGGTATTGAGTATATAATTAATGATTGTATTAGATTACTTGTATGTCAAGTCTAGATTATTTGTATGTCAAATCTGTACTCCTATATATGTGCTACCTGATCAATAGAATCAAGCGTTGCAATCCAATTCCTCTAGACCAGACCTGCCCTTTCTGGCCGCCGGTGCTTGACGCCACGCCGGCGATTGGCTCATTCTCCGCTGTGGCGGCCTTCGAGGGCCGTGTATACGCTGCCAACATGACCGGCTCCGTCGCGGTCGTCGAGATATCCCCGCGGTACAAGGAGCCGCAGGTCATCACTATCGTGGACGCACGCAACTGGGAATGGGAGAATGTGCCCAACACCTTTCTCGTGGACAACGTCGGCGAGCTGCTGCTCGTGCGCGTTGCGGTCTGTAGTCCCCTAGAGGTATTCAGGGTTGATCTTCCAAGGAATGTGCTCGTGCCTGTCGCCAGCATCGGGAACCGTGCTCTGTTCCTTGGCCTCCGGTGTTCTGTTTCCGTCGACGCTGATCGTCTACCTGCCATTGACACCAACAACGTCTACTTCGACCTTGGCCTGCTGTTCAAATGCGGGATCTGCAGGTGTCAACTTGGGGACGACAGAGGTGAGGGTCGCATCGAACAGTGTTCTGCTCGTCCGATGAGCCTCGCACATGTTCTCCTACGCTACTGTATGGGCTCCGGCCGTTAGCTTTTCCTGCACGAAAGAACAAACGGATGTGTTCTTGTGGCCGTGGCTTGATGAATTTTACCATCAGAGATTCATTAATATTCGTCTTACTTAATTTATCTGCTGGCAAATTGTCATCTCGTCTCAACTCAGTTTGTTAATTGGCTTATAATTTAGATTGATCGTATGGAAGTAATAAAATTAGTTTTTTTTTTTGAACTGAAAATCAGTTTCTTTTGTTAGTATTGATTGCCATGCACCTAGGCGCAGATCTGCATAACGGCATATAGAATATCGTGGGTCTATTTTGACACGTTCACCGCTGCACTTCCAAAACTAGGTGTATTGAGAACTTGCCTATGGCAAGATGGTTAGGAAGGTGGTTGTACTCCTAGCTCAACAGAGTTCAAACCTCAGGTTTGACATTGGTGTTTCTCATTTAAGCGGAATATTCTTTAGTGGAAGCGACATTCCCGTCGACAGCGAGGTGCCTGTGATGACTTCGTCAATCTCAAGACCCGACAGCCGGCTCAGTCTTTCGGAGGTGCTCATAGGGGTAGGGTGTGCGTGTGTGCGTTCATAGGGGTGAGTGTGTGCACGTGCATGTAAGCGTCTCGTTGTACCGAGTTTCGAAAAAAAAAACTAGCGTATCTTCTGACCTAATCCCCATCGCGCGCCGCCTGCACATATAGAACTGTCTCAATCAGATCGATCGGCAGCGACAAGATAGACCACTGTCAAACCTCCACCGGCGCAAGCGCCACGCCACCATGCCGTCGCTGGCGCGAGACTGGTCGTCACTGGCCCCCGACCTTGTCCGCTGCGTCTGTGTCATCTTTCTCACCGACGGAGACATAGACTACTACGTGAGCCTCCGCGGCGTGTGCCGCGCCTGGCGCGCCGCCACCTACGACCCGTGCGGCCGGCGCCGTGCTTCCGTCCATACGGATGGGCCATGCTCGGCTAACTTGATCGGGACGCTGCAGGGGAGCAGGATAGCCGCCGCCTCTTCCTCAACACTAACACCGGGCGTTTCATGTGGAAGGACATACCCATACTCCATGGTGACGAGGCCGATGCCTGTGTCGCCGCTGACGACACCAACAGATTGCTTATCCTAAAGGCGGCCAACGATGAATCTGGGATCGTCGTCCTCAACCCCTTCACAGTTCACAGGGTACATGGCCTCCTACCCTCGGTCATGGCACAACCTTGGTCGTCGAACTGTAACAGTAGCGGTGGGCATCCAGCCGACAAGGGAGCTCTACACCTTCTGGAACGATTGTCTTGTCGTACGCAACCGCAATGCAGGCTCAAATCAAACACGCCAAAATGTAATAAGTTATAAAAAAAACACGCCAAAATGTATTTGAGTATACTTTTCCGGAAATAAGAGTATAAAAAGGATGAATTAAATCGAATGGTAATTTTCCATTGCGTGAATTTGGTGCATTTTGTTTTACAAAAAAAAAATACATGGCCAAAACTACCTAGAGCACAATACACGTACTAAAGCAAAATACTCCGTAGATGGAAACGTTCTAGACGTAGTCTTTCTTTTCAGGAAACAGATCGTGAATACTAAACGTCTGTGTGCAGGATCGCACGCTCAATATGGGACTGATCCAACGGCGCTAGAAATCGGGAGTCAAATTACTAGGGTATCCCAGCGCAGCGCCGCCTGCACATATAGATCCATGAACATGTCGAACCTCCACCGGCGCAAGCGGGCGGCGACCATGCCGTCGCCAGACTGGTCGTCGCTGGGCCCGGATCTCCTCAGCTGCATCGGCGACATCTTCCTTGCCACCGGCGACATCGACTGGTACATGGCCATCCGTGCCGTGTGCAGAACCTGGCGCGCCGCCACCATCGACCCGCACGGCCCGGATCAACGGTTCCATCCCCACGGATGGGCCATGCTCGGCTCGCTCGATCAGGACGTAGCAGGGGAGCAGGATGGCAGCCGCCGCCTCTTCCTCAACGTCAACACAGGGCGTTTCTTGTGGAAGGACATGCCGATGCTCAGCCGTTATGTCTGTCTCGCCGCCGACGACACCAACGGCCTTCTCGTCCTAAGGGCAGTGAGCGACTACGGTGTCTGCGTCCTCAACCCCTTCACAGGGCACATGGTCTCGTGCCCTCCGTCATGGGTAAGCCTTGCCACCAGAAGGTTAAAAGTGACAGTGCACGGCTCGAAGACAAGTTTGCTCTACGCGTGGAACTCATGTCATTCCATTGGAAAGAGCAAGCCTTTTCTTACGTGCGAGACGGCATTCCAGCACTACTCGTCCAAGGCTTTGGTGACCTTCCAAGGTTGTGCATACGAAGTACTCCCTCCGTTCCAAATTAATTGACTTCCATTTGTCCACACATTGATGTATCTAGACATGTTACACGTATAGATACATCCACATGTGGATAAATGAAAGTCAATTAATTTGGAACGGAGGGAGTAGACGAGAAGGGAATGGTGAGGGTCGTGGAAAAGCAAGACCACTCCACACGTCCTCGGCAACTGAGGCCGGCGCTAGAAACATGCCATGCTGAGCGCAGTTTTCTCATGGCACTAGTAATATACCCTGCACCCCTGCACACCTTCCTCGTCGACAACGCCGGGGAGGTGCTGCTTGTGCGCCTTCAGACTTCAGAGGGCCACGGCGCCGCACAGATCTTTAGGGTCAACCTAGAGAACAAATCTCTACACGCAGTCACGAGCATCGGGAACCGTGCCATCTTACTCGGCAACCGTTGCCTCTCTAAAAAAAAAAAAAAACCCCGTTGTCTCTCTATCGATGCTCGCAATTTTCCTGGCATCGAAAGCAACTGCATCTACTACGTCGGTGGCGAGAGTTCAGGAACCCGCACGATCTGCATTTACCGCCTGGAGGTTGAAAGCCATGAGCAACTTTTCAAATCCTTGCCCAATGAGATTAGGTTAGCTCCAGTCCTCCCATTGAGTCTTCTAGAGGTTCTCATGGACTACCCCAAGTATGAATGGAGGTTCGGCAGCTCGCGCCCAACTTGGGAATATTAGCCTGTTCTTTTCTTAATTTGCAGTCAGCTTGATATTTATTTTATGAGAAGATATAACTGAAAGTGTGATCATTTATTTAATACTTTATTGTGATTGACTAATATGGTTCACTCTATTATGAATGCACGTGTTGTTGGGTGTATCTATGGGAGGATAGGGAAATTTTAGCATGCCTCCAGGCTCCAGCGGCATGCCATTGAGCTTACTGTTGATAAGCATAATGTGTTTTCCTTGAAGTGGGGGCAAAAGTTTGTCCCCCAATCTATTAATTAGGAAGAAGAAAGTTGCCCAGTTAATTAGCGGAAAACTAGGCGGAAACCGATACAACGGAACCACAACCAGAAGCGAACAACACCTAAGAGCCAACAAACTCGTCCAACCTAATACAAACACGAACTGACAACACGAAAACCTGAAATGGGCCCAACAATCAAAAAAAGCGGAAGCTTTCTTTTTTTTGAGGGAAAGGTCATTTGCTAGCTTTATTAACTCAAAATATAGTTACATCCTTTACCAAAAGTGACAGACTAAAACCTGGAGGTATATCACACCACAGAGACGGTGGATTATTCCTCCCAAAATTAGCTAGCTCATGAGCAACAATATTAGACTCCCTATCACAATATTGTATAATGACCTTCCCGAAATCATGAAATAAATCTCGACATTCCTCCAAAATGGGCGCTTAAGAACATGACATGCAAGTCGTTTAGCAACGATCAAACCTTCACGTAAAGCCATTGCTTCCGCAGTTTCTGCATAAAAACATGAGTTAAGTTTCTACACGAAGCACCCACAAAATCCCCAACATCATCTCTTACAATGGCTCTGATCGCTCCTTCTCTATAATTCTCTGAAAAAGATGCATCCACATTTAGTATCTGATACCCAGAAGGTGATTTTGCCGATTTGTTCTTCTTATTCATAGAGATCCCTTTCCCAGCACTACGACAATAATTCATTGATAGAGCCTAAATAACTAAAGCTGTACGCTTAGGATTCTGAACTATTTCATCCTTTAAAATCTGTCGGCGTTGCCACCATAAATACCAGCAAGTGACCGCAAATGCTTCAGCGGCAGTCACAGGTTGCATGTAATGTTGTTTGTATTTTCCTTCACACAAGATATATTCGATCATCGCTGAGCCTGATCGATCAATATTCTTAGCATCTTCTATCATTTCATTCAGATCCAAAGCTTGCCAAACTGCTGCATCACGCCTGCATGAAAAAAGCACATGCCGAATATCTTCTGCTCCTTTACAAATCTCACACTGCCACTGGTTTTCTTATGCCGATTCACTAATATACAGTAGGATGGGACAGATCCATTCATACAACACCACATGAAGATCTTTACTTTAGCACGAACTCTCAACGACCAAAGACCCTTCCAAACTAGGTTAGAAGCAGAAGAGCCTTGGCCTGCCATACGAGCAAGTCTGTCACCATATTGAGACTCCCATTTGAGATGATAAGCTGACTTAACCGAAACGATACCACTTTTATTGAAATGCCAGGCTATGAAGTCTTTAGTATCTTGGTTTGGCAGTGGTATTTGTAAGATTCTTTGGACATCGATAGTCCAAAAAATTCCCGAATCAACTGCTCATCCCACTGTCCGGTAATCGGATCAATTAGCTCATATACCTTTATTAACAAGGTGTTTCCTCGGCGAGTAATAATTTTCCAGTTTGGGCCGCTAGGAACCCAACAATCCTCCCATATATCGATATTCCTACCATCACCTACACGCCAAATGCAACCTATTTAAAAAGTCTGTAGTCCCATCCAAATACTTTGCCAAACATAGGATGATTCTTTCTTTTATTCCACTCACAGAATATCTCCATCCGGGTAGTACTTCGCCCGTGAACTCTAGCACAAAACGAATCATAGTGCTCAATTAGTCTCCAGCACTGTTTCGCAAGTAAAGCTAAATTAAAGCAGTGAACATCTCGGAATCCCATTCCTCCTTGTCCTTGAGGCACACACATTTTCCACCATGTAAAGCAATGCATTCTCCTCTGATTTTCCTTATCACCCCATCAATAATGTGACATTGCGTCAGTGATTCCCGCCTCAGAGATTTTTTTTGACAATTTGAACACACTCATCACATATGTTGGGATGCCTTGGCCACCCCTTTGAGAAGAGCTTATTTTCCACCAAAACTGAGAATTCTTTCCTTCCAACAATTTACTAGTTTAGCAATTCTATCAATAAGGTGCTTGAAACATGTAAAGTTTGGAAGCGTTTCTACTCGGTAGCATATACCGAGCCGCGTGGTGTATATTTATATGGGATGCATTGCGGCATCAAGCAATTACATGATTCGGTCTACAACTCAATAGGAAACGTGTTAGCTTTATATTCCAGCTAAACACGGTTTACAACTCGTTTAAACTATTATCTCTAACAAAACAATCAGTCCTGTCCATGCCAGTCATCGCTGGCAGGCCTCAGTATTTATCGGATAACGACTCAGTTATGATATATTCAGAATTTGCCATACTTCCACTTTGTCATCGACACTTGTATTTGGACTGAAGAAACATTTGTAAATACATATACATGTTTTGTAAATACGTGCCAAGTTTCGTGGGGAAATGAAATTTGCTCTGTTCTGTGCAAAAAAGACAAATCAGTGGTTGAAATGGAATTTTCAAAAACATTTTTTTAAAGCACTGATTTTGTTATTTTTGCACAGCGCACCACAATGTCACTTCATCATGAAACTTGGCACGTATTTAGAAAACATTTATATGTTCGTCACCATTTTTTCAGATATTTTGGAAACGTTTTACTATTGTTTTAATTTTGTGTAAAACGCCTCCTCGAGTATTTTTCATTAACTTATTGGACCTTGATAAAGCAGTGGAAAGTGGTTTTGGATGAAATTGGGAACGAATGCTACTTTTCATTAATTATTGGACCTTGATAAAGCAGTGGAAAGTGGTTTTGAAAAATAATCTTTTTTCGAACAAATAATCTTGTTACCCCAGTCTTGTTGGAAGGGTGCACGGTGCACCTTGTAGGCTTGTAGTGATAACGGATGCCTGCGCAGTGCGCACCGTGTAAATGCTCCACTTTTTTCTTCACATCGTAAAAGAAGAACGAGGCAAAATTTCAGAGAGGCCACTTCGCCGGCAAAACCAGCCAACGGTAATATCTCCCGGAGTCTCTACCTGTCAGCGCCTCGCCCGGCGGCCGGCGCCGTGAGGAAAATTCCCCGGCCACTCGGCCAGCACGCGGACACATCGGCGAGCCACCCCACACGCGGCCATGTGGTCATGACCATGAGTCCATGACCCACCCATCGCCGTCGGCTCAGCCCCAGCCATGCGAAATCCACCGGAACCATGCAAAAATCTCAAGTTCTCGCAGTCCTGTGGCCAGGGCGCGGCCACCTCAGCCACCCCATCCGCCCACCTCGCAGCCCGCGCGCCAATGGCGACTCGGCTTAAGATTCCGCTGGATAAGGACTCGATCGCACCGGCCTCCTATTTAAACGGCTCGCACTCCCGCTAACTCTCCACAGCACCAACAGACACCAGCAACTCTTGAGCTCACTCCAAGAACCTCAGAGCAAGCAATGGCAGCGGCACTCTCCTCCCCGGCGATGGCCGGCACCCCGGTGAAGGCCTCCAGGGCCTCCCCCTTCGGCGAGGGCCGCATCACCATGCGCAAGACGGCCGGCAAGCCTAAGGTGTCCGCGTCCGGCAGCCCGTGGTACGGCTCCGACCGCGTCCTCTACCTCGGCCCGCTCTCCGGCGAGCCCCCGAGCTACCTCACCGGCGAATTCCCCGGCGACTACGGCTGGGACACCGCGGGGCTGTCCGCCGACCCCGAGACCTTCGCCAAGAACCGCGAGCTCGAGGTGATCCACTCCCGCTGGGCCATGCTTGGAGCCCTCGGCTGCGTCTTCCCCGAGCTGCTCGCCCGCAACGGCGTCAAGTTCGGCGAGGCCGTCTGGTTCAAGGCAGGCTCTCAGATCTTCAGCGACGGCGGCCTCGACTACCTCGGCAACCCCAGCCTCGTCCACGCCCAGAGCATCCTCGCCATCTGGGCATGCCAGGTCGTCCTCATGGGCGCCGTCGAGGGTACCGCGTCGCCGGTGGCCCGCTCGGTGAGATCGTCGACCCGCTGTACCCTGGCGGCAGCTTCGACCCCCTGGGCCTGGCTGAGGACCCAGAGGCCTTCGCTGAGCTCAAGGTGAAGGAGCTCAAGAACGGCCGCCTCGCCATGTTCTCCATGTTCGGGTTCTTCGTTCAGGCCATCGTCACCGGCAAGGGTCCCCTCGAGAACCTCGCCGACCACCTCGCCGACCCCGTCAACAACAACGCCTGGGCCTTCGCCACCAACTTCGTTCCCGGCAAGTGAACTTCGTCAGCTCGCTAGCACTAGCATGTGCGTGCGCGCGCGCGCTTGGCCGACAACTTCATGGCTGATGGATGCTGCTGCATGTGTGTCGATCTCTTATTGTTTCCGTTGTGAGATTGAGTCAGGACTGGTAGATGTTGCATGTGAGGGCGAGTCGAGATGAGGAGTTGGTGTTGTACACTATAAGATCGATGGTGTTTCTGCAATATCTGGTTATTTTTCAGATTAAATCAAGACATCTGTGTTCTTCTGCTTACTGAATTGCTCTCTTATTTTTCTGAATGTCAAACACAGAAGGTCTCTGAATAATTTTCTGAAATTCAAACCTTGTACAATTTCCTATAAAGATATTGTCATCACCCAACTCAACCCTCCTCTAAAACTTGCATATTCTCTGTTACAAATTCTGTACAAATTTGAGGTTTCCCTCAGTAAAAATATGAACACTAGGACTAGTGCAACTTCCATTCTGAAGAAATTTGCAGCCACTCTGCTACCGTCCCTGAATAGCCGTCATGGCCATGGTGTTCCTAGTGTTGTCGATGTCGAGTTCGGCCTTCTTCTGCTCCATCATCGCCAGATACGCAGGCTGATTCGGCGTCGGGAGCGACAACGATGAGGTTGCTGAGGCGCTCCCGTTCTCCAAGATGGACACGACGGACGACATGAGCGGCCTCCTGCTCGGGTCGTCCTGGACGCACAGGAGGCCGACGTGGATGCAGAGCAGAGCCTCGTCCGGTGAACAGGTCCCTGCCATGGACTGATCCAGCAGCTCGCCTGCCCTTCCTTCCCGCCACAGATGCCATGCCTAGATGAAAATGGAAATTTCAGTTTTTTTCTATATCATGACATGGACTGTACTGAATAGGAAGTTAACTGCATATTTTTTGGGTTCACAGTTTTAATTCAGGTGCTTACGTAGACTATAAGACTGGGAAAGTTCATGATGCCGTCGTCAGAACTAATCCTGACGCCGCTCACGATCTCCAGGAGCAGCACGCCGAAGCTGTACACGTCGGACTTGACGGAGAAGACACCCTCCGCCGAGTACTCAGGAGCAATGTAACCACTGTTCACACCAACCGATTCAGAGTAGATGTTGTCAAACGCTGATCCTGAGCTTAAACCCTTTTTCATACGGAAAATGAGCATTTACAGGACTTGAAGTACTGACTATGTTCCGACGACGCGCCTGGTGTTGGCGTTGACCTGGTCGTCGCAGAAGATCTTAGCCATGCCAAAGTCGGCGATCTTGGGCCTCATCTCGGCGTCCAGCAGCACATTGCTGGCCTTGAGGTCTCTGTGTATCACCGTCAGCCTCGAGTCCTGGTGGAGGTAGAGCAGACCCCTCGCCACGCCCTTGATGATCCCCAGCCGCGTCGGCCAATCGAGCACCGATTTCCTTGCACTGTCTGCAACCAAATGCCATATAAAAGTTCAGCAAAGTAAAAGTTCAGTAACTTCACATTTGATGGTTTGAGTTATGAACAAGCATAAGCATACCGAAGAGGATGGCGTCCAGGCCTTTGTTGGGCAGGTACTCGTAGATGAGCAGCTTCTCTGCTCCCTCGGTGCAGCAGCCCAGGAGACGGACCAAGTTCCTGTGTTGTAACTTGGCGATCAGAATGGCCTCGTTCTTGAACTCCTCTGCTCCTTGGTCTGAATCTTTGCTCAGCCTCTTCACAGCAACCACCTGGCCGCTTTCTAATGTTGCCTGTCGAATGACACAAGAAACCAATGAAGTTGGATCATACATTGTTTTGGGTGTCCAAGTTATTACTCGTGACTGAATTCTTTTTGCTAGGCAGGGATAACAATAGGTCTCAGGTGACCGAAAATTTGCAAAGTGCATGAAACTAGTAATAGTACCTTGTAAACCTTGCCGAACCCTCCGCGGCCGATCATGCATGTCTTGGAGAAGTTGCCCGTGGCGGCAACGATGTCGGCGAACCGCATGGATGGGAACTCAAGATCTTCAGTGTGGTCTCCTTCTCCGATCTCTGTCGATGGATTCGCGCTTCCCGGCATTAGCTTCTTCTGGCTCTCGGTTTTCCTTCCCTTGTCTGCAAAATTGATGTTGTGACTTGTGAGCATTTCATCTCAGAATGATTGAGCATGACATGTTTAAAATTAAGAAGGAAAAAGGTAGAAAATAGTATAAAACTGTACCTCTGAACCGACAGAACCATACAAAGAAAATGGATGTCAGCAGCAGGATGCCTGTTAACACCGGCAGTGCTATCTTCACTGCAATTTTACTACCTGCACATGCAAATACAGGGCACAAGTACGTTTGATGAAACACCAATTTGGCCAGAGGAGAGAAAATTTGGTTTGAATTCGGTATAAATCTAAGTAAGTTTTTTGAAATTCAAATTCAACGGGGATGCTAGAATGGCAAATGATTTCGTGTCGTTGCGTTGTGTCAGCCATCTCTCGTACCTGCCGACGAAGCAGAGACGGGAACGCGGAGGTAGAGGGTCTCGGCGGCGGTGGCAAACTGCACGCCGACCACCATGGCGTCGACGAGGTCCCCGAACCACACCAGGCACCGCCTGACGTCCCCCTTGGCGCTGCTGCTCTGCAGGTTGGCGTACGCGTACGCCACGCAAGAGCAGTTGGCCGTGCACGTCACCGCGCACTCTTCGGCGCTCCGGTTGCCGCCCAACACCACGAACTTGTCCGGCACCTTCATGCTCGGCATCGCCAGGAACCCCTCCCCTCCGCCGCCGCACGGTGGCAGCGGCTCCTTCCGTCGGCACCCCTGCCCGAACCTGCCTGCGCTCCACTCGGAGGCGCTCGCCGGCTCGAACCCGTCGAGGCACCTGCACGCCGGGACCGGCACCGCCGTGCCGTCGCAGTACCCGTACGCGCCGCAGCTCTCGTACGTGCTGCACGCGACGTACGGAAACGACGCGAGCGTGGCCCACGCCGACGCGGAGCTATTCCAGCCGAGCAGCTGGAACGTGCCGGAGCCGGTGACCACGTACCGCGTGGGGACGGCGCCGTCGGAGACGGTGAAAGACATGGAAATCTGCTCCTCGCTATCGACGACGGCGGTGTAGACATTTGTTCCGAGGCTGACGTAGTTGCTGGTGACGGTGGTGCCCGTCCAGACGGGCGTGCGCCAGTAGGGGCGCGTGCCGTTCCACATGAGCAGCTGGAGCGAGGTGGACGGGTCCAGGCCGTAGGAGAAGCTCCCCGGCGCCGGGTCGCCGGGGGACTTCCAGGACACGATGCGCGCACCCTGGCGTGTCCGGTGGTTGAGCCGGACCGTCATGCCAGGGACGAAGGTGTCCGTCGGGTGGTCGAAGCTCTGCCACAGCACGGTGTTGTTCTTAGCGCGGAGGAGCAGGTTGCCGTCGTTCCCCAGCACGGCCGGCTGAGGCGGCGAGGACGAGCTGCTCGGGCACCGGTCGTCGTCCAGATGACGCGGCCGTCGGTGTCGGAGAGGACGAGCGTGGAGGAGTCATTGGCCATAGCCAGCGTCGGGTTGGTGGCGGGTGTTTCGCGGTTGGCCACCCAGACGACGGTGCGTGGACCGGGCAGGCTGTTGTACCATATGCCGAGGTACAGCCTCCCTGGCGCGGCACCGTCCGGGGAGAAGAAGCCAAGGGCGAAGGCGCCGCCGTCTGACACGAGGGGCGCCTTGCCGGGCGAGAGCCGCTCGCCGACGGCCAGCTGGTCGCCTTCCGGCGCGCATGGCCGCGGCAGAAAGAGGCAGACGACGACCAGAACTGCGACGGTGCACCTCGCGCCACGTGACAGGTTCATGTCGATCTCGGCTTGTGCTTGTACATAAGCTCTTCACTGTTTACAGAAAAGAAATTAAGCAATGTAAAAACCACGAGTTTCTGGACACGATCAGACTAGTCTTATGAGTATCCAGAGCAGGTGATCTATAGTCTTCACCTTGGCTAACAACAACAACTACAGTCCATACAGTTGATGGTTCTGGCACGAGGCTGCGACCAAGTTAACGCGGATTGGCGAAATGCCACGCGAAATTATCAGCGATTTTGACTATTTTTACGGGGTAGCGAAGACTACCGATCGATCAATACCACTCGTGTGTTCCAACATCAAGCCAACCAAAAAGTAAATTACTGTGTCCACATGCAATATCTTTCGCCTCTTGACGAAAGGCTAGGAAAAACAAACCGTGTTTTTTCTGAAACCGTTTTCAGAGTTTGAACCAGGGAAGGTTAAGTGTGACCTTGCAGAGCTGCTAGTCCTCATGATTGGATGGAAGTCTACCCCATGCGCTCGGTCGTTTTCATGACTTTCAGTTTAGACTTCGAAGCTGCATTTTTTCTGGACTTAATTTTTTTTTGAATTTTTACCGGAGGGAGTAAATCCCCACCTGAATATATATCAAAGTTGCCTTGAGCCTTTGCAGCCTCTACAAGATAGGTTTAAATGAACCAGAGAACACGGGGATTACAAAGGGGAGAGATAAAAGAAAAACACACACAAGGAAAGGGAACGGCAAGAGCCAACGTGTTTCTCTTTCCTGCACACGGCTATCGCACCCTAGTTTTGTCCGACCGGCCTGCATTTTCTAAGCAAGTAAAAACAATTGCAACAAGCCAACACCCACCTAACCACGTAAAATCATTTTCCTGGAGTGTTTCTTCTTTGAGTCGTGAATCTTTTGTTAGCATCTCAATATCTTGTTCTATTTTCAACTCAAAACGGATGATATATACCAAGAATTCAAGAAAGAAACGTGATAATCGCATTCAGACATAATGATTTCGAAAACAAATGATACATTTTGTTGAGACATACATTCTTTCAACATTGTTCATACATCTAGAACTTCTTCAAGAAAATACTCATACGTTTAAAACTAAAAAATTGTCATTCTATCGCCCTTCTATCTCGGTAAGTGTAAAACTGTTAATGGAATTTTGAATATTATTTCTGATTTGTTCCATTTGAGCACTTTGTCGTGCAAAGTAGGCGGGCCGATTGGGGGCTGAAAGTGTGGTGCTTCCATTCTCTAAGACAAACACGATGGATGGCATGTGTGGTCTGTCATCTGGGTTCTCTTGAACACATAAGAGGGCTACATGGACACAAAGCAATACTTCATCCGGCGAACAAGTATCCCTTATGAATGATTCAGGCAACATCTTAGTCTTTCCTTCCTTACACATATTCCATGACTGAAACAAAAAAAAGAACATAATATTAGTATTCGTTTTTGTTTCTCAAGCCAAAAATATTTACGAAATTTGATAAACTTTCAGAAATGAAACTTGAGAGTAGTCATGCGCGTACTCACGTAGACCGTGAGGCTAGGGAAGCCCATGATTTGGCTATTGGAGTTTATCCTTACACCGGTTACAACCTCTAGTAGTAACACGCCAAAGCTGTAGACATCTGACTTGGTAGAGAAGATGCCTGCCATTGCATACTCAGGAGCCATGTAACCACTGCTTGATCATTCCAGTTGTAAGAGTTATTAGATGGGAGTTGAATTTATTCTAAATTTATTTTGGCTCTTTTGTAATGAACACTCACTATGTGCCAACAACTCGTTGGGTATTTGCATTTTGCTGGTTATCACCGAAGATCCTCGCCATACCAAAATCTGCTATCTTGGGTTTCATCTCCGCATCAAGCAAAACATTACCAACTTTGAGATCTCTGTGAATTATTGTCAATCTTGAATCTTGATGGAGGTAAAGAAGTCCTCTAGCGACTCCTTTGATTATATTGAATCTTGTTGCCCAATCCAACATAAGTTTTCTTGAATCATCTGTAAACATAAGAAATTGTAATTAACCTTTTTGAATTTGTAAGGGAATTATGTTGGTCTGCCAGATTACATACCAAAAAGGGTATCATCTAAGCTCCCGTTAGGAAGATACTCATAAATCAACAACTTTTCATCCTTGTCCCCACAACATCCAAGAAGACGAACCAAGTTTCTATGCTGCAATTTGGCAATTAAAATCACTTCGTTCTTGAATTCCTTTACTCCTTGTTGTGAATCCTTACTTAGCCTCTTGATAGCAACTTGTTGACCACCTAAAATTCCCTAGAGAATTCGAAGTCAAGATACTGATCAAAAAATTCACATGAACCACTCAATTGTATTGATTTTGGAACTACTCGATGAGTTACCTTGTAAACTTTGCCAAAACCTCCTTGCCCAATCATACATGTTTCAGAGAAATCATGTGTTGCTTGGGAAATTTCTTCAAATCTTGCAAATGGAAATTCAAAATCGTGAGGAGGGTTTCCCTCCCCAAGTTCATATGGGGTACTCATACCATCCGACGTTGCATTATTTTGTTTTCTCCATTTTTTATGTTTGCTTGCTGACAAAAGGTTACAAATATCCGTGTTCTAATGAGTATATCATACACATAAAAAAAATGGAAATTATAAAAGGTATGTGAGGATTTTACAACATGAAGAAAATGAGTATCCAGCATTCGATTTTTGATCGACGGTGGATGAACTTTTAGGCTGTGACGTTGCCATGTGTTAACTAATGGTTAGTCTGCTCTAGAGAACATCAACTCGTTAACCACATCCAAGAAATAGAAGGTTCTGGTCTACACTTAGAACGATTGATGTACGTCTTATATTCCTTATTAATTCTGAAATTAACCAGATCAAATAACCCATAACACACATTTGTCACCATCTAAAATTGTAGACCTAAGATTATGGCAACAACTTGACATATATTTATAAGATAAAGTTCACATGTTACTAAAAGTACCTATTCTCCCCCACACGCACTCACGCATGCAAGCACTGTATTTGTTTGTCAAATCCGAACATTTTTCAAACCTGAACATTTTTTGAAAATCTGAACACCTTTTAAATCTGAATTTTTAAATATGAATATTAAAAACCTAAATATTTTCAAAGTCTGAACATTTTAAAATATGATCATTTTTTAACATCTAAACATTTTCCAAATATGAATATTTTTCACAATCTGAACATGTTTGAAATATAAACATTCTCAAAATCATAAAAAGTAAAGTTTAAAAAGGAATCAAAGCTAGAAAAGGAAAGCAAAAAAAAACAAGAATGAAAAACAGAAAAACAGCCAATGGACCGGTCAATTGACGGGGTGAATGGGCGAACAGCTCCCGCCGCCCGCGCCACAAAAGGTGGCAACTAGGATTTGCGGTGCCATCTCCTTGAACGATGCACGTACAAACCAAAGATGTTCAAAAGAATACTCCCCATGATATTGAATAAGTGACAGGAGATGTATGGCAGAAGTTGTATGATATGGGGCGGAGGAAGTAGCTCGTGTAGTCTTCATGTGGATTTGTAGCAAAGAGCCAACACCAGACGAGAGCATGTGGGGCGTGCAGCCTGCTTGCTCTCGGCCTCCCATGCCGCCTGCACGTTGGACTGGCTCACTTGGGACTTCCCTTGGCCCATGAATCACCCACTTGCTGATGGGCCCTGGGCCACCGCAACTCTGCTGCCAATGCTGGACCGTATGCTTTCATCGATTGGAACGGACTCCAGTCTGCCGTACGTGCAGGTTGAAATCTTGCATGAAATGTTCAAAGAACAAAAAAAATCTCGCATCAAAAAGATGCACACACATATTTATTTATTATTCAATCAAGTCTTACAAGAGAATACATTAGTTAACCCGAAGCTACCAAACCAAGCGACATCAATTGCTACACCTAACAATTTGATGATGGGGATGGTCATGATCAGGCCCATCGCCCTAGCCTCACACTGGTGCCTCGCCACATAAAATAGGAGGCCTCACCAAACCGTCCGAGGGCACGGCGGGAGCACAACACGGTCTAGCAAACTCTCATGCGCTGACCCTGCACGCTGGGAACGAACAAGAAAATCTCGCCGCCGCGGCCGACCAGACTTTGTCCTGTCACGCCCTCTGGCAGTAGCGAGAGGGAGGAGAAGTGATGGGGATGGGAGTCTTGGCGACGCGGGTTAGTGTTTCCCTCCCGCCGCCATGCGGGGGCGGACAAGAGGAACAAATCCGCACCGACTACCACTTCAACTCCAAACGTAACATAACTAATACTAATATTTGACACAAACACACCAAACACATCGCTTGACATACATGCTGGATATGCCAAGCTTAAACTCACATAAGGGTTATTTGCTCTAGTTTTGCATGTTCAAAGTGTTTCAAGATTTTGTATTAGTCCTAGAGTGCGGTATAGTATGGCCGAGTGCATCATCTCTTTAGAGGTCAAGGGTATTCATCTTTTTTTTGTAACAGAGTGTTGTATAATATGGCGATAAATACTATATATACATACCTTTGAATTTTAACCGTGCCAAGAAAATGCAGATGAGTACAAGAAGACTACTTCCTAAAACTGGTAGCACAATCCTCACTACATTGCTCTTTGCCCTTTTACCTGTGCAAATGCATACATAGCATAAAGATGGTAAGTGAAAGCAGTTACTTAAGTGCGAAAAGATTCTCAAAACTGGTATTGTTATTACTCAGCTGAGCGAGGAATAACTACTTCCAACCATACGACCTGATTGTCAAGATTTGTGCCAACAAACCAAGAAATTGAGAAAGCTCGATCGCACATCTATCGATATCGACTAAACAGAATAATTATAAGTTGACTGAGCTCCATTAATCACTAAAAAAATACTAGTATAAAGGGGAAGAAATTTGTACCATATGTTGCATCCAAGTCCGCAAGCCGGAGATAGAGTGTGTCGCTACCAGGGTCTGTGCCTATCTTGCCCGTGTCAACCAACTCACCTGCCCACACCAAGCACCTTGTTATGTCTCCCCTGGACCTGCCATTGCCTAGGTTTGCATAGGCGTAGGCCACGCAAGAGCAGTTGTGGCCGCACTCTGCAGCACATTCTTCTAACGTGCTACTGTTCCCGCCGACGAGCATGAATCCGTCCGGCGACTTCATCCCTGGCAAGGCTATGAAGCCGTCGCCACACCCACGCAGCGCCTCCTTCCTCCGGCACCCGCCGGAGAACCTACCGCTGGCCCACTCCTCCGCGCTTGCCGGATCGAAGCCATCAAGGCATCTGCATGTTGGGACGGGTGTTGCCGTCTCGTCACAGTACCCATACAAGCCGCAATAGCTGTACCGGGCGCATTCCGGTGATGGCCATTTATCGAGGACTTCCCACACCGTCGATATGCTGTTCCAGATCTGAAGCTGATCCTCGCCGGAGTATGTTATCACGTATCTGGTGGGCGGCGCATCGTCCGAGAGGGTGTAGGTCACGTAGATCTCCTCGTCGCTATCGACGACGGCTAGGTAGATGATGACGTCTGTGTTGGCATTTGGCAACTGGTATCGGCGCTCGTTCTTCACCACTTACCCCGTCCACGGACTGCTGCGGGCCAATGGGCGCGCCCCGTCCCAGAGGAATACCTGGAGGAAAGTGTTTGGGTCGCCACCGTAAGAGAAACGTTCCAAGATACCAAGCGATCTCCAACGACTTGGGGGCTGTATTTAAGATGGAGACTCATGCCGGGGAGGAACATGTCTGTGGGGTGGTCGAAGCTCTGGCACAGCATGGTGCCGTTCACTACACCACAACATACATTTTGGGGCACTCTAGTTGGGGCACTTCTCAAAGTGCTCCAAAATCTTTCAATTATAGGCATTTTGCCAAAATGTCCTAATAGGTATGACTTTTTGGGGCAATTTATCAAATTGTCTCTAAATATCATCGCTATTGAGGCACTTTGCCAAAATGTCCCAATAGGTATGACCTTTTGGGGCACTTTATTGAAATGCCTCTAAATGTCATAGCTATTGAGTCACTTTGGCAAAGTGCCCCAAAACGTTATGAGCCATTAGGACACTTTGACAACATTGTATTAAGTTTTTAGTACTAAACGGCTATGAGGAGCAACATGTGTGAGTTTGACCGGCCGGCGGTCGAGTTGGAGTTCAACATTGGTAGGCCGACGAGCTGGCGTCACCATCGTGGACAAGTGGAGTGCAGTATTATTCATGGGGACTGAAGCAATTCCTAGCTAAGTCCAACCAGCTGGATCCCTCCTCGCTCCTCTTCCTCCATGTTGCGCAGAGTTCTCAACGGAGCAATCACGCGCCTCTCAGCCTCCGGATTCTCCAGGGCACCGAGGCCTCTCCTCCCGCCCAGAGCATCGAGTCTCTCCACCTGGAGGGAACCCGGTGGTGATGGCGGCGCTGACGGCGAGAGCGAGGGAGAGGATGACCCCTTCTCCTTCCCAGACCAGCAGCAGCTTCCGCCGGATGTGGCGCGCGGCGTGGACGCCGTGGTCGTGGCGGCCGAGGGCTCCCATGCGGACGCCGCGGGTGCCAGGGAGCTCCTGGAGCGGTGCGGCGCCGCGGCCTCCGAGACGCTCGTGGTGGCCGCGCTCTCCCGCCTCCGGAACATCTGGGCCGCCGCGCACGCCGCGTTCCGGTGGGCTTCCGCGCGGCCCGAGTACTCCCCCGGACGGCACGCCTGCCACTCGATGCTCTCCATCCTCGCCAGGCACCGCCGCTTCGACGACGCCCGCGCCCTGCTCGACGAAATGCGCCGCAGGTCGCTCGCGTCCCCGAGGGCGGTGCTCCTCCTCATCCGCCGCTACTGCGCCGCGCGCGACGTCGCGAGCGCCGTCGCCGCGTTCCGGGCGCTCCCGAGGTTCGGTTTTGAGCCTGGCGTCGCCCAGTTCCACGGCCTCCTCAGCGCCCTCTGCAGGTACAAGAACGTCAAGGACACGGAGCACCTGCTTCTGTCCAGCGAAATGGAGTTCCCTTTCGAGACCAAGAGCTTCAACATTGTGCTCAATGGGTGGTGCAGCACGGCCTGCAGCGTGCGGGAGGCGAAGAGGTTTTGGACCGCCATGGAGGGTCGGGGTATCGAGAGAGACGTTGTTTCATATGGGAGTATGATTTCGTGCTTCTCGAGAGCCGGTAGCTTGGACACAGTCTTGAAGCTCTTTAACCGCATGAAAGAAGCTGGCATCGTGCCAGACCGGAAAGTTTACAATGCAGTTGTGCACAAGCTCACCAAGGGACAGTGTGTGGATGAGGCAAGGGCACTTGTCCTGACAGTGCGTGGATAAGATGAAGACTCTGCACTGCGAGCCCGAGATAGACACTTACATTATGTTGATCAGGAAGTTCTGTCGGTGGAAGCAGCATGACAGTGTGGACAAACTGTGGAATGCAATGCCTGCAAACGGGCTTAACCCTGATCGGAGTGCGTACATCGTGTTGATACATGGGTTGTTCTTGAATGGGAGACTAGAGGAGGCAGCAAAGTATTACAAGGAGATGAAAGCCAAGGGATTTCCACCAGAGGAGAAGACTGAATCAATGATACAGGCGTATCTTTCAGGCCGAGAGCTTGCCAAGGCGTCAGCTTCTGTTGGCTCAAGACGTGGTTCGGTGTCTCTCAAAGTAAGTCGCAGAGGATGGTAAAGATGAAGATCCCTTGGAGGTGATCGATGAGATGAAACACAGGAGAGGTTTTTCCCTTTTTGTGGAGTAACTGGTAGGTAATTTGGAGAGATGATTTAGTTAATCAGAAATAAGAGTCTGAATATTTAGTATTGTATGTTTGCCTTGGCTATCGGCTGGAATTAGAATGCGCAACCTTTGTTTAACCTGTTTAAACTTGGATATGCATCATTTTGCTGTATTCCTTCTCTTCTAGCTGTTAGATTATACTGGACTACATGTTGAGTTATTGGTGTTCTTTTCTCATCAGTTATATCTCATCAGTTAGGTGTTCTTTTCTCTGCTATCCCGTGGCTTCAATAAAGCCTAGTAGCTAGTAGCTTCGTCCATACCATTGATAACATGGTACGAGTCAAATTGCATGTGATCTTTATGAAGACCTTTCTTTAATATCCTACAGGATATTCCTGCTAATAGCAAGTGCCTTGTTTTGTCAGTTGTCACTAGCAATATGCAGAACTCTGGTATGTAGTCCAGTCTCCATAAGATGGAATTATCTTGCAACTGATGCAAGTTGATCTAAATTTTGTTGATAAGACGACGACAGATAATGGGTACAGTTATGGGGAAAACAACTTGCTTTCTCTTTACAAACCTACAGCCATCTGAGCCATGCTTGTCATGCTAGTGCTCACTGTCATTTTCATGGCATCTTATAGCTGTAAGCCTGCAAGTGTCGCTAACTCTTATGACTCATGACACCGACTAACATAGTGCACGACAATGTCTCAGCTTTAACTGATAGCCGCGTGGTAGTCTAGTCGCAGTCTGCTCATGTATGCACTGACTGTTACCATTCAGCTTTAATGAAGGGGGTGC
Organism: Poa pratensis; assembly: GCA_947311845.1. Lineage (NCBI taxonomy): Eukaryota > Viridiplantae > Streptophyta > Magnoliopsida > Poales > Poaceae > Poa > Poa pratensis. The sequence goes on from CAMZMU010000075.1 coordinate 44,942,920, forward strand.
AAAATGTAATATCAACTGAGGAATAATAACAAGTTCAGTTTGGTGTTTGGACTTGATGTTATGAGAACAAAAAGGAACTGATTTTTTGCAGAATACCAAATGCCTAGATCGAAACCAAAGAATACATACTACAGACCTACTACCACAGTTTGCAGAATTTCTGAGCTCAATTGTATTTAGTGACATTGTCATGTATAGCATAGTTGATTGTGTGTGCATGCGTGCATTTTTTTAATACCAGTGATGAATGATACTCTTGTGGCGTCGTAATTTTGTTATCTCAAAAGTATCAAGACATATCTTTATATTCTAATTATTTTATTTACCTCTAATGTTTTGTGTGATATGAATTTGGTTTGTGATAGCAAAAAAAAACATTGCTAGACAATAAACATGATAATGTAAAAACTAATGCGCTTATAGATAAAGAAATTATTCAAACATATTGAGTAATAAAGACATGTTATACTCCAATATCAATTGGGCGCGACAACGCGCGCCTTACCCTTCTAGTTTCTTATTCAAATTACAACATTTCTTTTGTCAAAACAAGACTTTAAATTTTAACTATGCTTATTTGTGTAACACAAATATCACAAAAAACATATTTGCACTTGTCACACGAAACAATATTTGATTGTGATTTTTATTTGAATTATTAAGATATTTGTAATTCTTGATTTGTGTTTTTTTTGGAGAAAAAAATCTTGATTTGATTAAGTATCTGTATTTATTTTCATAGGAAAATGGATTAAAAGTAGAAACTAACTTTTTTTCGTAAAGGTTTTAATGGGCTTTGGCCCAGACGAAATTGGCTCACTACGTCATTTACCTAGCATCTCTCTCTCTCTCTCTCTCTCTCTCTGTCTCTCCCCTTTCTCTCACGCACGAGCGTGACCCCTCTCTCTCCCGTCCCGTGGCGATGCGCCGCCGCAGCCACGCCTTGCTCCGGCCGTCGCCGGCCTTCCCCGGCGTCGCCGCGCCATGGAATAGCTCCGCCGCCTCTCTATCCCCGGTTCCCCGCCTCCGATTCGTACTGCACCGCCCCAGCCGAGCTCGCTCGCGAACCCTAACCCTAATTCGCCTCCGCCTCACTCGCGCCACCGCTCGCCGGCCACTTATCCACGGTGCCCACGCCTCCGGATGCTCCTCTGCAACAACCTCTCACGCCAACTCCTCCGACCCGATCTCCTCGAGCTCAATCCTCTGCTCCTTCTCCTCCACGAACACGGCTCTCTCAATCGCGACGCTGGCGTGACGGCAGTGAGCTACTGCAACCCGGCGTCCTCCTGTGGTTACTAGCGAGGTGGTGGTGAAGCTGGTGTGGCTGTGGTTGTGCCGCTGCGACTACGGCTGGTGAGTTGGTGCGGTGCTGTACTGGTGTTGCCGCTGCGACTCCTCCGTCTCCGATGCCGGCGGGAAGGTGATGTAGCCGCTACCCGGCATCGACTACGGCTTCTTCTAGTACAGTTCTGCCTCGGCTACAACTTCTCAAGGTGAGCTCTCCGGTCTCCTTCTCTTCTAGCTGCTCCTCCCCTTGCTCTGGAGCATGGCCATCGTGCCATAGCTCAACTAGTTTAGGTTGCTCTCTGTGAATAGTCATCGAGCCGAGTAACTGTGTGATGGTCTGTTCGATCTGGTGCTATTACTCGTGCTGCTTTTCTAGGGTCAGTCTCTGCCAGTGTGGTTTACTGATGATGTTCTTCAGTTTGGTCAATTAACAAACATGATTTGCTTATGTTAGTGTTACTAGAGTGTGGTTTACTTGCTCAAATCATGTGCATAAAGAATCTAGTTCTGTGTATATGTATATATAATATTTCCTGGTGATTTCTAGCTGCTGCTATGAGTTCTTAGTATATCATGTGATGAATTATATGCAGGTGCAGTAGTGTAGTTTAAACTTGCATAGACAGATTCTCTGTATATGTATTCTTGTGATTAATTTGCAGTTGCTCTTGTTTACCTCATGTAATAAAATAGTTTAAATAGGCTGTGTGCTAGCTATGATCAGTATATTTTATATGCTAAAGTCAACAGTTTTCTCATTATCATAACATGGAAACAATTACAAGGTCCTTACATTCTTATTATAGTTTGGAGTGCAAAATACTACATAATGTACTGTTGTAACTGTTTGCGTGGTAGAAAAGCATCAGGTTTCCTTCAACCACTCTATGTGCTTCAGTAGACACATGGGGAACTATGAAGAACGCAGGTTCACTAGGTGGTTAGGTGTGAGAATGTGCCAAGTTTAGTCAACCCCAATTACGTTCTCATATTATTTCTGTAGTGACTGCTCAATAATCCTGTCATAAGTCATAACAATAGGCGAGGGTAAATAATATGGCTGTTACATAAGAACAATTATGTTTTCATTGGGATTTGATAATAAAGATTACGATGCAAATGTTCTTACAGAGGTACGGAACCCTGATGAGAGGCTTTACTCTTTTCTGACTGCTACTTAGCTAGATGAACTAGAAAGTCCATGTTGGTATGTGTTAGTTTTCACGTCATGTCTGTTTATGGTCCATGACCAAAACCATTTTTCTTCTCACAGTCTGGACATTTGGTTCTATGCATGGATGATAAGTTTGTTGAGTCAAATTGTAGCAGAGAGGCGGGGGTAAATGATAGAGATGTCACATACCAGCAGGTCTAATTTCACTGGGATATGATAATGAATATTAAATACTGATTTTCTAGGTTTTGTCATGTCTTGCAGGAATACATTGTTTTTTTATCTGCTAACCTTGTAAATATGTGTTAAATATCTATTCGCCTATGTTTATTTTCTTGCAGGAATTGGCAATATGTTGTTACAGTAATGCCTACTCTACCATCATTCCCTCCACTTGACCTCAGGGAGCTAGGTTTGCATCCTGGTATACTTTCCTGGAGATTTAGTTAATGAAGGTCTAAACATGTTAAACTACATTGATGAGATATCACTCATGAAGGAATGCTCAAGGGCATAAATTTCTTCATGTTATACGTTGTCTCATATATATTACCAAAAAGTAGATAAGAAATAAATCCCACCATATCATAAATAGTTCATATTCCTTGGTATCGATATACGTTACAATAATATAATATGTGCTTATTAATCTCCATTCTTCATGAATTTAGAGTCTGGGACACCACACGCATCATATGAGTATGTGTGTTGCAGCCTGAATTGTGTGTTAAATTGTTTCGTTACTGCAGATTGTTGTGTTTGTTTCCTTTATCAAGAGGGAATCTAAATCAGACATGTCGGTCACAGACCTCGAGATTACTACATTGCGGTCCCTAGCTTTGTTCAGACAAGATCAGGTTTTTGTTTCTTATATTAGTACTTCCCTTAGCTGTCTCCAACTTACTGTTTTCAAGTTCCAACTATAGTTTATGGATGTTCTGTTTTGTACTATGGATCAGCTGCACATTGTAAACAAATAGCAGCTGGTTGTTGAATATGTATTGTTCGGGACATCTCCTTATCCTGGCAAAGAATAGTTAGAACCAGTGAACTACTGAATAAAGAAACACTTCGACGACTAATCTATATGATAATATTACGTTCTGTGTTACCTTTATAGTTGGATTACAGTACAATATCACATTTATGATTTGCACCCCCTCCTGTGGGGGCACCTCAACTACTAGCATGATATGAAGTTTATGGATAATTAGTCACGGTGTTCTCATGTTTGTTTGGGTGTTACGGTATTCCCATTCGTCAAATTTGAACTTTCAGATATGGTATGCCTTCCCAATCTAGCAGTAGTGGGCCCATATTTTATGTTCTTCATTTGCCAAAAGTTGAGACATGCCTTGGTGGTAGTCATGGATTCATGAAGTATTTTTCACACGGAGCTGTGAAACCAATGATCTTTAGTCACCTTTACTATTGCTGTTTGCGGGATAGGAAGTTATGTAGAAGCTATCAATTACACATTTTCTTACCAACTTAGCGGTCTGCTAATTTTATCTTCTGAGTTGCACCGGTATAGGATGCAGAGTAAGGAATATCCCAACCTAGGTCACATTGCCTTGACTGAAGCAGCGGAGGAATAACCAATAGCAAGCCAAATTTGTATTACCAGTAGACGGAATGCTACCAACATTGCTTAAGTTGCATTCGAATGACTTGAAAGAACCAACGATGATAAATGGTAGGTGAGTTAATTGAGTCCTTATATATAGTCAGTGTCATATTATCGCTACAATTTAACTTTTTTACAATATTCCTCATCTGGTTAGCTTCTGGCAGATTTGCATGCCGAATTCTTGGTCATATCAATCACCATGACGGCATCTAGAAACAAAGGGCGCAGCAACGCGCGCCTTTCCTTCTAGTAATATGTGTACGTCTTAATGCTCCTGATCATGCTGGAAGTGCTATGCTCCTGATCAGGCGAGGCGACTGCTGGAGGAGCACCGGCGGGAGGTCCAGGTGCTGGCAGCGGCCGGCGTGGGGCCTGGAGTATCTGGAGGCTCTGCCTCATGCGAGGCAACTGCTGGAGGAGCCTCAGAAGGTGCAATGCTTTCTTGTGGAGGTGCTCAAGTGTTGTTTCATCCAGACTTGTTGAGGTGTTGTTTGAGTGGATGTAAATGTGATTTGTAAGGATTTAATACAATATGTGATTTGTATAACAATGTAATTGGATATATGGAATTGAATACAATATGTGATTTGTATAACAGATTGTGGTTACTTTCAGTATGCATTTAGTTCATTTGTCGAGAACGCCTCAAGTTTTATTTGAGGCAATTTTTGAATTTACCCATAATTCAATTAGAGGCAGTTTCTCAATATGCCCATAAATGTATTTGGGGCAGTTCCTCAAAGTGCCCCAAAATGTATTTGGGGCATTTTGAGAAAGTGCCCCAATAGGTATTAGAGGCAAAATTCAAAGTGCATCTAATTGTTACATTTAGGGGCACTTTTTGTGGCAAATTTGAAAGTGCCCCAATATCCTTTTACCGCCATAAGCATCCGATGCACTTATACAAAATGCCCCAAAAACAATTTGAGGCACAAAATTGACATATAGGGGCACTTTGAAGTGCCCCAAAATGCCAACCGTGATGTAGTGGTTTGGAGATTGGACGACGAGGTTGCCGGTGTTCAAAAGCACTGCCGTCGGTGGAGATGATCCTGGTTCAGCGACCACGTCGGTCGTTCAAACAATACGGTTGCCGCCATCACCATCGGAGAGAACGAGGTTGGAGGTGTTGGTGAGGGAGACCATCGGTGAAGAGGAAGTGGTGTTGGTGGCCGGGGTTTCTCTGTTGGCTACCCAGACCACGGTGAGCTCAGGGATGCCGTTGTACCATATGCCAAGGTACAAACTGGGCGGTGTGGAGTTGGAAGGGTTGAAGAAACCCAAAGCGAAGACGCCGCTGTCCGAGACGATGGTGGCGCCAGGAGAGAGCGGCCGGCTTGCCGGGGACAAGTCGGTCGTCCGACGCGCACAACGGCGAGAAGATCAGAAGAGTCAGCACTACGGTGCAGCGGGTGAGAGCATGCCAATCCATCAATCGATGAGGCCAAACTCAGTAAGAAATAGCTAGTCATTGGCATGCTGCGAGTTAACTGCTAAGTAGGAGTTGCATCGAGCCTTGGTCTACAAGGAAACAAAATGCTTTGACTCGTTCGAGGCAGCATCCAGACATGTTCCATCGCGGTAACAGATGATTGAATAATGTAAGTTTATGGAAATACTGGTAGATTGCTTCGGATTAGCTGAGACCATCACTAGTGGAAACAGGGTCATCGGTTCGGCCCTTTAGTCCCGGTTCCATTACGAACCGGGACTAATGGGGCACTAGTCCCGGTTCGAACGGCTAGGGCGCCGGCCAGTTTTAGTCCCGGTTCATAGGGAACCTTTAGTCCCGGCATCTTTAGTACCGGTTCGTGATACCAATCCGGACTAAAGGTTCCACATTTTTCATTTAATATGGAATAATTCATATATTTAAATCCGTAAATTGAAATTTAACAAATAAAATGTCTAAATCAATTAGAAAAATGAGAGGAATCAAAATATGACAACTATATCATATTTTGGGTCACAAAAGCGCATTTAACTTGGCGAAATTACTTTTGAAAAATCAACATAAACTAATTTAACTAGGCAAAATTAGGTAGAAATCAAGAAAATTCGTAATACTTGGGGATTATTCATAAACTGTGGATTACTCTTTATGAAATTAGATGGGTGCCATTTTGCACCATATCTGTTTGGGAGGTATTTTTACTCTATTTGATTTTTTTTCAAAAAGCGGTCAAGATGGCCACCATGACCCTCCTCGAAAGAGGTCAATTTTTTTAAAACGATCGATGTTTCTGTGATATAAGTATATAACCACTAGTTTTTTTTTATCTTAAAATGATTTTTTTTTAAAAAAAATCAGACCAAACTATCAAACACTTGTAGTTCAAATTTGGATTACTTTCGAAAAATCAGCATAAACTCATTTAACTAGGTGAAATTAGATAGAAATCAAGAAAATTTCTAATACTTGGGTATTATCCGTCAAATATGGACTACTCTTTGTGATATTTAGATGGGTGTCATTTTGCACCATATTTTTTGTACTTGGTTCACAAAAAACGTCAAGTTTTGCACTTAGAAAAAGGAAAATGATATTTATAAAAATAATTTGTAAAATCCCTTTGGAACCATTGCTTCCTATACCAAGACACACCTATTTGTCGAATATGAGAACTTTATCACAAACTATGCCGTGGGAATTGCCATAACTTGGTAATTTGGGTTGAAACTTATAGATGTTTATACATGATAGACCTTTTTGTGATGATTTTTTTAAACACTTTGTCAAAAATCAAATTTATTATTTTCCATAGAAACTAGTAAACATAAAAGGACTCCATGCCAGAGGATATCTTTTTTTTGAGGTTTTTTAACTTTATTTGATTTTTTTCAAAAAAAAAGGTCAAAATGTCCACCATGACTATTCATCGAAAGAGGTCAAATTTTCTAAAAATATCGATATTTCTGTGATATAACCACTGGTTGTGTACCTTAAAATGATTTTTTTAAAAATTTCAGAGCAAACTATCAAACACTTGTAGTTCAAATTTAGATTACTTTCGGAAAATCAGCATAAACTCATTTAACTAGGCGAAATTAGATAGAAATCAAGAAAACTCCTAATACTTGGGTATTATCCATCAAATGTGGACTACTCTTTGTGATATTTAGATGGTTGTCATTTTGCACCATATTTTGTGTACTTGGTTCACAAAAAACGTCAATTTTTACACTTAGAAAAAGGAAAATAATATTTATAAAAATAATTTGAAAAATTCCATCGGAACCATTGCTTCCTATACCAAGACACACCTATTTAAACTTATAGATGTTTATACATGATAAACCTTTTTGTGAACAATTTTTTTGAACAATTTGTCCAAAATTAAGTTTTTCATTTTCCATAGTAACTAGTACACATAAAAGGAACCCATGCAAGAGGATGTATTTTTTGAGGTTTTTTTTTCACTTTATTGGATTTTTTTTCGAAAAACGGTCGAAATGGGCACCATAACTATTCATAGAAAGAGGTCAAATTCTCTAAAACTATTGATATTTCTGTGATATAACCACTGGTTGTGTATCTTAAAATGATTTAAAAAAAAATTCAGACCAAACTATTAAACACTTGTAGTTCAAATTTGTATTAATTTCGGAAAATCAGCATAAACTCATTTAACTAGGCGAAATTAGATAAAAATCAAGAAAATTACTAATACTTGGGGATTATCCATCAAATGTGGACTACTCTTTGTGATATTTATATGGGTGCCATTTTGCACCATATTTTTTTTACTTGGTTCACAAAAACGTCAATTTTTGCATTTAGAAAAAGGAAAATGATATTTATAAAAATAATTTGAAAAATCCCTTCGGAATCATTGCTTTCTATACCAAGATACATCTATTTGTCGAATATGAGAACTTTATCACAAACTATGCCGTGGGAATTGTCATAACTTGATCATTTGGCTCCATGCTAGAGGTTTTTTTGATAGCTAGTTTATCGATGTTTTTGTGATGCAAAAGATATGATTGATAGGATGACATATTTGAATTCCTATCATTTTTCTAATCAATTTAGAAATTTTATTTGTCAAATTTCGATTTACGGATTTAAAGATATGAAATATTCCATATTAAATATTATTACATAATCAGTGTTATTTATTCAAAAATATTATTACATAATCATTGTTATTTATTCAAAAACAATATTACATAATCATTGTATTTATTCAAATTAATTTTGAAAATTTAAACAATAAAAACGTGTAACAGCATGACTCAGGGGTTAATATGATTGATAGGATACTATTATCAGTAAGTTCTAACTTCTCATTTGAAAACTAATTTGGAAGGAACTCAAAAGTTAAGCGTGTTCGGGCTGGAGCATTTTCAGGATGGGTGACCGAATGGGAAGTTTGACCAGAGTAAGTACTTTGACCTGAGATTAAGTGTATAACTAGTTTAAGTGTGTGGCTAAGTGAGAAATTTCAGAATAAAATTAGGAATAGAATTAAAAATAGGATTGAAAATAATTAAGAATAGAATTGAGAATAGAATTGAGAATAGAATTAAAAATAAAATTAAAAAAATTCCCGGTACCTTTAGTCTGGGTTGGTAACACCAACCGGGACTAAAGGTCCTCCACCCGCCCGCGCGCAGCTCCGCCCACATGGGGGGCCTTTAGACCCGGTTCGTGGCCAACCGGGACTAAAGGGGGGGGGGGGGGGGGGGGCTTTAGTCCCGGTTTGTTAGTCCCGGTTGGCAAACCGGGACTAAAGGTCCTCTAAAACCGGGACTAGAGGCCCTTTTTCCACTAGTGCGTGTTGGAGGTTTTGACATTTCAGCTGTCCACGTCGGAGTTGCGTCGCGACCATCACCGCGATGTCGGAAAATAATCTTTCTTTAGCTGATTAGTATTAGAATATTTCCATATCAGTAGGAATAAAATAGTCAAGTGTTGCCACACAAGTTACAAAGTTGCAACCAGATTAGGAGCGACGAATTTCCTAATACATGCGACCAGTCAGACACTGAGTTCAAACATGAAGCTATACATATACCGACGGAGGAGCACTGCTGAGGAGCTGGACACTAAGCTCAAACACTTGACGGGCAACAAGTAGGACTGACAGGTGACAGCTACAGAGTTCAGCATGCTCAACTATAATCAGTTGTGGTCACTTGCTCAGGTAACACCAAGCGACCTGTTAGGAGGTCGATTATTGCCTTAGTGATGGACTCTTAGTGCATAAAAAAGAATTTTACCTTCAGTGCATAGTTTACCTCCAACATGTTAGACACTGATTTCGGTTCATTGATCTCAAGAGTTCTAAATATCGGACCTTAATTCACATGTCATTAGGAGGCCAGTATCCAACATGCTTATTTTGACACATATTTCTTTCCCTTGTGGTGATGCTTACAAAATGGTGGCATGCATAAATGATACCCTTTTTTTTGGGTGATATAGACATTGCTCAACATTTGCCTTCTATTCCAAAATTAGTACGACTTCTACGTTAATCATGATTGCGTGTCTGAATTGTTTTCCTGGTAGCAATAGACTTATATTATCTTTCACGCAGGCCTTGGCTCATTATGGCTTCATCGCCTCCTTTACTTCATTGCAAAATCATGCATCGTATCTGTGCAAGGTTTTTCTTATCAATATACATAGTAACAAATTGTAATACATGCCACTGAAAACATGTTTCATGCTTGTGGACCTTCTAAACCTCCACGTGCCTCTATTTCTGTGCTTTTGTTTGCCCTGTGTAAAAAATAGTGGTCTCTGTTGAGCCTACTGCATGCTGAGCCTGAGAATAAACAACTTTTCATCAATAGGTTACTGCATGCTGAGCCGGAGAATTACGCTTCTGAGTAGATATTGGCTGGGTGTTTGTCTGATCAACAAACGTGAGAAGTTCCAAGGAACAAAAAATATTCGGTTTGGCTACTTGATTTTAATATGCTCACCTCATTCTGCCTACCGGTTATTGTTTACTGAACTAGAAATAGATGGGATGTTCAGCTTTTGACTAGAAAAATATATTCGCTTCCTTTTTTACCTGTCTCTAATTTTTACATGTATCAGATCCAATAAATTCTATCTGTGGTAAAAACCTGCACCTTATTTAAGCACGGCATTTATGTAAGGCTTCTCATATTTCTCTGTATTTGCAGAAGTGGACATGGGAGGTGGCAACAGTGCAAACAAAGATAGATTATGTTGTCTTCTCTAGGATATATTTGGAAGGGCGTGCCTTTTCCAGATTTCATAATGCAGGCCTACGCTTTGCTGATATTATTCAGAATGAACATCCTTAGTAAGGCCTTCATGGGGAAGGTGGGGTGCTGAATAACTCTCTTTATTAACATTACAGTTTAGCCCTTTAGTTGAACCCTTAGATTTTAGGTTTTATAGCTAGGTTGATAAAGTATGAGAAATAACTGTTTTGTTAAAGTATGTGGCTCTGTATATTTGTTATCCCCCGGGTGCAATACCCCCACCTAGATGTCGCTAGATCAGGACATCAAGATTCGGGTGACATTATTTACCTTCAATCGGTGAACTAATCAAGATATTTGTATTTACTATTGTTTGCATGTATGTATGTGTTACGTGGACCTCATTGCGACGCTATATAATCATTGTATGCTATGTTATTATGATGTGGACTTCTAAATTGCTGCCCCGGAAGGTTCTCTCCTTAGCTATTTGTCTGACTTGTTCGTTCTCCTTAGCCATTTACCCGTTTCTTCAGGTTCTATTGATTTTGTGTTGTGGTAAACGTCGCCCTATATTCATACATTGGATATTAACAATCTTACTAATGAGTACAATAAATGGGAACCACGGGCAAAATATTTTTAGAATCAACAGGTAGCACGCGGCAAGCCGCGATTTCTAATGATGTGCTGATTGTTGATTTCATACAATCCAACAAATATGCATTCAAATCTATAGGCATGTGATCAAATACATATGGATATAATCTATCCTTTTAGTAATCTGTATAAATTGTTGAAACCACGGGCAAAAAATTCAAAGAAGCTACAAGTGCCGCGCGGCGAGCCGCGCCGTTCGAATCTAGTTTCCTAACAGAGAAGACACCCTCCATTGCTTACTCAGGAGCCATGTAGCCACTGCTTGATCATTTCAATTGTAAAGTTAGCAATAGGAGTTGAATATATTCAAATGTTAATATGAACGTCCTCCAACGGCTACTCACTATGTTCCGACAACACGTTGAGTATTTACATTTTGTTGGTTATCACCAAAGGTCCTTGCCATACCAAAATCTGCTATCATGGGTTTCATCTCGGTATCTAGTAAAATATTTCCAGCTTTGAGATCTCTATGAATTATGGTCAATCTTGAATCTTGGTGGAGTTAAAGAAGTCCCCTAGCGACCCCTTTAATTATATTAAACCGTGTTTCCCAATCTAGCAAAAACTTTCTTGAATCATCTGTAAAATAGAAGGACTCATGAGAAACAACGTGCTTTAGTTGTTTAATGAAATTAAAGTGTTGCTATTGTATACCAAAAATGGTTGCATCTAAGCTCTTGTTAGGAAGGTACTCATAAATCAATAGCTTCTCATCTCCTTCGGCACAACATCCAAGAAGTCGAACCAAGTTTCTATGCTGCAATTTGGCGATTAGAATTACTTCATTCTTGAATTCCATTATTCCTTGCTGAGAATCCTTACTTAGCCTCTTAACAGCAACATCTTGGCCTCCTAGCATTCCCTAGAGAATTGTCGGGATGTTAGCTTTTCACACAAAGAATTCAACTCTACTTATTTTGGGAAATATTAAAACATTGTTGAACAACTTATGTACCTTGTAAACCTTGCCAAAGCCTCCTTGTCCAATCATATTTTTCTCGGAGAAATTGTTTGTTGCTAGGGAAATTTCCTCAAGTCTTGCAAATGAAAATTCATGATCGTGTGGAGAGTTTCCTTCCTCAAGTTCAAAAAAGGTACTTATACCGTCCAATGTCGCATTATTGTGTTTTCTCCAACTTTTGTTCCATTCTGCCACGACAATGTTATAATTATTTCTTTTCTAATAGGTATATCAAAGACATAAATAATTTAAAGGTTCTAATTGATGACCAGAAACATTGAGATTCTACATGAACTCACAAAACAAGACCAAATAACTCAAATGGCAATTTTTGTCATCGGGGTAAATGACAGGCTTAATATTTTGATGGCTTGGCATATAAGATAAACTGTATATGACAGAACAAACACGTCTCACCCCTAGTTTCATGCCTCTCATCCCTGTTCCCGCTCGCATTGTTCATGCACATACATAGACACATCTATCCTTCTCTATAACACGTACCTTCCGGGCATGCGTTGTCATTAGAAAGTTTGCCATGCGTGTTGGTTAACCAAGCTTAATCTCACACAAGGGGTTTTCCCTCGTTTTTGCGTGGCTTCAAATTATTTAGCCCGCTGGTATCTAAGGCACCAAACTAATTTTAAACTCATCAGGTGATCAAAAGGGAGCTCCCATATGCCGCTTGAAGTGACACTAGGCTTACCCTTTTCCTGAAGAAGCCACTAAATGAGCTGCATTATCGCGCCCCATTTAATCATGTGAGATTTTTTTTGGTAAAATCTTTGAGAAATTCTCAGGAACATACTATATTTCTATTTAATTTATAAATCAGTTTATTTATGAAAATCTTTCAAGTTCGTGAACATCTTATGTACCCCCGTGTACATTTTTTCGAATCCAGTGAATTTATTTGAAATTGGTGAACTTGTTCTTTAATGATGAATTTATTTTTTGAATCCGATGAACATTTTTTTTAACACCCCAGGAATATTACCTTCGAACCTGAGAACTTTTTCTAAATACACAAACATTTATTCAAAATTTGAAAAAAAATAGATCATAAACATTTTCTCAAAATCTGAACTTTTAAAAAGATTGTATTTCATTAAAAAACGTAAAATAAAACCGAAATGGAAATGGAAAGAAAAGAAAGACGAAAACAGAAAAGAAAAAGCAAAAACCTGCCAAATGGGCCGGCCATTGGGCATGTTTGGCCGCAATGAGCGGCATATGCGATTTCAGTGATAAAATGGAGTATTTCGTAGGGGAAACCACTAGATGTACACCTTTCCTGGGTCAACCAACTCTCCTGCCCACACCAGGCACCTCGTGACGTCTCTTCCGGACCTGCCGGTGCTGAGATTGGCGTGTGCATAAGCCACGCAGGAGCAGTTGCGGCTGCACTCAGCTGCGCACTCCTGGAATGTAATTCTTTCCCTGCGGACGTGCACAAACCTATCTGGCGACTTCATTCCCGGTAAGGCTAAGAAGCTGTCGCCGCACCCTCTCGCAGCGGTACCTTCCGCCGGCACCCTGCCGAAAACTTGCCGCCGGCCCACTCCTCCTTACTGGCCGGCTCGAAGCCATCAAGGCACTTGCAGGTACTAGTAGGCAAAACCTCTGCCGTTTCGTCACAATAGCTGTACATGCCGCAGTAGCCATAACCGTTGCATCGGTACGGCATCCCCACAGCTACCCACGCTGATGTCCCGCTGCTCCAGCTCTGGGTTTGGAACTCGCCGGAGTAGGTCAGCACGTACCTTGCGCGCGGGACCCCATCGGAGATGCTGTAGGTGAAGTAGATATCCTCGTCGCTGTCCACAACGGCCATGTAGATAATGACCTCGATGCTACCGTTCGCTTGGTGGTTCTGGCGATAGCTATACACCAGATGTCCGGCCCATATATGGGATTGTACGGGCCACCGGACGCGTCTCCTCCCAGAGGAACATTTGGAGGTACGTGACTGGGTCCATGCCGAAGGAGAAGCGCCCGAGGAGGGGTCGTTGGGGCTCTTCCAAGATACCAGACGCTCGTCATCGCCGCCGCGCGCCGGTTGTGGGGTGGTCGAAGCTCTGCCATAGTATAGTGCCGTCGGACGACCGGATAACAAGGTTACCGGTATTTAGGAGCATGGCCGTCGGGGGAGACAAGCTCGTGGCAGCAGCCACGTTGGCTGTCGTCCAAAGGACACGGCCGCCACCCTTACCATCGGACACAACAAGATTGGAGGTATTTGTGAACGAGAGCATCGGTGCACTGCTGTTCACGGCGGGGGTTTCTCTGTTGGCAACCCACACCACGGTAAGCTCTGGGATGTCATTGTACCATATGCCCAGGTACAAGCTCGCCGGTGTGGAGTTGGAGGGGTTGAAGAAACCCAAAGCGAAGGCACCGCCGTCGGAGACGATGGTGTCGGCAGGAGAGAGGGGCTTGCCTGGGAAAAGCCGGTTGTCGGACGTGCTCAACGGCAGGATGATCATAAGGCTCAGCACTGCGGTGCAGCATGCGAGAACCCGCCAATCCATAGATCGGTCTGGCCAAATTCTTAGTACGTACTAATTAAACTAGCAAAGTGCCCGTGCGTTGCTACGGAGTATCATAAAATATAAAAAAATATCGATTCATAAACATTTTATTCCATTAAGATGCACGCCTAGACGCTCTTTCGAAAAATCTATGTGATTTGTGGACATATTGAAATTGGTGCCTTCTTGGTAGAATCATGCAGTAGAAACGCTAAATATATTTCATTAACTCACAATTATTAGATGGAATACATTTTTTACCAAACAAGTGCATGTACAAGAAGCTCACACGGACACCATCTATCTACTAAGGTATAACATGGATATAAGCCTCACGATGTGGCGATGGAATCTTGTCGACCTGCACGATGTACTCTATGGTTCTAGCCATACCTCCACATTATGCTTATATTTAACTTTATGTGAGTTTTATCGTGAAATAAGCAAACTATTCAATTCCACGAATAGGATGACATAGTAGCTCCGTACGGACATGGCATTGCGATGGATTCAGCGCAAGGGGTATTCCGCCTATCCGCGAGTCTTGCATTGCGCTGAGCTAGAAGTGCCCGCTTTTCCTCAGGTGGTATGTTGTGCCAACTTTCTCTTCGACGAGCGTTGATCTCTTGTCTCTTCTTTGCTGGTACATTTCGCCTTGCCTGCCTTTGGCGAGCATTTCTCTCATCTATTGTTTTCTTTTGTCTGGCTACTCTTCTTTGGGCATTCATGTTCTCCCTTTTTTCAGCTGTTAAGCTATTTCGTCGTGCTCTGTCACTTTCCTGTCTTGCTTGATTTTTGCATTTTCTCATGTTTGCAACTGTGTCGTCTTTGTGATCAATCGAGATCTTCAAAATGAGTTCACAATTGTTTGGTGTGCCCTCATGCAGTGGAAGGGGGCAAGCAAGTTCAAGCTTTTCACCTTTAAAAAAAACTGTATTATTAGAACAGTAATACAGGTTATAAAAGTTTATGAATTTATCTGGTCTAATTAATGTAACTATATTTAGATGCATGCGATGTTTAAAATGCACCGGTGTAGGATAGTACCGTTGACAATTTCACCAGAATCCGTTAGATGAGCTGACGTGAGGGTACTATTCATTGAAATTGTTGAATATGCGTGAGCTGGTACGCCGTTGTAATCCTCTGCATATTGTTTTGGCTGTGACATCTGCATAAAAATGGTTACCCGGGGCGAAATAGAAAATTAAGCCCTATAACAATTTAAAATACATTTTATAGTATAGATATATTTTTTAGGTACAATAATATAACAAATATTAGTGCGAATATAAAAGGTACTAATACAAAAACTTAGGACCGCATGTTCAATCCCGTGCCACTCAATTGATGTTAAATAATTTATTAGAAGAGAGATATACCTGGACTGATTCCGCTAGCTACGGTATGTCTCTCACCAAGCAAGTCTCGATCGATTCCCTCTGGTACAGGCGTACGAAGCAAATTGATCGATTCACTTTTTGGCTAGTTGATCAAACTGCAGCACCGGCGCCCGGCGGACGTAGTGCCAGCGATGTCGATCGGCAGAACAGCAGCAGAGCGACCGAGTCACCGTGACGGACGGCGTTTCTGTGAGGCGACGGAAGGGCAAGATTGTGGACGGACGGTATTTCTGCGAGGTCGGCAGAACGTTGAGCTTGCGGCGGACTGTACTACCGGACGTACCACCCGAACGTACCATCACGGCAGCTACGAATATTAGTAGTAGAGATAGCTAGGCTATTGACATGCTGCTAAGTGTGGGAGTACTTGCCTGCATGGAGCCTTGGTCTACAAGGAAGAAGCATGCTTTGACAGATGAAAATGACTCGTTCCAGCCACTGGCAGCATCCAGGCATGTTCCATCGCGATAACAGATGATTGAATAATGTAAGTTTCTGGAATGTGGTACATTGACTACGGTTAGCTGTGAGTGCGTTGGAGAGTTGGAGTTTGACATTTCAGCTGTCCACGATGAACTGGAGTTGGGATGCTACTCAGTGCGACTAGTGACTGAATCATTGAATAGTGAGTGGAGCATTAAACTAGTCAGACCTAGAATACAAATGGACCAGTAAAGGACAATGTGTTTCCATTCTAATTTCTAAGGGTCAGTATGTTTAGTTTAGAATTTCTGTCTCATCTTGTCACTGTTTACCAATTTAGCAGCATGAGTAGTAAGAAGAATAAATAGAATTAGAACCTTGGGTAAGGGAGCTGGAAATGTGATTTACCTTCTTAAGCCGCTGGCCGGTTCTGAGTTACGACGTGGTCATGCTCCCCGTGCAGGAGATCAACCGGCTGTGGATGCTGGAAGAGGAAGCCTCCGCGCAACGTATTGGAGTTCTAGCTCATCGGCATCCAGGCCTTCCAATCATTTGGCTACAAACTTTTCCATTCGAAACAAAAGATGCTAAATTAGCAAGTAACTAGGTCATGATCCGGATAGCTTTGACTCATAATTAGTGTGTGCAAGTACACTTAACGATGAAACCACTTTGTTATTATTTGTTATATTCTCTAAGAGAGAACGCGAGGAGACACTGAACCAGACTAATTAAGTCACTTGTAGGCTGATTCCTTGGTACCTCCTTCTAACCACTTCATTGACTGCATTTTCTGGTTATCTTCTCAGTTAAAAATCTTTAATGTTCATAATTTTATCTTGCAGATAGAGACAGCAGACAATGACAATAAAAGAAACATACTCGAAAAACTTTGACAGAATGACTTGCGAACAGCTGATGCATGACCAGTTTGCTTCTTCATTCGGTAATGTTCTTTTCATACACCTAAGACTAAATTGCAATTGTTTTATCGCTCTTCCAGGAGAAACCCAGGTTAAATTAGAAAACGTAAGTTCTTCAGGGGTAAATTAATTTTCATGGCTTATAATGTCATGCAAAACCTAGAGTAAATTCGAAAAGCTAAGTTCAATGGCGTTATGGATGCAGATTTGTGTGTTTGTGATCCTAGAATTTTTAGACAAGCACCAGACCATATGTTTGTAAATATCTTTCTTCTCTAAATGAAAACTCGATGCTCCTACTGAAACAGCCGTGTTTTTAGACTAGTATCCCATCATTTGTCACATATGATTTCTTTGTGCACCGTATCAAGACAGTTTAGGCTAGGTTCAGTGCGACCTCGTGGAGGGGCTCCTGGTTATTGGATAGAAATTCATCGCACGCGCATGGTCATTCTGATAACTTCCAGTTTAGTCTTCAAATCTGCATTTTAGTTGACTTCAAACCTGCATATGAACACACGCTTCTCCTAACAGTCAACGTGTGATTGTCTTGCATACACATTATGCCACATACTAATTTTGCCTGACCGTCCTGTTAGTATGCTTTTGCTGGCAAACACAAACTCCCACAACAACAACAACAACAACAACAGATAAGAACGCAACCACCTATTCATTTCTATCTAATCTAAAATCAACTTCATTGAGTTGTTGTTTTTCTTTGAGCCCTGGATTTTCTATAAGTATCTCAATATGTGTTCTAGTTTTAAATATAAAGGCCTAAAAAAGGCACTACACATTCAGAGATAATGATTGGTAAACGGTGGATATGTCACCATTTTGTTTAGCAAGACTTTCTATCAACGGCGTTCTGTACATCGAGAACTTTTTTCAACAGCTCCATACATCTAATACTAATGAATTATCATTTCATCACCCTCTATTATCGGTAATTGTATAACTGTCAGCTGGATTCTGTTTTCTGATTTGCTCAATTTAAACACTCCGTCGTGGTAAATAGGCAGGGTGAGTCGGGGCTGGAAGTGTGGTACTTCCATTCTCTAGGACGAACACGACAAATGACATGAGACACCCTATCATCCGGGTTCTTCCTGGATACACAAAAGGGCTATGTTGACGCAAAGCAAAACTTCATCCAGTCAGGTGAATACCTACCCTTGATAGATGAGTCTACCAATCTATACCTCTTATAAAGCAAAACCCCACTAAGTGCATTAATTAATTTTCTATCTCAACATGCAAGTTATCCACATCACCCAATATTTCAGCTAATCAATTGTCCATGTCATCTTCACTAACAATAATTAGTAATAGTACATCTTTCATGCAATCTATCCATGCCATTTTTTCAGCCATATAATTGTCCACATCACCAATATTTATTCGTAAAAAATTCAACAGTTTTATAACTAAATTATCAGAAACTCGTAGGAAAGCTGCTATATCTATGTCATACAAGGCCGGACATTACTTTTGCTGTGAGCATTGTAAGTAGATATAGCTGCTATTCTAGGACGCGTCATTTGGATGCAGTATATCAAATTTTGAGATACCTAAAAGGGACTCCCGGAAAGGGTCTGTGGTTCAGAAGTAATGGACACCTAGTGATTGATGGCTACAGCGATGCTGATTGGGCAAGTTGCCTTGATGACAGGAGGTCAACTTCCGGATATTGTGTGTTCGTTGGAGGTAACTTGGTGTCATGGAGAAGAAAAAATCAACCAGTTGTATCAAAGTCAACTGCTGAAGCAGAATACCGAGCCATGTCTCAAGGATTGAGTGATATGCTATGGGTAAGAAATCTCTTTAGGGTTTAGATTGGCTGAAAATAATAATTATCTTGCATCTACATTAAACGTGCTAAAAGATGGACACCTGAAT
The DNA here is from genome assembly GCA_947311845.1 of Poa pratensis. Taxonomy (NCBI): domain Eukaryota; kingdom Viridiplantae; phylum Streptophyta; class Magnoliopsida; order Poales; family Poaceae; genus Poa; species Poa pratensis. The sequence goes on from CAMZMU010000075.1 coordinate 44,962,009, forward strand.
GTTTGGTGTGATAACAAGTCAGCCATATGCATAGCAAATAATCTGGTCCAACATGATAGAACCAAACATGTAGAGATTGACAGATTCTTTATCAAGGAGAAAATAGATGGTGGAATTATCAAGATTAATTATGTGAACACCGGACAACAGATTATAGATTGTTTAAGAAAAGGACTGGGAGCAAAGGATTACAATTTGGCATGTGACAAGATGGGGATGATAGATATCTATCACCCATCTTAAGGGGGAGTGTTGAACTGTTAAAAGGGCTTTTCTGTTTCTGGCCCATGTGGCCCATTTACTCTCAGCCTCTCAGGAGCTGATATATGTACATGACCCTTAGTGAGAAACCCTAGAAGAATAGACAGAAGTTGTGCATCTCCCCCAGTTCAGCCACCACCTCTCTAAACTACACCAGGAGACAACGGGATGGAGACGAAAGAGAGGGGCAATTTTGGAGTACCAAAAAACTGACAAGCAGTTCGATCACCTCCTCCAAATTTCTTGAGCCCCAAACTGAACCACGGAATAGGGGAGGCGTCCAACCCTAAACTAAATATTCAGAAAAGCAATTTTTTTCGAGAAAACGCAAAAAGCCTTTGCGTTTCATTTTATTGAAAAGATAGAGAGAGTTAAATTGCAATTGTTTTATCGCCCTCCCAGGAGAAACTCAGGTTAAAGTAGAAAACCAAAGTTCTTCAGGGGTAAATTAATTTTCGTGGCTTATAATGTCAGGCAAAACCCAGAGTAAATTAGAAAAGCTAAGTTCAATGGCGTTTTTGACGCATATGTGTCTTTGTGATCCTTGAATTTTCAGAAAAGCACCAGACCATTTTTTTTTAGATAAAGAGATTTTATTACTTAAGAGTTTTAAGCATTACACCCGGCCTCTGCATAGCTAAGATGCACACAGCCACCAGTTCACCAGTAACCAATTCAGAACAAAAAGTAAAAAGGCGAATTACATATCATAATGAGAAATTGTAGATCCGCCTAAGAAACTGGTAGGTCTATCCGGAGTCTATGTTGCCATCCATGCCGGGAGAATAACTCCCTGGCCGCAGCCTCCAGCCTCGACGCCACCTCCAAAAATAAGTCTCGGTGCTCCACACGCTGCAGGGCCGACCATGCTCGTAGCGTAGCTGTACACCGATAGATAACCTGCATAACAGAAGCATTTTTATCGTTAAAAACCTTGTCATTTCTACATAGCCACAGCGACCAAATAATGGCAATCGCGCCCATCCTACAGAAGAGTTTAAACCTAGGATCCACGCCATTTAACCAGTTGCCAAAAATGTTTGCAACAGTACGCGGTGGATGTAAGGTAGAACCTATCTGGATGGCTGACCATATAGACCTGGCGAATTCGCACTGGAAGAATAAGTGTTTAATGGTCTCGTCATGTTGACAGAAAACACACTTTTTACTTCCGTGCCAATTACGCTTGGCAAGGTTGTCTTTTGTAAGAATTACACCCCGACGAAGATACCACGCAAACACTTTAGTTTTAAGCGGGATCTTCATCTTCCAAATTTTGTTATTATCCTTAATATCGACTGGCACTTCGGGTAGAATTAGCTCTATACATAGAATCAACCGAGAATTTGCCATTCTTCGTAAGATTCCATTGAAATTTATCTGGACCTTCCGACAATTGGACTGAATCCAATCGGATGAGCAAGGCATTCCAGGATGCTTGTCTCGTTCCAAGTAAACTTCTTCTGAACGAAACATCTGGTGGGGAGGTACCCAACACCTTCGCGATCGTGTCGCTTTTGTTTCGTACAATAGTGTACAGAGCCGGATATTGTTCTCTAAGGGTAGAATGGCCTAGCCATTTATCCTCCCAGAAACGAATTTCCGATCCATCCCTAATTGAGAAAGATCCATGTTGGAAAAAAAACTTCTTTGTAGCCATGAGGCCAGCCCAGAAGTGTGAATCGCCAGGTTTCCAAAAACCTGAGAAACAGCTTGATCTCCCACATACTTTCTCCTAAGGAGGGTTTGCCAAACTCCATCTTCCGATAGAAGTTTGAAGAGCCATTTACCTAGCAAGGCTCTATTCTTGACCTCAAGGTCATGAATTCCGAGCCCTCCTTGGTCTTTAGGGCAACAAACCACACTCCATTTAGTCAGACGATATTTTTTCTTCTCACAATCCCCTTGCCAAAAGAATCTAGACCGGAAATAATCCAATCTTTTTAAGACTCCTTTGGGCAATTGGAAGAATGAAATCATGTACAGTACCATGTTTGTTAGTACCGAGTTTATGAGAACCAATCTTCCACCCAGGGATAAGAGTTTGCCTTTCCAGCTATTTAAGCGTAATTGAAGTCTTTCCTCCACCTTTTTCCATTCAGCATTTGTAAGTTTCCGATAATGAATCGGAATACCCAAATAGTTGATAGGAAATTGACCTTGCTCACAGCCAAAAAGTTCAGCATACAAGGCGGCGTTTTCTCGAGCCTCGCCAAAGCAAAACAATTCACTTTTATGGAAATTTATCTTAAGACCCGAAAGTTGCTCGAATGCTGACAAGATCAGCTTAAGGTTACGAGCTTTTTCGATGTCATGTTCCATAAAAAGAATTGTATCGTCAGCATATTGAAGAATCGATAAACCACCATCTACAAGATGTGGAATCACTCCTTCAATTTGACCCTCAGATTTAGCGCGTTCGATCAAGATAGCCAACATATCAGCCACTATATTAAATAGTATTGGCGATAACGGGTCACCCTGTCTGAGGCCTTTTTTCGTTTGAAAGTATTTGCCAGTGTCATCATTGACCTTAATGGCTACACTTCCTCCCGAAACAAAGCTATTTATTAACGCGCACCACTCAGTAGAAAAACCTTTCATTCTGAGGGTCTGCTGAAGGAAAGACCATTTGACTTTATCATAAGCTTTCTCAAAGTCAATTTTAAGAATTACCCCATTCAGCTTTTTCCTATGTAGCTCGTGAACTGTTTCATGTAGGATCGCAACTCCATCAAGGATGTTGCGGCCTTGCATAAAAGCCGTCTGAGACGGACGAACCACATGATCTGCCACACTGTTCAGTCGAATCGTAGCCACTTTGGTGAATATTTTAAAACTAACGTTAAGAAGGCATATAGGTCTAAATTGTTGAATCCTTTCTGCCTCGTTAACCTTAGGTAATAAAATTATCTCACCAAAATTGAGACGAAACAACTCTAGCTGTCCATTGTGAAGACAGGCGAACAGTTGAAGTAAATCAGACTTGATAACATCCCAAAAGTTCTGGTAGAACTCAGCCGGGAAACCATCAGGTCCAGGTGCTGTATTATGTTTCATTTGGAAAACCGCCATCCTCACTTCCTCCTCTGAGTAGAGTTTAGTAAGTAGACTATTTTCCGCATCTGAAACCTGGGGGATATCCTCTGTTCGAGACTCATCCAAAGTGAAATTTCCTTCCTCTGGAGCACCGAACAGGCCTTTATAGTAATTTGTAATGTACGACTTTAGTTGTTCATGGCCCTCAATCGTTCCCTCATCCTGGACTAGAGAATGAATGCGCTTTTTCCTGTGTCTGCCATTGGCAATACTATGGAAATAGCGAGTATTCGAATCCCCTTCTAGGATGAATTGGGCTTTAGAACGTTGATACCATTTTAACTCCTCCTCTCGCAGTAGCTTCGCTATCTGTGCATTGGATTGGCTCTTTAGCTCAATCTCTTGCGCGGATAGTAACCGAACTTCTGCTAATGCTTCTAGAGCATCAATTATCGAGGAAAGTCGTTCCTTCTCTTTTTTAAGTAAACCAGAAGTATGACGAGCCCAGCCAACGAGGTGCGTGCGTAAAGCACGTATCTTGTTGTTCCACCGCTGGATAGGCGTATCACCCGCAACTGGTCTTTCCCAAATTCTTTTAACCATCTCATGGAAACCCTCGCGGTGCAGCCACCCAAGCTCAAACTTGAACCGTGGCTTACACTGTGGTCTAGGTATTCCAGTGGTCAAAAGAATGGGAGCATGGTCTGACAATCCCTCAATACGTTCTAGAGCCCGTACCGACACCAGTGGGAACCTAGATTCCCAATCAGTATCCATCAGTACACGGTCTAGTTTCTCGTATGTGGGTTCAGGGAGAGAATTAGCCCAAGTGAACTGTCTCCCCACCATTGTTATCTCTCTTAAGTTCAAGCTGTCGATGACTGCATTGAACAAAAGAGGCCAACGGTTGTCAAACCGACCTTTACTTTTCTCAAACGGAAAACGTAGCATATTGAAATCCCCACCAATGATAAAGGGTGTGGGTTATCTTTTGCCAAGTTTACCATTTCACAGAGAAAACAGTCTTAGCCGCTTCCTGAGCCGGCCCATACACGGCAACAAGACTCCAAATGAAATTATCGGATTTATTACGGATGTGCATTTTAATATGAAAATCACCATCCGTAACATCCAACACTTCCATGGTATCAGTCCTGATGCCTAGTAGAATGCCGCCGGAACGGCCATGAGGGGGACGCGAGTACCAATCAAACTCTATACCGCCCGAAAGTCGGTTCAATAGAGATTGCGAAAACTCACGTCTACCCGTCTCAGAAATAGCTAAGAAATCCAAATTATGGTCCCGAACACAACCAGCAAAGTGCAAATATTTAGCCAAGTCACCAAGACCTCTGCTATTTGCAAACATGCCATTCATTGGGAAACCGTGGGGGATTTGGATAACTTGGCCCGTTTCCGAGACTTGTTGGTGGTAGATTTAGATTTCCGACCGGCTGCTTTTAACTCATACAATGAGCTCAAACCGTCGTCATCCAAACCACCCTCCAACACTTCACCAATTAGATGAGAAAGAAGCTGACCATCTGATGTGGCATTCGCTTCTTCTTCATCCAAATAGGTGGCTGTCAACTTAGTCGAAGCTTTAGGAATAACCGTTAGACGGTCAAATTCCATATGCCTCAAGACATTAGTTGAAACCTCTACTTGTTTCTTACTACTACCAAGATTAAAACCTACACTATTAAGTTTGGACTGAATCGAAATAGGAGAAAACGAAAGAAAAGACTTTGATTTCATTTCCGTACCTAGAGAGTCCAAGATGTGAGCCGCTTTATGACGCATAGCCTTCTTCAACGAGTCCTCGTCCATCATGGAAGACCCATCACTAGTACAGAACGACACATCGGAAACGGGCCAAAAACCCCTTCGGCAACGGAGAAAGGGTCCGTGTCCCCGCCTCTGTCACTGATGTGAAGGCCTTCATCGGTAAAGGAGGCAAAAAAACCGTTTCCGATGAGGTCTCCATTTGGCAACGGTTGGCGCAGACCTCCGTTGGAGGCAAAAAACCGTTTCCGATGAGGTCTCCATTTGGCAACGGTTGGCGCAGACCTCCGTTGCTTTAGTTTTCCTACATCAGATACGGAGTTTTCCATCTACCCGTTTGCACTGAGCTTTTCTCATATTTCGGTTATATGCCATAATACATGAAAGGCTGATTGCACAATGCAATAAAACGTTATTCAATTCATAACATAGAACAAATGCCATCATTACATTGGTATACAATAATATCACTGTTTTTTACAATTTGACTACAATCATATCCATCACACATTGGCATAATGTAATATCACCTATTACACTTTGACTACAATCATGAACTCTAAACCTATAAGCAACTAACCTAACAAGATGGAAGGCTGGCTTAATTAAGCCAGCCTTCCATCTTTGACTTGGAGCTCACCTTCTATGAGCTCTCGGTCGTCGCAGTACCCACTCCAAGACCAGTATCCACGAAATTTCCTCGCCTTAAGTTTTCTGGTTCTCGGAATGATAGATTGGTACTTTTATGCAGTGTTGCCGAAATAAACTCATGCGTGAAAGAAAAAAACTATTAGCGAAATGTACAAAATACATCTGGATATTAAAAAAATCGGTGGCTATTTTCCAGCAACTGCTTTGTTCGGTTGCCATTTTCGAGAAACTGCTAAGATCAACGGCAAATATCCAGGAACTGCTCTGTTTGGTGGCAGACAGTTCGCATTTCTTCCTTCTCTTCTTCCTCGTTCCACCCCAATCCCCCACCCGCCATGGACGACCGCAACAGAATAACAGAGACAACTACCGTCCATACCCACGGCACCGTTCTGGAGGTGGTGTACACGAACGAGGAGCATACCGTGGAGCGGATCCTCAACAAGTACGAGGAATGGCTAGCAGAGGAGAAGCATCGGTTCATCGGCCTTGACATCGAGTACACCCGTGATCGTCGCCGCATGGCTGTCCTGCAACTCGCCATGCGCCAGCATGTCCTCGTGTTCCACTGGTGCAAGTCCAAGAAGAATTGTCCAGAGTTGGGCAAATTCTTTGAACGCAAGAATATCACCTTCGCAAGCGTGGACATCACCAACGACAGCAAGGTGCTTTCTTCTGCCTGCTTCCACATTCCACCGGAGTAATACGTGGACATCCAACTCGTATACAAAATCAAGGGTGGAGACGAGAGAGACGGAATGGGTGATCTAGCGGCAGACCTCATCGAAAAATTATACGCCAACATGAAGAAGGAGTTCCCATCCAACCAGCACGGTTTTTGGGAGCGGATGCCGCTGCACAAAGTTAACCTCGACTACGCAGCAATAGATGGGTACGTGACCTACGAGTTGTATCTCAAGATCCTAACCTTGAAGGACAGACTACGTCCAACATGGCAGGAAATGCTCTGCCCTAGGTGCAAGAATGCCCTAGGTGAATTGCAATAGGCTTTGGATGTGGGTGTTTAACTAGTTTGTACAGTTGGTGCTTTAACAATAAGTGTTTGTAATTATCAGAACATGTATGTGTGAATTTGCACTAGGAATTTGTTTATGTGATGAAATGCTCATACGTAGAACCTACTTCATCGGCATCACAGCCGGTCACAGAAAGATTTATACCTTTCACCCGGCGGAGATCGAGGAGGTGCAGGCCTCTGCCAGATGCGCTGAGATGCTACCAGCGCGCTGTGACGCAATCACCTCCTCCTCCTTCTCCTTCGTCGACATCCACCTCCTCCTCCTTCTCCAGATCAGACACCACCTACAGATCCTCCACCACCTCCAGATCGGCCACTTCCTCCTCCAGATCAGCCACTTCCTCCTCCAGATGGGTTTCTGCTGGTAGATCCGCCGGAGGTGCTGCACCACCACCTCATGAATGACCTCCTCCACATCGGCCTGGCTCAGAAGAAGCCGGGCATCACCGGAGGAGGAGGGCGTCAGATGGTGGCGCTGCCGCATCATTAGCGGACGCATGGCCGCCTCCAGATCGACCTTCCCCTCACGAAGGGCTGCCGCTAGAACGGTGCTGCCGCGGCGGCTAGAGCCGCGGCCGCGATGGCCGGATCTAGAAGCGCCGACAGAGGAAGCCATTAGAGAGAGTGAGGAGAGTTGAAAGCCACAGTGTGCGGCGGCTAGGGTTGGAAGAGAGACAGTGAGAGAGTGATAATGAGAACGAGCCGGCAGTATATATAAGCACCACATTGGCAACGGACATGTTATATAACCGTTTCCATTGATTTTACACCAGCGAGAGAGTAAACTTACTACCCAACTTACTAACAGGTACTCTAGATTACATATGAACGCAGAGACCACTTAGCAGCTAATGCTACTACATACGGACTTGATAATGAAGTAAACGATTACATATATGCTACTACTAGCTAATGCTACTACTAGCAGCTGCTGATGAAGACTCGGGCTCGTCGTCGCTGTACACGAGTGTGTCCCTCCGGCATAAGGTACCGTCGAAGATCTTGATGAAGAACCCGTTGTCGCCATCGAACTCGAAGCACAAAAAGTGCCCCTGCTCAAGCTTGTACGCTTGGGCGAATGACTTCCATCCCTGGCCGAGGTACAAATTCCCCCCGGCACTCACGGCCGTCTTCACCGCCCAGCTGCCGTTCTCGCAGTCCTCCATCTTCAGATGCATGGTAGCTGCCACCATGCCTTGGAGCTTCTCTGCGAACGCCCTCGGGAGCCTCAGGCGGCTCTCGATGCCCTTGTACAGGATAACCAAGAACTCGAATCCGCGCAGCTTCGGGGACATGTCTTCAGAGGATGGTGAGGGCGACACCGACGGCGTGGCATTGTGGCTGCGCCCCCTACCACGACCGCGCCCTCGTCCACGGCCGCGCCCACGTCCACGGCCGCGACCGCTGATGGTACCTCTCGCCGGGGACATGTCTTCAGAGGACGGTGAGGGCGACACCGACGGCATGGCATTGCCGCTGCGCCCCCTACCACGGCCTCACCCTCGTCCACGGCCGCGACCGCTGCTGGTACCTCTCGCCATGGATTTGGACGGAGGGGATCTGGCGAAGTTTGAATAACTGTAGGCGATGGACTGGGGCTTCAAAGAGACCGCTGCTGGTACCTCTCGCCATTTATACTCGCGGGTCTGCTCCGCCCACCTCCCCATCTGCCCATTCGCTAGCCTCCACGTATCAACATTTTCAACGGTTGGAAAATTCTATCCGTTACCATAGAGGCAAATATTGGAAACGGACAATTTTATTAACCGTTGCCAATATAATAGGTGACGGAGATTGGAAAGGGTCCGTTGCCAATGTTGGCAGGCCTGGTCAGGTTTGTACGCACCGGCCGCGCGGAAAGCGCGATTCTCCGTCGCCTAACACCTGCCGTTTCCATAGAGGGGTATCCGATGTGTCGTTCTGTACTAGTGCATCCGCCGCCACCCCAAACCGCTCACTACGACGGATCGGAGTGACTCCATCGGTAAAGACCGTCGTAGTGGGTGCCGATGTACGCGGCGAGACAGAACCCGTCTTCGTAGGCGTGGGCGCAGAAGAAGCAGAAGCATGGGTCGGCAAGGTTGGAGTAGCAGCCGACCCCGCCACTACCGCAGCCTCCAACGAAGCAGTACTCGTCGGGTGGGTCGGAGTCAAGACCCCACCCGACCTAGCTGTGTCGGAGTCGAAACGTACCCGGGGGTTGAGCTGATGAAGAAACCCCCTCCAGGTCCAGCCCAGTAGGAGAGCCGGCACCATGGGCCAGCCCGCCAGCTGCTCCCAGCCCAGCAGAAGCGCCAGCAGCGAGCGCAGCCTGGTCAGGGGCCGAGCTGGGCCGGCCTAGCTGCAGCACAGCCTACGCCTCCAGCGACGAGAACTGCAGCTGCCCAGTTGGACCGTAACCTGTTGCCGCCGCGCGTGGAGGCTCTGTTTGCCGCTCCTCAGGCCCAGCAGGGGTCCCCAAAGACAACGCCAAGCAAGGCGGCCCCTCCTGCTGGACCGAAGCAGCGAGAACACCTGCCGCTGCACCCTCGTCCCTCAACAGACCCGGTGAGACACGTCTTATCCTCGATACAATCTCAATCCCGCGAGGGGTTTGCGGATGAGGATTATATGGGGTAATAACCATGGTAGTCCTCTGAGTAGTTGGCTGCGAAGAGGTCCCAGATTTTCCAAGATTGGATACACCCGAGGTTTGGTTCCCATCCACAACCATGCCCGTGTCACAGGAGCGACGAACCCGCTCCCAGTACACCTTGTAGCGACGGTGGAGATGGGCCCAAGGTCCAGGACGGTCACGCTCGTCCGCATGATCGCGATCCCCAGCACGCATGTTGGCCACGCTCCCGGCGCCATGAGCCAGAACGAATGGCTGCTGCTGCAGGCTAGGGGGCGACGGCTAATCGACCACCGCACGAAGCACCGTCCAGCGGCGGTCGTTGAGGCACCCCGGCCATGCGGCCCGCCAGAGGCGAAGCGGCAACAGCGGCGAACGACCGCGGCCAACGAGGACGAGTCTCCGATGTCGGGGAAGAAGAGGGCGGCGGTGCAGCCGTCGGTTGCGGGGGGGGGGCGCCAGTGCGATGCCCACCAGCCCCAGCCCCCACGACCTGCTGCTGGAGAGGAGTCGGAGCGGCGGGACGTGTGCCGGGCATCCGCGGCCCCCACCGAGCTGCGGGCGAGGCGGAACCGCCATGAGGCGAGCCGGCGTCGCCGCGACATAGGCGAAAGACTTCTCCCACCGCAGACCCGGCGGCGAGACTTGCGAGGACGATGATGAGCGGGTCGAGTCATGGGTGAGCGGAGGCGAACTTGGCGAGACGATGGAGTCCGAGGCGAGTTGAGGGCGGCGTAGCGATTGCCCGATCGTACCCCACCGTAGCGAAGAAGAACTAGGGCATCTCCTGGACGGGCGATAGAGATACGCCCATGGGTTTGCACGGTCACGATCATTCGCGCGATCCCGCGGTCCCACCTGCATGGATTTTGAAAAATGCCCCGCCTCCAGCTCCGGATAGAAGGATCGGCGGCCGTCAAAGAGCTCGAGGAATCCACCACCGGCGTCGGCGTACCCGGCGGTGACAGCCCGTCCCGCCTTTGCATAGCCTTGTCGATGAAGACACCCAAGATCGGCGGCGGCGTGACCCGGCGCGGAGGTAGAGGGCCACGCCACGGCCCCATTCTTGGCGGCGCCCGGCCTAGCCGGAGTCCCGACGGCGAGGAGTTGGTGCCCCGGCTCGCCGGCGGCGGTACATCACCCTGCGGTCCCGGATCCGTCCTGCACACAAAAAACTAATCAGAAACCTCACCTGCAGCCGACGTTGATCCCCGCTCCCATGTACGGCTCGACGGCGACGGGAATCCCGCGTTCGCCCAGAACTCGTCGACGAGGTCCGCCTCCGATCTTGCCAGACGGCTGAGCGGCGAGGAGCACCTGCGAGGCGGCCCTTCCTCGTTCAACAAGTCCAGAGCGACACGCACCGAAACGTGGTCCGCATCGCCGAGGCTCGCCAGCTCCAGATCGCAATCCTTCGACGGTGTTGCCTCCGACCCGGCGTCCAGCTCCGTTGCGGACGACTCGGCGACCAACCCGCCCAAACACGCGTACCTCGAGCCCGTGGATCGACAGCCCCATGCCGCCGGAGCCAAGGTCGCCCGGCGATGCCGACGCGCCGTCGCCCCCGGATCGCCTCGGTACATTACGGAGCGAACCGTTTTTATCATTTCTTCCAATTTGGCCACCGCACCAGACCATCTGTATAAAACTCGATGCTCCTACTAAAACAACCGTGATTTTAGACTAAGTATCCCATCATTTGTCACATATGATTTCTTTGTGGACCGTATTAAGACAGTTTAGGCTAGGTTAAGTGCGACCTCGTGGCGGTGGTCCTGGTTATTGGATAGAAACTCACCGCACACGCATGGTCATTCTGATAACTTTCAGTCTACTCTTTAAATCTGCATTTTAGTTGGACTTCAAACCTGCATAGGAACACACGCTTCTCCTAACAGTCAACGTGTGATTATCTTGCATACACATCATGCCACATACTAATTTTGCCTGACTGTCCTGCTAGTATGCTTTAGCTGGCAAACACAAACTCCAACAACAACAGCAGCAAAGAACGCAACCACCTATTCATTTCTATCCAATATAAAATCAACTTCATTGAGTTGTTATTTTTCCTTGAGTCCTAGATTTTCTTCAAGTATCTCAATATGGTGTTCCAGTTTAAATCAGACTAATATAAAGGCCTAAAAAGGCACTACACATTCAGAGATAATGACTGGTAGACGGTTGATATGTCACCATTCTGTTTAACAAGACATTCTATCAACAACGTTCTGTACATCGAGAACTTTTTTCAACAGCTCCATACATCTAATACTAATGAATTATCATTTCATCACCCTCTATCATCGATATTTGTATAACTGTCAGCTGAATTATGTTTTCTGATTTGCTCAATTTAAACACTCCGTCGTGGTAAACAGGCAGGTGAGTCGGGGCTGAAGTGTGGTACTTCCATTCTCTAGGACGAACACGACAAATGACATGAGTCGCCCTACGCTACGATCCGGGTTCTTCCTGGATACACAAAAGGGCTATGTGAACGCAAAGCAAAACTTCATCCAGTCTGGTGAATACCTACCCTTGATAGATGAGTCTACCAATTCCTCGGTATTCCCATCCTTCCACATATTCCATGACTGAATCAACCAGGAACATGGACCATATGTCCATATCAGTACAATTTTTTTTGCCAATCTAAAAATGATTCATAAATTTGACTTCCTACAGTAAACTTGAGAGAAGTCATGTATTTACTCGGACAGACCGTAAGGCTTGGGAAGCCCGTGGTTTGACTATTGGAGCTTCCCTTATAGCAGTTAACAACACATGAGGACTGAATTAATTTGGATAAATTTTGGCTCGGTTTGGGGAATAATCTGTAGGGAAAATTGGTTATTTACCCAGAAGTTCACCAGCTTTGGATTATGTACCCAAAGTTGATTGTACATTGGTTAAATACCCAATGTGGACTTAAGCAAAAACAAATACTCCATAGGGACCTGAAAACAATTAGAGGAGGACACGAGACACAATCGATTAGAGCTGGTCATTCGTACGTTAGTTGGGTCAGCTTCATATCTTAAACCGGCGTCGATCTGTTAGATCTCAGTTCACGCCTACATGTGCACCTCTCGGCAGCAGCAGATCAACCACCACACGAGAGCGTCCACCGTTGAGCGACAACGTCGAAGTTGTCCTTGGGACGGTCTGACGTATTCGAAGCCGTCAGCTCAGACCGGCCTGTTGTCGTCGTCCCAGCGCCGCCATCCGCCTATGTGTCCTTGATCTGGTGTGGGCTGACATTTATATGCACGGATGCATACAGGTTTTGGCCAGTAATTATACTCAGGCTAACATAAATGGATTAGTACTCCCACTAATAATTGTGAATCATGTCAGCAACTATATCAGGCTCTGAACAACATTGAGATGCATGAATTTTGGGAGGCACTGGTCATACAACAGCATTGGAAAGAGCAGAATTAAACCGAATAGATACAGGCAGATGGTGAGCCGACGGCTTCGACGTGATCGCTCAATGGTGGACAAGCGTGGTGGTTGATCTGCTGCTCCCGGCGGCGCTGGCGGGAGGAGCACACGTAGGCCTAAACTGAGATCCAATCGATTAGGCACACACACGCCGGTTTGAGATATGAAGCTTAACCTATAATTGTTTTCAGATCCCTATTGAGTATTTGTTTTGCTTTCAAGTCCTTATTGGGTATTTAACCAATGTAGAGTCAACTTTGAGTACATAATCCAATGCCAGTGAACTTCTCGGTAAATAACCAATTTTCCCTAATCTGTACATGTAGCTTCATACAGGAGAAACCTCTTGACCCCGGAGGCATCTGTGCACGTGCTCCTCGCGGAGAGGGCATGGAACATCTCGATCGCGGAAGGTGAACTTGGAGGTTGAAGGAGGCCATGGGCTCGCGCATGTACCTGGCGGACGCGACGCCGTGATATAGACCACGGAGCCGCCGCGCGACGCCGTGGTATGGACCACGGAGCCACCGCTAACGCCTCCTACAACGCCGCTCGGGACGCTCGGCCTGCCCAGGGACATCGCGCCGGCGCCGCTCGTCGGATTCCTCGCCAGCGGCAGGTCAACGCACAGGTGGTGTGTCTGAGGTACCAGGAGACAACGCGATGGAGACGAAAGAGAGGGGCAATTTTGGAATTACCAAAAAACTGACAAGCAGTTCGATCACCTCTTCCAAATTTCCTGATCCCAAACTGAACCACGGAACATCCACCCCTAAACTAAGCTAAACCAGATCGGAGACGGCGACGGCCGACGGCGGAGTCCCCACTTCGATGCATGCAGCAGGCCGCTCTCCTCGAGTCTCCTCGTCCGACCCATGCGCATAGGCTCGTTCTTGGCTCCTGCTCCTCGATCAGGACGTCCGCGGCTGCACAGATTGATTTTCATCGTCGATCGGTCACTCCTCATCCAATCCTCCTTTTCAGTTTCCTGTTCTGACTTCACAGAACCGTCCCAATCTTGAGGTGATCTAGAGATTCAAAATGGTATTGGTCCGAAATTCATATGACCTAAATTTTGTTTTTGTTTGTCAGATTGCCTAGGTTGCTGCTGGTCTGAAATGAAGAGAAATAGTGGACCTGTTGTTGATTTGAAGGTTTTCTCAGAAGAAAAAAGCTGCTGCAAAGAAGAGGCAGACTGAAAATAAGAACAATCATATCAGGGGTGGAGGCAGGAAAATAATATAAGGGGGGACCGGTGAAAAATTTTCCACTCTTGCGAACGTTTAGAGAGGGTCGAAGTACAAAAATACAACAACTGGAGGTGTTTTTAGCAAGAAAATTTGGGGTCTATTGTAAATTTCTGCATGTCGGGGGGGCAGGGCTCTTGCTGGTCCCCCTGTCTCCGCCACCGAATCATATGCAATTGGTGTTATTCCAAGGGAATATATAGTGGCACTGGGACAAGCATACCACCTGAGCCTGAGACAAAGATATCGGAGAGAGCTGCTAGCACAGAGCTGGAGATTGGTGAAATGTCAAAAGACGATGAATCCGGAGATGAATGTGACGACGATGGCAGTAAATTGAACCCTTATGATTAGTGAAATATCAGAAGAGCTGCTAGTACAGAGCCAACTTCGTTTTCAACTGAATCGCTACATTAACGATGTCGGTAAAGATGAAACATTCCCCAATTTGAGAAGTCTAGTGGAGCCATCTACGATGCTTGTAAAACAAATAGGGTTCTTTGGTATGGCATTGTTTACAAGATTCTAAAATTGGTGCTAGTTCTCCTATTGCAACAGATGGTGTTGAGATGGTCTTTTCTTCGGTGAACTATATCACAACCAAACTGAGAAGCAAGATCGGTCAAAATTATTTGAATGATTGCTTGGTGACCTTCATTGAAAGGGATTTTTTTCTTGCAAGTTAAGGATGAGGACATCATCACTACTTCTGAAGCCTTGAAGAATTGGGGAGTTATCCTGTAATGGTAAGCTTTCCTATCATTTTGATAGTTTTTGTCTATATATATTCCAGATGTTGCTTCTTTCATATGTTTAACAATTGGTACCTATTTGAGTTGGAAACTTTCAAGTTATGGTCCATCTCTATTACCCAAGATATTATAGCCAAATTGTGTCATATCTTCTATACATTATACTGTTAAAATATATGATACTATAATCAATTATACATGGAAAAAACATACTTTAGACTATATTAAAAATATTACATCCTAATATTTTAAATACACAATCTTGAAATCCTGGGCCCACCACTATGATGGACGCGCACAGAGAGATGGCGTTGTCTAGCTCATGGTGGCGTCGACGACAGGACGGACAAAGCCATTGCATTGATCACTTCAAGATGGGTTCCAATCTTTTGACCACACCACCACGAAGCCAGACATCGACACCATCCTACGCGCGTCCATTACTCGTGTCATGTATCGATTATATCTACTGTGATTCATTTCTCCGAGAGAAATATTTAGGAGAAATTGAACCTGACTATTTAAGAACCTTACATAATTCCTCCTAATAAGATGACGACAAAATTTTCAGTGTCTCTCCGAGGCTGATGAAAACATTTGCACAATTCAGTCCAAAAACATTTCCACTATATCCCAACCTAATTACTCCCTCCGTTTTTGTATACAAGGCCACTATCCCAAATTTCAGATACCAAGAGAAGGAAGCCAACTAATAAATATCATAGTTAGTTGAGTGAAAAGATGTAAGGACGTACCTGGTGCGTGGGGCACCCTTGGAGAGGCTGTAGGTAATATATATCTCATCGTCGTTGTCAACGACAGCCAGGTATACGATGATGTCTGTGCTGGCGTTTAGCTGCCGGTATCGCGCTCGCTCTTCACTACGAACCCCGTCCACGGGCCGATGCGGGCCACGGGGCGCGTCCCGTCCCAAAGGAATACTTGTAGCAAAGTGTTCGCGTCGATGCCGTAAGAGAACCGCCCAGGCACTAGTGGAGAGACAGGGCCTACTGTCCCGGCCCGTGAGGGGCTTTAGTCCCGGTTGGCCAACCGGGAGAGGCCAATGTAACAGCCCAAAGTTTGCGAACCTAAAATGGGAACCAAATTTTCACTTTTGCATTTCATTCATGCATCATAGCATTATTTGTTTTAGTGTTCAAGTTGAAACCAAGATATGAAAACAAATTAAAACAAATGGAAAAAGGAGCACCAATGAAATTCAATCCTTGCAATTCAAATGTGTTTGTTTTTGACAAACACAAATACAACTACTAAACAATATGTGTCTAGCAAGTTCCAAGTGCTCACAACATAATTTACACACACGGATTCAAATGGTGGGATTAAAAGAAGTGGGAAACTTAGAAAAATGCCATAAGCAATTCCCTATTTTATTTCCCAAGCAAATGAACTCAAAATGCCCTCAATTTTTTATGAGTGCTTGCCATTGTTGTAGGGAGGATGCACCAAAAATTACAGAAATTTTGGAAATGTTTAAGTGTCCCAAACAATTCAAATACAGTGCTGTTTTAATTATCCAGAACAGAAAAGGGCCTGTTTGTAATTCAAGGAAATCCAGGCGAGGGTTTTCTGCAAATATGGCTTCGTCTTCCTGTAGCTCCAGTGCGAGCGGCATGGCGCCAGTGGCCGAGCTCGCCGTGCGCCCAGGCCCCCCCCCCCCCCCCCCCCCCCCCGCTCCTCCTGCCGCGTTGAAGAAGATAAGAAGGCCCCCCACGACGCTCTACTCCTCCCACCCGAGCTTATCCACCCACCTGCTCCCTCCCTCTCTCTCTCTGTTCTTCTCCCGAGCTCGAACCCTAGCCATGGCGGCCGTGCTCGCCGCCGTCGATTGAAGCCACCCCGAGCAGATCGAAGACCACCAGCAGCTCCGCCTCGTCTTCCTATGCATCCACGTCAAAGGAATCGAGCCGGGGAGACCTGAATCGCCGCCGCCATCTTCTTCTTCTCCGACCACGACCGAGGCTTCGCCGAGCCATTGCCGCCTTCCTCGACCTCCTCCGTCCTCACCGAGCCCGCTCACGCGTCAAGGGTGAGCTTGCGCTTCTCCACGTGCTCTTCGATTCGTCAATGCGCGTACGTAGCTAGTTTCCCGCCGGAGCTCGCCGGAGTTCGCCGCGGGTCGCCGAAGGATACGTCGCTCCGGCGACCAATAGGTAGTGGCGCCGCCGTAGTCTTGCTCGCCGTGCCCGTGCGAGTCCATAGCACCCGTAGCACGCTCCCTTGAGCCGTAGAACGTCGCCTCGATGCACTCACCGCCGGCGACCACCGCCGCGCGCTGTGTCAGCGCCGCTGTCAGCGTCGCCGCGCTCCGGTCAAACAAGGCCGTGGGCCTTCGCGCTGACGTGGAAGCCAGCGTGGCCACGGGCCCCACAAGTCAGTGACACGGGCTAGCCACGGGCCCGGTGAAAAACGGTTCGGCTAGATTTTCTCGGAAAATAAAAGAAAAGGCAGATTCAATTATAAACTTGAGAAATTCATATCTTTTGAAATACTTGCCCAAAAATTGCAAACAAGTTATCAAAATGTTAAGAAAAATAAGATCTGTCAGTTGGTATAACTCACACATCCAACTAATTTAGTTTATGTGCTGTTTTATTAAAATAAAGGAAATGGCAGAAAAAGAGATGATTTTTGAAAATTCATAACTTATTAAATATTGATCCAAAAATTAAGTTTGATATACCAAAATGTTCAGCAAGTGATATACCTCATGTCTCATCTGTTTTCCAAACTTGGATAATTAGTTTTAATGTTGTTAAAAAATGATTTGCTAGAATGGCAGATTTAAATGGAATTTTAGAAATGCAATAACTTTTTATTGGTATATCAGAAAAAATGTGTTTAATATATCAAAATGCTCACATTAATATGGACTGTCCAGTAACATCATTTGCATGCATATTTGAGCACAATATCAGTACTGTATTTTTCTAAAGGTTAGGAAAATCATTAAGTAATTATGGGGTTTAATTGTTTTGGTTAAAAGAAATATTCTTTGCACCCCATTTAACTTGTTAGCTAAATTCCGTGCATTAAAATGTCATGCCATCATGTGTTTGTGCATTGCACCTGGTTTGCTTGAGTGATTATTGATTGTGTTCTTTCCGGTGTTTTTATGCATCGATAGATCAAGCAGTCGGGGTTCCACCGCAATACCCCGACGACCCGTATTACCAGCCCGCTGAACAAGGCAAGCGTAATCCCCCCTCTGAGCATGTCTCATCCTATTTTCCGCAATTATTTTCTCCACTATAATATTGCATTCGGTTCTAAATGTCTTTTGCTTGGATTAGAGTATCCTACTAGTTGCATTAGATACCTGTTGACATTACCTGTATCCTCCCTAATATCCCTAGGACTGGAGTGTTGGCCTGAGTTAATTATACCTGCTATGTTTATGCTTAGCCATGCTTAGTGTCCGGTGGATATTTCATTGTTGGAGCAGTTGATGGTATGGCCGGATGTGGTGGAAAATTGTGGTGACATATAATCATTTGCTTAAAGGCGGGGATGAGAGGCCACGGTGGTTGTGGTGTGTTGTCTCGTTCTCGCCGCCGAGGTGCGAGTTCTTTACCTCTTGAACCAAGACCGAGCGTGCAACCATGCGTGAGGCCTATGCAATAGCAGGAACCCTCATCGACTAAATAACTTGTGAGGGGCTGGCCAAGGGTCCTCTAGTTTGAGCTTTCCATTTGCACGTGCGTGGATAAGGTGGCAATGACTGAGATGAGGATGGTGGTGTTTAGGACCGTGGCCGCGGGGCAGGGTGTTGGAGGCACTGAACCTGTCCTTCCGCACACTGATGATCCTTGGGTTAGCCTCATGCGAGGGAGAAGTCGTAACCGCTCCCACTCAGCCGGCTTTCCATGGAAGAGAGCTAATAGCTAGGCAATGGGCCGGACGGTACGCGTGGCAAACATTGTACACCCCTGCAGGGTTTAAATCTTTTCGAAAAGCCGTGTCCGCGGTTATGGACGACTTGGGAACGGACGATAAGACCATAGAAAATTGAACGGAATGATTAAAACCTGAGTACTAAAGGTACTACTAAGAATGCGGTGTTAGCTTCCTCGAGGGTGATTCGGGGAGGTGCCTCTGTAGATAGGTGCAGTGACTGATGGTGGTTGTTGTTACAGATGATCAAAAGAAAAGAGTTTACTTCTTACCCCCTTTGAAAATATTCTGATTAGTCGATGCCAGATGTCTTTTATAAAGAAAACTAGCTTTATGCAAAACAACCATAAAACCTTTGTGAGCCAATCATCGAGCTAGTAGCTCTAGTAATCTTGCAGAGTTCGTCGAACTCAACGTTGCTTTGTTGATTTTCAGTGGAGGACTTCACCGACACTGAAGATGGGTTCTATGTGGACGTCGACGAGTAGTCTGGGGTTCCCAGGTGGCAGCTTGGGACATCCCGGAAAGCTGGCGCTGGAATGTTTATCGATAGGCCTCTTAGGCCATAATTTGGATCTTGTTGTTTAGAACAACTTATTCACTTCCGCATGATGTACTGTTGGGTCTGTGACCTCTGGTTGTAATTTTGCTATCTCTCTCTATTATAAGAGTTGAACTATAATGCTTTGAGTCGTAGAGTCTGTGATGTGCCAGTTGTTCCACAAGTCTTGATCTCTCTATTATGCATTGATAGTTGTGCCTGCGTTATGGCATCAATCGGGGTGTTGCGTTGCCGATGATCCATTCCGAGCAACGCCTGCCAAAGGTTTTGGCCGGGGAGTGGTAAACCCGTAACCTCCGGTTGTATCGCATAACCGGTGACACACAGCATCACTGTATAGTTAAGCGGTCGGGGCGCCACAAGTTGGTATCAGAGCAGGACTGCCTGTAGGAAACCCTTCTACTGGTCGACGTTGAGTCTAGTGTTTGTGAAAATATTTTAACCTAAAAATGAGTTGTGAAAACCATCTTAGGATTCTTTTTACTCCTTACCTGGTTACATTCTAATCTCAGAGCCATCTTACCTCTATTTGAGTTAAAAGTTTTACTTCTCGTCATTTACTTCAAAAATCTTTAGGATCACGGGTTGGCTTCTACCTTTAGTGTTACATGTCAGGTTGCTTCCGCTGCGTGTTGGGTCATAATCTGCGTGTTGAGTCATAATCCACAGTAAACACCGTTGTTTAGCAACACTCTCCTTCTTCCGTGCTTCGGTTGTTTTGCAACTAATCGGTGTTCCTTTCTTTGGGTTTTAACCGTGGTCTTGAACCGAAGGTCCCGGATTGTGCTGTGATTCTGGTATGTTGAATTGTGTGGGTTGTTACCCATGTGATCGTTATGCCATTTATGATTCTCGGCACATGAAGCTGACCTTTAACCCAAGTCCTTTATGTGGTCTGTGAGGTAATGTTCAACCATTTACCACACCTCAGCTGGCTATGTAAATTCAGCTCTCCCTTAGCCTTGCTTTAGGTTCTGTCTTGGAACCATCGGGGTTACGACCAGGATTCTCCTAGCGAGTCTCCCAACTATGTTCGTGACTCTGCTGCATCTCTCCTTTTTGGGCATGGTTATCACAATTGAGTAATAACCGGTGCATCTTCAACATCTTAGGATTCTCCTGAGCATGTTTCTTACTCTGATCTGCTTTTCGACCTTTGTCTGTCATTTGACAGTAAAGTTTTATCGTGCGTTGGTATGTTCCGATGCAAGTCACTCTCTTGATCCGTCAAGACTTTCCACTTCGTCTTGTTAGGAGAAACAAACTCCAGTACCTTGTCCACTTCTCGGACCAGGTCAAAGTAATTTAATCTGCAGAATAAGGGCCTTGTCTAGCTTTTGTTCTGCTCCACCTTAGAGTGTCTCACTCTTTGATATCAGGGTATCGTGCTGAGTATCATGATCCTCTTGATGAAGTGATGCTCTTACACTTTGTTACTCTCCGTTCTCCGAGTGACTTGTTACTCGAGAATGATAAGACGTGAGCAATGTTGTAGCCATCGGATATTCTTAGCAGTTCTTACTGCGCTGAAATCCAGGGAGATCCATTGTCCTTCTTAGCATGATCGGTTAGCCGATCAACAAGTTGAATTCGACTGTGTTACCAAGTTGTTTACTCTGGTGCACTTCCTCGGTCAAAGAGCTAGGTTCGTGCCGAAGCTCCCAAGACCACCTCGTTTTGCCTTGAAAGGCGTGATTCTCTCTCGAACTCAAGACATACCGGTGGATCGTGATATTCTGTAGGTCTTTCCAGAAGTATCGCCAGGTTGTCACCTGACCGTGATGTTGAGCTCATGAGTAAGCTGGTTCTCTGAACAACTCCTTTCTCCAAGAAAATCATGCTGGAAGCCCTGAATTATTCAGTTGAGCTTAAACAACTTGGAGAGTTAAAAGATAAAAGCTCTATCTAATATAGTTCATTCTCAATGGGATGTCTAGTCTATTCGTGTTGAAGCAAGGAAGTATCTCCTTTTGGATATACTAATCTCCAAATCTTTTGATTTGAATTGGGCTATTGTCAAATCAAACTTAGACCAACCTACTGAATGTGTTAGTCTAACCAATACTTATGCCCCGTTCATGTGACATATGAGTCTATCGTTTTGGAGTATCTGGATAAGTTTGTTGTTGAGCCCATCAACTACCGTCTTATTTTCTCCATGTTTGAGGAGATTCATATTGGATAGTGGGCGTTAGCATTGGAAACTTGTTAGAACTAACTTTGTGTCGTCACAAGGTATGTGTTCTGGAAGTTAGAAGTGACTTTCTCTGGTTCACGTGCGATTGCTGAAAGATGTCGCCGTGGATCTGAGTAAATTGTCTAGTCTCCTCAGAATCATCTCAAGTCCATCATGCATATGCAGAAGATTCCTGGAATGGTATGTTGTACCTCCATTCCTTGAGAATTTCATCTATGCATCCAAGCCACTGGTTGAATTGTTCCAGAAAGAGAAGAAGTCCAAGAACTTCCTTGTCTTCTATGGTGTTTCCATTAGGGACTCATTTGTGTATTGTTGCAAGTAATTCGAGTACGTGCAGATGTCCTCTGACAAGTCACTAATACGTGAGTTCCGCAATCTCGTTCCTCCTTTGGAGTTTGACATTGTAGTCCAGCTCTTGGGGTTCTAGCAGCGGTAATCCGTTGGTATCCTTTGCAAAAGCTTACTATTCCTACATCCTGAGTCTGAAGTATCTCTACACCTAACCAGATCTGAATCGCAATCAGAAACGACGGTTGGTGATCCGCAAGAAGCTAGTTTTCCCGATACAAATGTTCTCGGAGTTTCTAAAGTTCTCTTGGTCTAGCTTCTCGACCCTTCTCTTATGGTTCGAAATGCTCCTCCGTGAGGAAGGTTCTACTCAAGCTGTTTGGTAGAAGTTACCTCTTCTTAGGTTGGAATCTTGTTTCCACACTCTTCCTTAGAGACTTAAGACCTTGTGCAAAAATTCGTATTCTGAATCTTTCGAGAAACAATTGTCTACCAACTGGGATCCTCTGAGAAATCTCCAGTCACCTCATGTGTCTCCTAATCGCCAATTCCAGAATTGATTGAAGTCTCATTCCCAAAGTTGACTAGGAGGTAATCGATCGTCGTATCTACGAGAATACCCTTTCTTCTAGAGTGTTCTCCTTCTTTCCTATGGTGTAATCGGATGATGACCTCGAAGTGAAGCCGATGACGATCTTTATGATGCCCTCGATCAACCTCATCAAGAAGAAAGCCACCTGACACGAGAAGATCGTGGAGTACCTTATAACCCTTTTCCCTCTTTCCTACTCTAAGAATCTCGGGACGAGATTCCTGTAAGGGGGGTAGAATTGTAACAACCCAAAGTTTGCGAACCTAAAATGGGAACCAAATTTTCACTTTTGCATTTCATTCATGCATCATAGCATTATTTGTTTTAGTGTTCAAGTTGAAACCAAGATATGAAAACAAATTAAAACAAATGGAAACAAGAGCACCAATGAAATTCAATCCTTGCAATTCAAATGTGTTTGTTTTTGACAAACACAAATACAACTACTAAACAATATGTGTCTAGAAAGTTCCAAGTGCTCACAACATAATTTACACAAAGGGATTCAAATGGTGGGATTAAAAGAAGTGGGAAACTTAGAAAAATGCCATAAGCAATTCCCTATTTTATTTCCCAAGCAAATGAACTCAAAATGCCCTCAAATTTTTATGAGTGCTTGCCATTGTTGTAGGGAGGATGCACCAAAAATTACAGAAATTTTGGAAATGTTTAAGTGTCCCAAACAATTCAAATACAGTGCTGTTTTAATTATCCAGAACAGAAAAGGGCCTGTTTGTAATTCAAGGAAATCCAGGCGAGGGGTTTTCTGCAAATATGGCTTCGTCTTCCTGTAGCTCCAATGCGAGCGGCTTGGCGCCAGTGGCCGAGCTCGCCGTGCGCCCAGGGCCCCCCCCCCCCGCTCCTCCTGCCGCGTTGAAGAAGATAAGAAGGCCCCCCACGACGCTCTGCTCCTCCCACCCGAGCTTATCCACCCACCTGCTCCCTCCCTCTCTCTCTCTGTTCTTCTCCCGAGCTCGAACCCTAGCCATGGCGGCCGTGCTCTCCGCCATCGATTGAAGCCACCCCGAGCAGATCGAAGACCACCAACAGCTCCGCCTCGTCTTCCTATGCATCCACGTCAAAGGAATCGAGCCGGGGAGACCTGAATCGCCACCGCCATCTTCTTCTTCGCCGACCACGACCGAGGCTTCGCTGAGCCATTGCCGCCTTCCTCGACCTCCTCCGTCCTCACCGAGCCCGCTCACGTGTCAAGGGTGAGCTTGCGCTTCTCCACGTGCTCTCCGATTCGTCAATGCGCGTACGTAGCTAGTTTCCGCCGGAGCTCGCCGGAGTTCGCCGCGGGTCGCCAAAAGATACGTCGCTCCGGAGACCAATAGGTAGCGGCGCCGCCGTAGTCTTGCTCGCTGTGCCCGTGTGAGTCCATAGCACCCGTAGCACGCTCCCTTGAGCCGTAGAACGTCGCCTCGATACACTAATCGCGGCGACCACCGCCGCGCGCTGGGTCAGCGCCGCCGCGCTCCGGTCAAACTAGGCCGTGGGCCTTCGCGCTGACGTGGAAGCCAGCGTGGCCACGGGCCCCACAAGTCAGTGACATGGGCTAGCCACGGGCCCGGTGAAAAACGGTTCGGCTAGATTTTCTGGGAAAATAAAAGAAAAGGCAGATTCAATTATAAACTTGAGAAATTCATATCTTTTGAAATACTTGTCCAAAAATTGTAAACAAGTTATCAAAATGTTAAGAAAAATAAGATCTGTCTGTTGGTATAACTCACACATCCAAGTAATTTAGTTTATGTGCTGTTTTATTAAAATAAAGGAAATGGCAGAAAAAGAGATGATTTTGAAAATTCATAACTTATTAAATATTGATCCAAAAATTAAGTTTGATATACCAAAATGTTCAGCAAGTGATATACCTCATGTCTCATCTGTTTTCCAAACATGGATAATTAGTTTTAATGTTGTTAAAAAATGATTTGCTAGAATGGCAGATTTAAATGGAATTTTAGAAATGCAATAACTTTTTATTGGTATATCAGAAAAATGTGTTTAATATATCAAAATGCTCACATTAATATGGACTGTCCAGTAACATCATTTGCATGCATATTTGAGCACAATATCAGTACTGTATTTTTCTAAAGGTTAGGAAAATCATTAAGTAATTATGGGGTTTAATTGTTTTGGTTAAAAGAAATATTCTTTGCACCCCATTTAACTTGTTAGCTAAATTCAGTGCATTAAAATGTCATGCCATCATGTGTTTGTGCATTGTACCTGGTTTGCTTGAGTGATTATTGATTGTGTTCTTTCCGGTGTTTTTATGCATCGATAGATCAAGCAGTCGGGGTTCCACCGCAATACCCCGACGACCCGTATTACCAGCCCGCTGAACAAGGCAAGCGTAATCCCCCCTCTGAGCATGTCTCATCCTATTTTCCGCAATTATTTTCTCCACTATAATATTGCATTCGGTTCTAAATGTCTTTTGCTTGGATTAGAGTATCCTACTAGTTGCATTAGATACCTGTTGCCATTACCTGTATCCTCCCTAATATCCCTAGGACTGGAGTGTTGGCCTGAGTTAATTATACCGAGGTGCGAGTTCTTTACCGATCTTGAACCAAGACCGAGCGAGTAACCATGCGTGAGGCCTATGCAATAGCAGGAACCCTCATCGACTAAATAACTCGTGAGGGGCTGGCCAAGGGTCCTCTAGTTTGAGCTTTCCATTTGCGCGTGCGTGGATAAGGTGGCAATGACTGAGATGAGGATGGTGGTGTTTAGGACCGTGGCCGCGGGGCAGGGTGTTGGAGGCACTGAACCTGTCCTTCCGCACACTGATGATCCTTGGGTTAGCCTCATGCGAGGGAGAAGTCATAACCGCTCCCACTCAGCCGGCTTTCCATGGAAGAGAGCTAATAGCTAGGCAATGGGCCGGACGGTACGCGTGGCAAACATTGTACACCCCTGCAGGGTTAAATCTTTTCGAAAAGCCGTGTCTGCGGTTATGGACGACTTGGGAACGGACGATAAGACCATAGAAAATTTGAACGGAATGATTAAAAACCTG
The DNA here is from genome assembly GCA_947311845.1 of Poa pratensis. Lineage (NCBI taxonomy): Eukaryota > Viridiplantae > Streptophyta > Magnoliopsida > Poales > Poaceae > Poa > Poa pratensis. Next base: position 44,987,438 of record CAMZMU010000075.1, read on the forward strand.
AGTACTAAAGGTACTACTAAGAATGCGGGGTTAGCTTCCTCGAGGGTGATTCGGGGAGGTGCCTCTGTAGATAGGTGCAGTGACTGATGGTGGTTGTTGTTACAGATGATCAAAAGAAAAGAGTTTACTTCTTACCCCCTTTGAAAATATTCTGATTAGTCGATGCCAGATGTCTTTTATAAAGAAAACTAGCTTTATGCAAAACAGCCATAAAACCTTTGTGAGCCAATCATCGAGCTAGTAGCTCTAGTAATCTTGCAGAGTTCGTCGAACTCAACGTTGCTTTGTTGATTTTCAGTGGAGGACTTCACCGACACTGAAGGTGGGTACGTTCTATGTGGACGTCGACGAGTAGTCTGGGGTTCCCTGGTGGCAGCTTGGGACATCCCGGAACAGCTGGCGCTGGAATGTTTATCGATAGGCCTCTTAGGCCATAATTTGGATCTTGTTGTTTAGAACAACTTATTTCGCTTCCGCATGATGTACTGCTGGGTCTGTGACCTCTGGTTGTAATTTTTGCTATCTCTCTCTATTATAAGAGTTGAACCACAATGCTTTGAGTCGTAGAGTCTGTGATGTGCCAGTTGTTCCAGAAATCTTGATCTCTCTATTATGCATTGATAGTTGTGCCTGCGTTATGGCATCAATCGGGGTGTTGCGTTGCCGATGATCCATTCCGAGCAACACCTGCCAAAGGTTTTGGCCGGGGAGTGGTAAACCTGTAACCTCCGGTTGTATCGCATAACCGGTGACACACATCATCACTGTATAGTTAAGCGGGACTAAAGGCCAAACCTTTAGTCCCGGCCCTGTTACCAGCCGGGACCAATGTCCCTCCACGTGGCCGCCGCGGAGCGCGCTGCGGGCGCCCCCTTTAGTCCTGGCTCGTATAACGGGGTACGACTAATGATGAATTCATTTTGTTTTCTTTTTATTTATTTCTTTCTTCCATTTCAAAATAGTTTTCGTATTTTTCTACGCTACCACATACCGTACACGTTCGTGCATATATAAGATAACTTGTCTTACGATCGAGCATACAAATATATACAATTTTGATAGTTACATGGAGATCACAATTACCGGGACTAGAGCCCGTCTATTCGATTTACACGGCCGGGGATCATCAGTAGCGCCTATTCACACTAAATTCTTCGGCGTCGTCTACCATCTATTTCAACAAAAATCCCGCCAGTTCCTCTGCAATTCCTAGTAGGCGTTGCTCTGGTAGGAGCCGATCCCGCATTCTATTGAACTATATAAGAAAAGGAGATCAATATGAACATCAATCATGATAACAAAAAGTGACGATAATAAAATAATGTTGTGAATGTATTGCTTACGTCGAGTCTATAATCATTGTGCTCAGTGGTAAACGTGTGAATGAACTCGCAAACGTAGTATCCACATAGATTCGTCCCCGGTGGCTGCCTCACGCACTTTACGAGAATAGAATTCAATCAAAATAATAATCTAGCATCATAATTGTATTGAAACTAGAAGTAAAGAGATGCGCGGACATATCTCGTACTACTTACCGTGACCAGAGTAAACGTCAGCTTCTCACTAAAGGAACCCGTCACCACACTCCTGAACAGGTTTCAAACCCTGCCCGACAAAGAAAATGAATTAATGAATGAGTTATTCATTACCTGATATCTCATGAAATCAACGAAAGAGACCGATATAGCGCGAAAATTACCTCTGGAGCATGTCCTGCATGTTGCGGAACTCTTCCAGGTGTCTCTTTAATGGGTCCATGACTTCAACTATTCCCTTATCAACTTGAATGTCTAGCAGAATCCAGTGAAACCTGCACACGTTTATATATACGTCAGTAACTCATCAAGTACACTTAACATCGAGTAAGCAAAAGTGAATGTGTACAACAGAGTAAGACCCTCACTGGAAGTTGTAAGGAAACAGTATGTGGTCACAGAAATTTTGCTCCGTTAGAAACCTTAGAAGGTTTTCCGCCGTCTCGTCGGGTTTCGTCGTTAGCGAATGTATAACTTTATCTGGGTCAATGAACCCAACACTATAGATCTTTCTTTTACATTCCCGGATCTTCATTCTGCATAATAGAGTACAAAAGGATATAATGAGGATAATTACATGCAATGAACTGAACAACTGAAAAACTGAACAAATTATATGTAGACAATGAATTCAACAATTTACAGACAATAGCAACTCATGAGAGTTTTGTCAAGTGCGTCGAAATTGTATAACTGGAAGAGTTCTGAAAACTCAACATGGACCTCTTCGGGTCGGAAGAAGTACTCATGTGGGACTTTCGCCACGATCATTGTTCTGCCCCCCCTACCACACTCAAGTACCATTGATGCAAATTCCGTATTTGTGTTGGCAGTTGTTCCAACTTCTCTTTGCTGACCAAAGGCTTACCTGGGACATATGTAGGGACAACATCAGCCTTGGGTAACATGTCGTGTTGGGAACCTAGCAATTCAGCAACACTCACACCCATAGCGGCCGCCAACTTCGCAGCTTCTTCCATATCCTGTTGCAGCACCTGGGGAACGTCTTCGGATAACACCTTGAGGGGTGGGATCGATTGTTTGGCCTGCTCTCCGAGCTGGGGAACGTCCCTTCTTTTCCCGCTTGCACTTTTACTTGATTTGCCCCCGCTTGCACTTTCACTTGATTTGCTCTTCTCCACTTCCTTCCGAAGTGTGCGTAGATAGTCATCTGGCTTATGGTGCAACTCATATTGCGATTTTGTGTTCATAAAATCACGTGCCCACACTTTTTACTTCTCGGTGTATACCGGGGCGGGCTTGGGTTTCTTTTTTGCAAAATGCGCATCTTTTTCGGCCTTTGCGATGGCTGCGATTTGCTCGTCAGTACGATCGTAAGTTCTGATGGAAAGATTCTTATGAGGTACTCTTGGGAGGGGCGACATTTGTCGTTTTGGGCTACTGCGTCGGTTAGTACTCATCGACGGAGCACGCTTCCGCTTATTGTCCTTAGCGGGCAAAGGCGGCGACGAAGACGGCCGACCCAAGTCCGGCGGCGGAGATCGAGATGGACTCGCGCTGTGGTGGTCGTAGTCATGGGGTGGGCTTCTTGGAAGTGATGGAGGTGTAGGTTAGTCATACTCCTGCCTAGGCCTATAATACTCGTCCTCGTAGTTGTCGTAGTCGCCGCTGTCGTCGGACGGCGCTCGCCTGGACTGGAAGTGAGGGTATGATGACTCCCAAGTGCAGGAGATCAATTGTAGTACCTTTCGAATAGAAAAGGTTGTCGAACCCACGAGGAGCTGAAGGTATTGGTTATTAGAAATGATAAATAGACAATAAAAGATGCAAGTGTTTTTGGTATTTTCGATTGTATGATTGCAAGACTGTGACAATGCAGCAGGTAAATGGTAACAAGTAAAAGCTCTCAAAGAGAGAGAAAGCCCAATCCTCTATGTGTAAGAGGACAAGCTCAAGTGATGTGTAACTTATATATGGAAAACGTTCCCGACGGCGGCATGGATATTGCTAGGCATATAGATTTATTAAACAACACGTTGAATATCTTGTCTAGTTTTAATCTTTTTCGGACGGAGCTATTATTAGGTACAGCTAAATAAACAGACTAAACCCCTTATGATGGATCATGTGGCCAATTAAATGACAGCACAAGAATTATTAAGATATAAAATCCCACCATAGCATTACGCTCTAGGTCCCCGATACTAATACCCCGTAAAGTAACTTAATGATTCGGTCTCAGTCTTTCGTGTCCTCCCAAGTCTCCCTCACGCCATTACACTACGGTGTTCTCCTATGAGCCCATATAGGTGAAGTGTTGTGCAGTCGACGTTCGCACAACACCATCATAGAATCACACAAAAAGATAAACACTAGACAAAATACCAACACATGTCATATATAAATCATTGCCAATTCATCCTATGCCCTCAGGAACATACGGGAACTACTCACAACGTGCAAACATGGTGATGATCAGTGGCATAAATGGTACAACACAATCTGAAATTATAACTCCACCAACAAATAATGAGAAGTACTCAATCACAAACATGAATAGGAGCACGATTCAGGTATCTATGGTATAGCAACTCTCAAACTACGAGGGGAACGGAGGGATCACGGAGATGATGATGGAGATGGATCTGGTCTTGGTGATGGTGATGATGTAGAGGCCTCCTCCCACGCCAAGGAGGAGAGATGATGATGATGACGGTGATTTCCCCCTTCTCCGGAGCTCCGGAGCAGCAGGATCTGATCCCCCTCGGAGGGAATCGGGAGCTCCGCCACCGCCGCGACCTCGGATAGTCTCGTAAAAATTAGGGCGCTACTTTTCGGGCGAGACGGAGACCTCGTTAAAAAGCCCCAGGCGAGGAAGTGCCCGAGGCTCCTTTTGGTGGGTCCCACGCGGTCAGGGAATCTGGCCGCGTGGGCCCACCTATTTTGGGCCTCGTGGCCTTCCTTGCTTGCTTCTTCTTCCCTCTGGTGTTCTCCCAAAGAAAAACCAGCTGTGCAATTTTCCTTTTATTAATTGGGCCTTCGTAGCTCCTGAAACAATAAAAACACGAAAAATGAGGTTTTCTGCCTCCCAGAAATTAAATACTAAAAATAGGGACTTTGTAGGAAAGTCCCCTAAATCATCTAAAACTTGTAAAAACAATGATATAATAATGCAAATAACATCCTAATATGGTGGTATAAGTGGTATAGATGATGATATAAAATGCACGTATCAGGGTAGCGCAGGCGGGGGTTATCGCCGGCCGTGATGTAGTCCATAACGCTCTGGAGAGTCCGGCCGCCCTACCACAGCCGACGGCCGGCCTCGTTGAAGTTCGAAGGAGGCGGGCCGTCCTCCTCGTACCTGGCGAGCGCCCTCTCACGCCGATTGATGAAGAAGGCGTCCCAAGTCGGGCGGTAGTCGGGATCCCAGCGGGATCCATCCGCTGCTCCGGAGTGAGCTCGAGGTAGTAGTGGTTCGTGATGGCCGCCCGGCGCGCTAAAACCTTGAGGGACAGGAGGGACCGGCACGCGTCCGGTGCTCAGCCTCCAGCCGGCGGGGACGTCGTAGCCGGGCGGGCAGGGGTAGTTCGAGGCGCAAAGCGCCTCCGCCTCCGAGTAGGTTAGAGTGGGTATGGTGGAAGCCATGGGAGAGTGATGAGGTTGCAGATATGAGTTTAGATGTGCTATGCCAATGGAGGCCATGACTACATATATATAGTGAGAAATGGCGGGAAGACGGAGGCGGGAAGCGGTGGAAAGCGCGGGAAGAAATAAGGCGGGAAGAAACAGACCTTTAGTCCCTGTTCGAGCCACCAACCGGGACTAAAGGGGCTTATTTCTTCCCGCACAATTTTACCAACCTGGACTAAAGGGAATTATACCAATAAGGAAGAAGCTTTGTGAGCCACACGACCCTATATAGCCCACCTCTCGGACATTTTTAAAAACATCCTTAACAACATCCCACACAGTTACATAAAAGGATACATTATTACACATCACTAACAGTTACATTACTACATAAACGGACTTGCTGGATCGGAGGCCGTAGGATTGGGGGGAACGGCGGGAGGAGCCAGCCCCGTTCGCGGCCGCCCGGTTCTCGCACGCACGTTTGCGGCGTAGGGCAAGATCCATGGAGGATGAGTCTTTCAGCGCCCAATCCAGCTCGGAAGCCTCCTTCGCCTTGAGCTGGTAGGCAGTCTTGGCTCGCTGGACACGGTCGTCGCGGACGGACTGCAAGGAGGCTTCAATGGCATCCTGCATCTGCGGCCCGCCGCCCTATGCAGAGTGTAAAACTATTCGAATAGCCGTGTCCGCGGTCATGGACAGTTGGAAAGGCCACCGATCTAGGCGTATGGGCAATTTATGTTTTCAAAGAAAAAATGGTTTCTCGGTGGAAAACAAGGAGACATCAAGAAGGTACCTGGGAGGTACGGAAAAATGGGAGAAGATGGTTGGTCTCGGGGAGACAATCAGTCTGATCTTATGGAAAGGAAAAAGGGGTATCTCCATCCTAGTGTCTTTGAAAAGTTTTACCAAGTGTTTTACAAGAATGTGGAAATAGTGCATGCTATTTCTACAAGAGAGAATTCTATCTCTAAATGTTTTGTTTAATAAGGATATAGAGATGTTGTAATCTCTATGTCTGAAAGCATCGTTTGCGAAAACTAAGCCCTATAGCTTTATATAGCAGCTATCCCAGTTTTCGAAAACGTTTTATTGCATTAACATGAAAACTTAAGCCTTGAGGTGGTTTTGCGAGTACGTAAATGTACTCATATGGTTGTGTCCCTGGATATTCAAACGTCCAGATTACAACGAGGAGATGTACGACGAGGAGGAGGAGTACGCCGACGACTACGCCAACTGAGTGTCACCGGTCAACTGCTCTGTGGGAATGCGTCCGGTTGTGACGAGGGCCGACGCTAGCCGAAAGCTTCCGCTATATCGTAGTTAATTCCGTCCTGTGTGACGATGGTTGCAGGCTTGGTCGTGTGACCATTTTTTATGTAAGTCTTGTACTAATCGAGTTGGATGATGTAACTTTGTATACCATGTTGGTTATGTGATCGCGATGCACTGATCATTGGGATCGTGATCTGTTTACATAACGTGGGCACCTCGGACTGGTAAATCTGAGGGGTCCTCACAGACTTGGTATCAGAGCCATCGTTGACCTTAGGAGACCTTAGGTAGCATGGTCGTTAGCTTAGGAAGGAAATATTTGCTAAAACCTATTTCTACAGAAATCTATTTTCTTCTAGGTAAGCCTAGTATGGCTTCCACTCCTCACCTATTCTCAAAAATATCTTGATCTTACCTTTCTAATTTCAAAGTATTTCAAAAGAGTTTTCTCTACTCTCTTGTCCCTATTCAAACTTGTATAGGCTTGACGATGAACCCAAATAAGACCTAAGTAGCTAGCACCCAGATGGAGAAGCTCGTTATCAAGAAATTACAATGCAGCAAGGAGCCTTCAGATGCACAGTCCGCAAGACCAAGGTCGTCGATGACAACAAAGCCAAGACTCCCAAATCCTTTGGAATGTGCAGAATGCAAGACCAGAAGGCCATATCACTTTCACTCCCTCAACTCGACCCCAACAACGTTACGCCTTCGGCAACGTCAAGAATCCCAAGCTTTCCGGCAGAAGCCAAGGGCGATGAAATAAGGACTTCAGCAACCATGTGACCCCAAAACCCATAGGATAAGGTAGGATATGACCCTTGGTTGGATTACTCGACTATCACGTATGTTAAGTGCCCTTTCGGTACTATAGGTGTTTGGTGTGCTGTTTCGCTGGTATGCTTTTTGCTTGAGTGTGTGTCTTGCTTGTGTGCTTTTTGCGTAAGCATTAGTTGACTGTGTGCCCCGTGTCTGTGTGTACCTTGCTAGACAGAAATAAGGACCTTAGGAATGGCGTCAAACTAGTAACAGGCCCTAGGACTAAAACCTTACCTTTCACCGAGATATCTCCGCCTTGATTCTTTTACCCTTTTTACACCTCCTCCTAAGACGTTTTTCTTTATTTATAGATGTCGAGCCTCATCGAATCACTCAGGAAGGGCCCGACGATGACCATGACCTTGGAGAGCAACACTGAGTTCCCCAAGGCTCTGGAGAACCTCATGCGGAGTTTCGAACTTAAAGGACCCACAGTCTACAAGGGTTTTCCTTGGATGGAGAATGGACAAGAGCTTTGGTGGGTGCAACTCCACCTCTACAAGAACGAAGATGATGATCAGAACAAAACGGGATATATGGTGTTCACCAACTCAGAGTTTCAGTACGCCGCCTTTATGGAGTCAGCAAGGAGCGCTGCATGGGCCGCCATTGATGAAATGGGAGAAAGACTCAAGTACCGAGTTCTCAACACCCGGAAGGATCTCAAGGAAACCTACAAGGAGTTGAAGCTTTGAAGGCGGACAAAGATTCCACCCCCAAGAACGAGTCTTCCAAGAAGCGCCACCTCCAGTAGTTTGTGACGATTGAATGAAGTCATGTTCCTCTCCCAGTCGCAAATTAGTTTGTGGTTATGTTTAGGGTTAAAACTATGCCCATGTGCGGAACTATGTCATGTGTGCTGCTTCTGTTGAGACCTGATGCACCTAATGGTTGATAATGATTCGTATGCGTGTCGTTGGTGTGTTGTTTTCCTGGTGTGTTTCACAAGCACTCCTCGTCGGCAGCACATGTTAGACCCAAAACATCCCTTTTGATAAAACATCTTTTTGCCTCTACACAAAATACCTTTTTGACCCTTTAAGCGTTAGATGCATCGTGATGCTTTTCAAAACTTGTTTAGAAAACCTCTCTAAAAATGTTTTTCCTTTGATCCAAACTTCGACACGTGAGAGCTTTTAACCCCACCTGATACAGAAGACCACCCCGAGAAAGCCCATCCCCGTGATGCGACGAGCCTTGCCTAGTTTGATTAACTTTTCGAATTACCAGTATACCATCACTAATTTAGAGTATCTAACTTTACAGTAACATATAACACCAGTGACTTGCTACTAGCTAACCTCTTCGAGACCCACAAACGGCAACAAGAAGGACTGAAAGAACGCCAAGAGCCACCACTTTTTGAAGATTTTATGAAGCCCTCAAGCTGTGACGCACAAAGAAGGTCAACGTCAGCCACAACGAAGACAACCAGCACTGAAGATCGTCCACATCAAGAGGAACCCCGAAGCAAGAGTCATAAGTGCCTTCTATGCGCCAACCTTATTAACTCGACTTGCCCGACTTGAGACTGATAGCAATAAGTATCTTAACTAATCTTCTAGGCTAATTAAGATAGAACCGACCTCTGAAGGATAGTGTGTGGCGTCATGAAGTCAACGAACCAAGGAAGTCTTCATCAACCTTGTTCGTCAGCTAAACCGAAGGTGGGCACAATAGAAGACATCATATCTAACAAGACGCCAAGAACGACGAAAGGCCCAAAGACTGTTGCTGTTGACAACACACTAAGCAAGTTAGACGCCTTTAGTAGCTTGTAGCCCCCTTTGACTTTTAGGAAAAACCGGAGAGAGTCAAGTCTACGGACCTGGCACCCCTGTGAGGCTTGAAAAACTGTTGGCGGATATTTAACTGCTAACCCATCAAGACGGCAATACCTGGACAAGTGTCTACATGAACCGCAAGCGCCAAGGAGCTACGACCAAGACGAAGATCGCCGTGGTACCCAAGAACAACAACATATTGAAGTCGGCAACAACTTATACCTTCAACAGCTACCCTTCAAGGCCCCTTTTTAAGGGGGAAGACATACGCTAGTTTTATTAGGGAGTTTTGGCCAACTGACCTTTGCGCCCTAACTCTGGAGTATTTGAAGTCAACTCGACAAGAACGCTAATCAGCATCAACCTTCATGACAGCACCTTCAGCAGAGACCAAAGGCCTTCCGGAAGAGAATCCGATGACGTCTCGACGAGGATACCTCAGTTGAGAATCAACAACCCCGGAAGATGAAGGAACAACAAACCCATTAACCTTGCACTCTCTTAGTACCCGCTTAGGAATCTCGGGACGAGATTCTTTTAAGGGGGGAAGGTCTGTAACGCCCCACTTTTTGGAACTAAGAAAAACACAGTTATTAGATAGCCAAAAATCAGGGCCAACAAAAACTTTTGGAAATGCTTCACTAATGCTTGTGTTTCACTTCCCATTGCTCTGTTTGACTTTGTCTGCTTTGTTGTTTGAGTTAACAACCACTGAAAACACCCACCTTTGAACTCAACTAATACAACATATCATTTAAATTTTGGTTATCATGTCATGACAAGAAGAATGATCCATACATCTTCTCTAAATCTTATTTTGGCCAACTCCTTTTTCAATGATGTTTTGATTTTATCAACCTACAAAGACATACTATTTGAGACAGTAAAAGTATTCCAAAAAAATTTAAGTGTTTCCAAAACTATGGAGATCTATATACTATCTCCTACTTATTTTATACCTTGATATTTTGCAAGTATCAAAATCTCTTATTTTAAAGCTCCTATTTTCAACACCTTTTGAAAATGATACAAGTTGGAGATACATTACCCCTATAGTTTTCTTTATCTAACCTTTTGAAAAATAGCAAGATATGAGTTGAGGAAATTTTTAACATCATCTTGTCATGATTATGTGTGATCACTATATCACCTAATAATATTAAGTGTTATGTAAATTTTAGATTGTTATTTGTTTGTGTTTGAATTGCTTGACTGGAGTTTGTTATTTTATGAGTGTTCATGTGGTGTTGTTTGTAGCAACCTTTAATGCACATGATTTGATTTGGTATTTAAATGTTTGTTTTCTTGTCTGGCTTGAGTGGAATGTGTTACCTCTTGTTGAATTGTTTTATGTTGATATTTACAAAAATTTCTATTTTATATAGGTATAAAATATATCTTCACTCCTGTTAACTTTTAGGAGTTCTAGAGACTTAGCTTTTGTGTTTCTTTATTTCTTTTTGGACATGAAACCCATCTTACCTCTTCTTCAACATCCCTAGTGTCCAACCATACCCTTCTGTGAAATTTACAAAAATGTTTGATCTCTAATTCTTGCTGGTTTTGAGTGCTACTTTATAAGGTGACCATTTGAGTTTGTTTAAGACATCCTTTCTCCATTTTTGTATCTAGTTGTTATTGAGCCCCTTTGACCTAAACTTTTCAAGAAAATGTTGAACCTATATGCCCACTAGCCAACCCAACTTGTTTTGTAATTGTTAAGTCAAAGGATAGACTAATCCATCTTAACAAATTGACCTAATCTATATTTCCCAACAATGCTTGTCAAACTCTAAACCTACCCGAAAACCAGCCCCTCCCTTCCCTCCAACGGCCACCCCTCTCACCCCTCTGACCTGTGGGCCTGTCCTAGTCAGCACTGGCCCACTTGTCATCCCCAAGCCACCCCTCTCCTCCACTCTTGTCTCTCCTTTTTCCAACCCGGCCAATGGGAGCTCACTCCCTCTCTCCCTACTGGCCACGACACGTCCTCCCGACCACCTCCACCCTGCCCACTCCCTCACCGCCCAAGCCAGCCAGTAGGAGCTCCCACGCCACCCCCATTGACCCCCTGGTCCGAGAAACCCTAGATCGGGCTTGTGAGCTAAAACCCGACCCCGTGCCTCACAGCTCCCCATTTTTGTCTCAGATCACGCACACACACCACCTCTCTCCACTCCAGAAGCACAGCCCGAGCTCTTGCTCTCTGCACCTCAGGAGACGAAGGTTTCGTCTCGGCAACCACCGGCGTCGAGCGGCTTTTGCCGGCGTTTCCCTCCCTCTCCTCTCGCCATTTTTGGCCTGCCGAGTTCCCCTATGCTAAGGCTAACTCCACCCCCTCTTCTTTTGCTCTGAATCAGCCCGTCGACGTCGCCCTCGTCCTCGACCGGAGCTCGATGATGGAGCCGTAGCAGCGGACGTGGAGCTCCCCTCCGTGACCGAGCGTAGCCGAGGCCTTCCCTGCATCCTCTCCACCAATCCCAGCCCCGCACTCGAACCCTAGCTGCCCGAGGTGAGCACCCCACCGCCGCGCCCTTTCCCTCTCTCTCTGGCTCGCCGAGCGTCGTCGAGCTGGAGAAGACGACCGAGGGCCGTAGATCGCGAGATCTACGGCCACGTTTAAATCCCTGCAGGCGTTGACCGTTTTCCGCGCCGAGCGCGCGCACGGCGCCGTGTTGGGCCGGCCTGGACCATTTGCGGCCCAGATCCGGTCTGGCCTCGGCCAGATCTGGCCCATTTAGTATTTTCCCTGTAGTTTATTTTTTTTCTGTTCAGATCTGTTTCTGTTCTCTTAGTTTAAATCAAAATAAAATACTTAAACATGGCATTTGTGTAAACCAAAAATCACAGTGGTAAAGCATTGAGTTTAGAATCATGTCCAACTTGCAGATCTCAAAAATATTAATTTTTGTGCGCATGAAAATTTCTGCACTGCCACTAGTCTAAATCAAAGAACTATTTTTAACTTGAGAAATATGAATCCAAAATTTGTAAATCCAATTTTTCTGGAATGCCTGTGAGTATAGTTTTCTGTAGAAATTAACCCCTTATGTTTGTGATGCATAGTTTTGAAATGGCATGTGTTTGTAGTTTAGACCAGTGGGATTTTCTAGCATTTAATTAATTTTCTGTGAATAAGATTTTGGACTAAATCCAATTGCATTAGTTTAAAATACTTACATAGAACCTAAACCTATATCTGCATAACTTTTTGTTGAACAGAACACCTTGGACTTAATAAACTCTAAAAATGGTGTTTTCTGCCTATTAAAAGTGATAAAATAAATATTTGGTCCTTTATGAAATTGTTGCTATTGTTGTTTGTGAAATGTTTAGGTACTGTAGATCACTACATAATGTTGTTCTTAATATGTTAGTACTGTTAGTGCTTAAGTAAAAAAAACAAAATGAAGTTAGTTGTAAAATGCTATTAGTGCCTAAGGAAATAAAATGAATTAATCATGCTTGTTTGCTTAATTACATGATTAATGAAATAAAGTAAACTTCACCAATAAAGTTCTTCCTAGCTACTGGTTGTTTTAAGTTTATTAGTGATGTTTAGTTTTACAAATTGAAAGTGATCCAAAAAGGTTGTCTAATTATCACCTTAACCCTATTTGTAAATAAATAATAATTTTGTATTGTAGTTGCCAAACATGTTTGTGTGATTTAATATGTTTGCCCTGTTAGTTAAACTTGGTAGTCTTTAAGTTTAATACTAGCATGAGTAGTTTGTTATTGTCTCTATCTTAGCTTGGTGAAATAATTTAATAATAGAAAATAATTAGTAACTTAACTTTTGTCTGAAGTATTTCCTGAAAACTAAAGAGATACTTTTGTCTGAAGTATTTCCTAAACTACGGTAGCAGCCCTTGTTAAGTGACCTAATGAAGTATTTCCTAAACTACGGTAGCAGCCCTTGTTAAGTGACCTAATCACCCTAAGTGGAGTTTTGCTTAGGGTTTAGTTAAAACTACCTATTTAACTATTAGCGATGTTGTGTATACTTTCTTAGGTGTGATTGTGGTTGTCTTAGCTATATGGACTTGTTGCTTGTTGTTGTATAACTAAGAGAATTGCTTGCTTTTGATTGTTAGCTTAGTGTCTTAGGCAATGCTTGTTGTTTGTTATGTTCTTGTGGCATTGTCTTGTATTTTGAGTGTTGTTCTTTTTCCTGTTTACGACGTTAGATACGATCGGGAAGAAACTGGAAGTGAAGAGTGAACCTGAGGGACATCAAGATCAAGACCAAGGACATATTACCAAGCCAGGCAAGCCACCTCAACACCCTATTGAACTCCTACTATTTGTACAAAGCATGTCTTGTTTTCAAAATAAAATAATGCATGTTTTATCTTTTATGTGGCATTTTGTCACCCCAAAACTATCTTCCAAAAATTATTGTTTGGCCAAATATATATCTACTAGTATATAATAGGTTTTGTAAAAATAAGTTCCTACTTGAGAAGCCTTCTACTGAAGGCGCTATCAAGAAAATTATATTTTCTAGTAGCATATCCTTATACTCTTACCTCAAAACTTTAGGATGGGAGCCTGGATTTGATGAAATGTTTTTAAAAGAAAACCCGAGTCGCTGGGAGCGATCGGCGAGAAAGTGTTTTATAAAACCCATATTGCTGGGAGCAAATGGTGATGTTTATGAAAACCCGAAGTGCTGGAGCATTCGGTGAGTTTGCGAAAACCCGAGCTGCTGGGAGCAGTCGGCGGTGGAGATGTTTTTGAAAAACAAAGTACTGCCCTAGCGGCCGCCCGAACATTAACCCGTGCAGCCACATTACCTGACATGGGTAGGGCTTGACCGGAAGCTTGTTTGTATTAATATGGGGCTACCTCAATTTGCTTAGGGGGTGGCTATGGCCCCTGAACTGGTTGTCGCCTAAGAGAGAGGGACATAAAGAGAGTGGGATTAAGTTCACCACCAGTTGCACCGATTAGGTCCCCTGTCATGGCGGTCTGACGCCAAGAGATGGGTCAAACGGTGCCGGGGGGGGAAACAACCTAGTTGAAGAGGTATCTTTGTATTAGTATGGACATAGTGAAAAGTCTTGATTAGTGTCCCGACGTTTGACGTATTGTCGTCGGGCAATCCGTGGGATGATCCGCGGCGGAGACCTATTTGATGTGGTGAAAGTGCACCCCTCTGCAGAGTGTAAAACTATTCGAATAGCCGTGTCCGCGGTCATGGACGGTTGGAAAGGCCACCGATCTAGGCGTATGGGCAATTTATGTTTTCAAAGAAAAAATGGTTTCTCGGTGGAAAACAAGGAGGCATCAAGAAGGTACCTGGGAGGTACGGAAAAATGGGAGAAGATGGTTGGTCTCGGGAGACAATCAGTCTGATCTTATGGAAAGGAAAAAGGGGTATCTCCATCCTAGTGTCTTTGAAAAGTTTTACCAAGTGTTTTACAAGAATGTGGAAATAGTGCATGCTATTTCTACAAGAGAGAATTCTATCTCTAAATGTTTTGTTTAATAAGGATATAGAGATGTTGTAATCTCTATGTCTAAAAGCATCGTTTGCGAAAACTAAGCCCTATAGCTTTATATAGCAGCTATCCCAGTTTTCGAAAACGTTTTATTGCATTACCATGAAAACTTAAGCCTTGAGGTGGTTTTGCGAGTACGTAATGTACTCATATGGCTGTGTCCCTGGATATTCAAACGTCCAGATTACAACGAGGAGATGTACGACGAGGAGGAGGAGTACGCCGACGACTACACCAACTGAGTGTCACCGTCAACTGCTCTGTGGGAATGCGTCCGGTTGTGACGAGGGCCGACGCTAGCCGAAAGCTTCCGCTATATCGTAGTTAATTCCGTCCTGCGTGACGATGGTTGCAGGCTTGGTTGTGTGACCATCTTTTATGTAAGTCTTGTACTAATCGAGTTGGATGATGTAACTTTGTATACCATGTTGGTTATGTGATCGCGATGCACTGATCATTGGGATCGTGATCTGTTTACATAACGTGGGCACCTCGGACTGGTAAATCTGAGGGGTCCTCACATTCTTCTCCACCGTCTTCTTGTTAGGCTTCCACTCCGGGCTTGGTACTTTCACATTCGGGATCTTACGGTCCCATTCACCAGGATAGTTCTCTTGAGTGACACGCTTGAATTCCCTGTCAATAAGAGTAGAAGCTACGTTTCTGCTAGCAAGTGCGTGTCTAGGGGCCTTCCCTCCTGTGCTCATGCGCGCCGTCTGCCTCTTGTTTCCAAGAGACACGTTCACCTTCACAGCAGCAACAGGGATAGGGGAAGGTGGTGCTGAAGCCAGAGGCGCGATGTCGAGGCATGGCTCGATTTCTTCCTCTTCTTCTTCCACCTTCTCCTCGTCCGGCTCGTAGTCTTCATCATCTGAGTAGTCCTTCCTCTTCCTGTTCCTCCTCCACATGGAAGTGGGGCTGAGGCCCTCGAGCTCGTCATCATCTCTGTCCATGGAGGAGCATTGGAAGGAGTCTCCCGAAGACATGGCTAAAAACCTGACAGACAGAAACAGCAAAAGCAAAGAACGCTCGAAAGCTCTCGGTACGAGATTAGATTGACGAAACGGGGTATATATTGACGGTTTTTAGGGCAAGACGAAGAGTCGGAGTCGAAAACGGGACGAATCGGGACTCCGAGGGGCAAAAGGAGTGGGCCCACGCGGTCAGGGAATCTGGCCGCGTGGGACCCCCTCTTTTCCTTCTCGAAGCTCCGTCACGTCCAGTTTTCTTGTCCCACACGTTAATTTCCATAAAAAATGATGTCCGTAAAATATTACGCAATTCCGAGAAACTTTCCAGAGTAAAAGTTACCTTTTATTGATTTTGGATTTCTGAAACTGCAAACTTCTTTGCAATTACCTCCTCCGGTGTCTGTAAAATGAATTCCTCCACCTTTCCAATGAAGCTTTTTCCTGCAATATAATGTTTAAGGCGTTGTCCATTAACCACATGAGGTTTACCTTTCATATCACCATGAAGACGGATAGCTCCTGAACGGTATACTTCCTGTATCACTAATGGTCCCTGCCACTTTGAAGCTAACTTACCTGCAGAAAACTTGAAACGAGAGTTGTATAATAGCACTTGATCACCTACTTTGAATTCTTTCTTTTTAATTTTCTTGTCATGCCAAATCTTAACTTTTTCTTTAAACATCCTGGCACTTTCATAAGCTTCATTTCTCCATTCATCTAGTAGGTTTAAATCAAGAATTCTCTTCTCTCCAGCAGTTTTAAAATCAAAGTTCAATTGTTTAATAGCCCATCTAGCTTTATGTTCTAATTCAACAGGTAAATGACAAGCTTTTCCATAAACCATTTTATAAGGAGACATTCCCATAGGATTTTTAAAAGCAGTTCTATAAGCCCATAATGCATCGTTAATTTTAAGTGGCCAATCAGACCTAGACTTATTCACTGTCTTTTCCAAAATGAGTTTAATTTCCCTATTACTTAATTCAACTTGTCCACTAGTTTGGGGATGATAAGGTGATGCAATTCTATGGTTAACATCATATTTTGCCAAAGTTTTCCTAAGAATACCATGTAAGAAATGAGAACCACCATCAGTAATTAAAAACCTAGGAACACCAAACCTGGGGAAAATGATGTCCTGAAGCATCTTCATTGCCGTGGCATGATCTGCACTTTTGGTTGGAATTGCTTCCACCCACTTTGTAACATAATCCACTGCAACCAAAATATGAGTATGCTTTGTCTTTGATTCGGGGAAAGGTCCCATAAAGTCAAAACCCCACACATCAAATGGTTCAAGTGGTAAGGAATAGTTCATAGGCATTTCATTTCTCCTACCAATATTTCCTACTCTTTGACATTTATCACAAGATTTAACATATTCAGCACAATCCTTAAATAAAGTAGGCCAATAAAAACCAGACTGTAATACCTTTGCACCTGTACGATCTCCTGCATGATGTCCTCCATAGGGACTGTCATGACAATCTCTTATAATAGCCTGTTGTTCATACTCAGGTACACAACGTCTAATAATACCATCCACACTCTTCTTATAAAGAAAGGATCATCCCAGAAATAATGTCTAAGATCATAAAAGAATTTCTTTCTTTGTTGAGTAGTGAAGTGTGGAGGTAAAACTTTACCAACAATAAAATTTGCATAATTGGCAAACCATGGAGATGCAACTTTAGCACTAGAAACATTAATTGCAAGTTGTTCATTAACAAAACTATCATTAATAGGAATAGGATCATCAGGTATATTTTCCATTCTAGAAAGATGATCAGCTACTTGATTATCTTCCCCTTTCCTATCAACAATGTGTAAATCAAATTCTTGCAATAGAAGTACCCATCTTATTAATCTAGGCTTAGCATCTTTCTTATGCATTAAGTATTTAATGGCAGAATGATCAGTATGCAATGTGACTTTCGAATCAGTAATATAAGGTCTAAACTTGTCACAAGCAAATAGCACTGCTAAAAATTCTTTTTCAGTTGTGGCATAATTCCTTTGAGCAGCATCAAGTGTTCTACTAGCATAATAAATACATTCAGTTTCTTATCAACACGTTGGCCCAAAACAGCCCCAACTGCATAATCACTAGCATCACACATAATTTCAAAAGGCAAATTCCAATCAGGAGGTTGAATAATAGGGCACTTATTAAAGCATTCTTCAAAATATTAAAGGACTCAATACAATCATCATTAAAAGAGAAAGGAACATCCTTTTGCAAAAGATTGGTTAGAGGTTTTGATATTTTGGAGAAATCTTTAATAAACCTACGGTAAAAACCTGCATGCCCAAGAAAACTTCTTATACCTTTGAGATCCCTTGGGAATGGGAGCTTTTCAATAGCTTCTATCTTTGCTGGGTCAACTTCTATTCCTTTCCAGAAATCTTATGCCCAAGAACAATACCTTCAGTAACCATGAAGTGACACTTCTCCCAGTTTAAAACTAAGTGTTGGTCTTCACAACGCTGCAAAACTTTGTTAAGGTTGAACAAGCAATTATCGAAGGAAGTACCATACACAGAAAAATCATCCATAAAGACTTCCATTATCTTTTCAATATAATCAGCAAATATAGCATTCATGCATCTTTGAAAAGTAGCAGGAGCATTGCACAAACCGAATGGCATTCTCCTATAAGCAAATGTACCAAATGGACATGTAAAAGTGGTTTTCTCTTGATCATCTTTATGAACAGGAATTTGGGAGAAACCTGAATAACCATCTAAATAGCAAAAGTGAGAGTGTTTAGATAACCTTTCTAACATTTGATCAATAAATGGCAATGGGTAATGATCTTTACGAGTTGCTTTGTTTAACTTCCTGAAATCAATACACATTCTATAACCAACAACAGTGCGTTGAGCTACAAGTTCATCCTCATCATTTGGAACAACAGTCATTCCACCCTTTTTAGGCACACAATGAACAGGACTAACCCACTTACTATCAGCTATGGATAAATGATACCAGCTTCAATAAGTCTTATTACCTCTTTCTTACCACTTCTTCATTTTTGGATGGAGACGGCGTTGATAATCAACAACAGGTTTTGCATCTCCTCCAAATTAATTTTATGCATACATAGAGCTGGGCTTATACCTTTAAGATCATCAAGAGAGTATCCAATGGCTGGTCGGTGAGCTTTAAGCACATCAAGTAATTTCTCTTCTCTTCAGCTGAAAGGTTAGCACTAATAATGACAGGATATATGCTCTTCTCATCTATATGCATATTTAAGATTTTAGGCAAAGGTTTTAATTCAAACTAGGATCCCCTTTAGGTGGTGGTAACACTCCTAAATTATCAGGTGGGATATGCAATTGTAATTGTGGTGGCTGTTGTGAAAGTATTTGTTCTAAAGCATCTTTTTCTTCTTCATTAAATGGTTCATCTTGATTAAGCATGTATCTTTCCACCACGTCTGTTGAAGCTACAGCTACATGAGCAAGAGTTTCAATTACATCTTCAGAAAATGGCTCTTTCTTTGAATGCTTATCAGAAAATTTAGAAAAGTTGAATGCAAGTTTTTCTCCAGCACAATTAATAAACACTTTCTCTTTAAGCAAATCAATTTCAGCACCAACAGTATGTAAGAAAGGTCTACCGAAAATGATAGGACAAAATGAATCTTGAGGGCAACCAAGCACAATAAAATCAGCAGGATATTTAATTTTACCTACCAATACTTCAACATCTCTAACAATTCCAAGTGGATTAATATAATCTTTATTAGCAAGTTGAATTGTCATACCTGTCTCTTCCATACTGATAGGATCAATATCAGGCTTGATTTCAAGATACAGAGAATATGGAATGACACTAATGCTTGCTCCAATATCACATAAGCCATGATAACTAGAAGTCCCAATAGTGCATGATATAACAGGCTTACCAACCTTGGCCGAATTGCCTTTAACAACTTTAGTAGCATCTTCACATAGATAAACATCAACAGGATCTTCTTCATTTAATTGTTTGATAATAGAGATTTGACTGTTGACTTCCATCTGTTCATAAGGCTGAGATCTTCTTCTTTTACTCTTGTTAGAAACAGCAATAAGTAAATTTTCCTTGACTTGGTTTGGATATGGTGGTGCCTCAACATACTCCTCAATTGTCAAGGATGACACTGGTTCTACCTGTTTAATAACTTTGGGTACAACAATAGATTGTTTAACAGGTTCAACATAAGCTTCAAACCCAGTTTTAGGAATACCAATATGATTAGCAAAAGATTTAGCTACCTCAATTATAACATAAGGATCAAGATTAAAAGTATCACTCAGATTTTTAAACAAGGTAGAAGTAGAGAAATTCTCTACACATGAATACTCATAGTCCAGATAGGGCTCATTACCTTTATCAAGATCCCAATGACCAGTATTCTCAGAAATAGTCTCCAATAAATTCCATGCTTCTTCTTCAGTATTATTTGTAAAGCTTCCACTAGATGAATTATCCAGAAATTCCTTTTGTTGCCTTGGTAGCCTCACATAAAAGTTTATCAGAATAATTTTCCTTGTAAGATCATGACAAGGATTCTTGCGGAGGAGTTCCTTTAACCTCCCCCAAGCTTGAGTAATACTTTCTCCCAGATGTGGCCAGAAATTAAATATATAGCAGCGGTTCTCATAAGCTTCTCTAGGAGTAAAATACTTAAGAAAGAAAACCTTCCTCAAAATACTCCAGTCCATAGTGACTTCTTCATCTAAAGACCTGAACCAAATACGAGCATTACCAGATAAAGACAGATATAACAGCTTCCTTTTTACCTGATCTTCAGAAATACCAGGAAGTCTAAATAAACCACATATAGCCTCAATTGTTTCCATGTGTTCACGTGCAGATTTAGTTCCATCTCCTGTAAATGGATTTTTCATAACTCTTTTAACATGACCAACGGGAATTTTATATCCCACTTTAGGTATCTCAGGCACAGTAGTTTCAACAGTTTTAGGAGCATAAGCACTTTCATATAGAGCAAGATGTAGCGAGGCACGATTCATAAATGCCATAGTAGCAATGAGATAAAACAGTAAATAAAATTCACCTTTCAAGTTTCCTTACCAAACTTCTTACCAATAGCGCTACGCTCCCCGGCAACGGCGCCAGAAAAGTATCTTGATGACTCCCAAGTGCAGGAGATCAATTGTAGTACCTTTCGAATAGAAAAGGTTGTCGAACCCACGAGGAGCTGAAGGTATTGGTTATTAGAAATGATAAATAGACAATAAAAGATGCAAGTGTTTTTGGTATTTTCGATTGTATAATTGCAAGACAGTGACAATGCAGCAGGTAAATGGTAACAAGTAAAAGCTCTCAAAGAGAGAGAAAGCCCAATCCTCTATGTGTAAGAGGACAAGCTCAAGTGATGTGTAACTTATATGTGGAAAACGTTCCCGAGGGCGGCATGGATATTGCTAGGCATATAGATTTATTAAACAACACGTTGAATATCTTGTCTAGTTTTAATCTTCTTCGGACGGAGCTATTATTAGGTACAGCTAAATAAATAGACTAAACCCCTTATGATGGATCATGTGGCCAATTAAATGACAGCACAAGAATTATTAAGATATAAAATCCCACCATAGCATTACGCTCTAGGTCCCCGATACTAATACCCCGTAAAGTAACTTAATGATTCGGTCTCAGGCTTTCGTGTCCTCCCAAGTCTCCCTCACGCCATTACACTACGGTGTTCTCCTATGAGCCCATATAGGTGAAGTGTTGTGCAGTCGACGTTCGCACAACACCATCATAGAATCACACAAAAAGATAAACACTAGACAAAATACCAACACATGTCATATATAAATCATTGCCAATTCATCCTATGCCCTCAGGAACATACGGGAACTACTCACAACGTGCAAACATGGTGATGATCAGTGGCATAAGTGGTACAACACAATCTGAAAGTATAACTTCACCAACAAATAATGACAAGTACTCAATCACAAACATGAATAGGAGCACGACAAGTATCTAGGGTATAGCAACTCTCAAACTACGAGGGGACGGAGTGGATCACGGAGATGATGATGGAGATGGTGCTGGTCTTGGTGATGGTGATGATGTAGAGGCCTCCTCCCACGCCAAGGAGGAGAGGTGATGATGATGACGATGATTTCCCCCTTCTCCGGAGCTCCGGAGCAGCAGGATCTGATCCCCCTCGGAGGGAATCAGGAGTTTCGCCGCCGCCGCGACCTCGGATAGTCTCGTAAAAATTAGGGCGTTACTTTTCGGGCGAGACGGAGACCTCGTTAAAAAGCCCCAGGCGAGGAAGTGCCCGAGGCTCCTTTGGTGGGTCCCACGCGGTCAGGGAATCTGGCCGCGTGGGCCCACCCATTTTGGGCCTCGTGGCCTTCCTTGCTTGCTTCTTCTTCCCTCTGGTGTTCTCCCGAAGAAAAACCAGCTGTGCAATTTTCCTTTTATTAATTGGGCCTTCGTAGCTCCTGAAACAATAAAAACACGAAAAAGGAGGTTTTCTGCCTCCCAGAAATTAAATACTAAAAATAGGGACTTTGTAGGAAAGTCCCCTAAATCATCTAAAACATGTAAAAACAATGATATAATAATGCAAATAACATCCTAATATGGTGGTATAAGTGGTATAGATGATGATATAAAATGCACGTATCAGGGTAGCGCAGGCGGGGGTTATCGCCAGCCGTGATGTAGTCCATGACGCTCTGGAGAGTCCGCCGCCCTACCACAGCCGACGGCTGGCCTCGTTGAAGTTCGAAGGAGGCGGGCCGTCCTCCTCGTACCTGGCGAGCGCCCTCTCACGCCGATTGATGTAGAAGGCGTCCCAAGTCGGGCGGTAGTCAGGATCCCAGCGGGGATCCATCCGCAGCTCCGGAGTGAGCTCGAGGTAGTAGTGGTTCGTGATGGCCGCCCGGCGCGCTAAACCTTGAGGGACAGGAGGGACCGGCACGCCTCCGGTGCTCAGCCTCCAGCCGACGGGGACGTCGTAGCCGGGCGGGCAGGGGTAGTTCGAGGCGCAAAGCGTCTCCGCCTCCGAGTAGGTTAGAGTGGGTACGGTGGAAGCCATGGAGAGTGATGAGGTTGCAGATATGAGTTTAGATGTGCTATGCCAATGGAGGCCATGACTACATATATATAGTGAGAAATGGCGGGAAGACGGAGGCGGGAAGCGGTGGAAAGCGCGGGAAGAAATAAGGCGGGAAGAAACAGACCTTTAGTCCCTATTCGAGCCACCAACCGGGACTAAAGGGGCTTATTTCTTCCCCCACAATTTTACCAACCGGGACTAAAGGGAATCCCACCAATAAGGAAGAAGCTTTGTGAGCCACACGACCCTATATATAGCCCACCTCTCGGACATTTAAAAAAATATCCTTAACAACATCCCACACAGTTACATAAAAGGATACATTATTACACATCACTAACAGTTACATTACTACATAAACGGACTTGCTGGATCGGAGGCCGTAGGATTGGGGGGAACGGCGGGAGGAGCCAGCCCCGTTCGCGGCCGCCCGGTTCTCGCGCGCACGTTTGCGGCGTAGGGCAAGATCCATGGAGGATGAGTCTTTCAGCGCCCAATCCAGCTCGGAAGCCTCCTTCGCCTTGAGCTGGCAGGCAGTCTTGGCTCGCTGGACACGGTCGTCGCGGACGGACTGCAAGGAGGCTTCAATGGCATCCTGCATCTGCGGCCCGCCGCCCTCTTCCCCATGGTCGCTCCAGTCGAAGTCGTCGTCGTCCTCCTCCTCCTCGTCGGGAGGTGCGGCGGCGGCTGGTGGAGGTGCGGCGGCCAAGTCGCCGTATGCGGCCGCGGATCCCACGCCACCCCTGCGGCGTACGCATCCTCGTCGGGGTCAGGGACGTCGGACCACGCGCGCTCGTACGTCCTCCGCACCTCCTCCGACACCGGAGCAGGAGGCCGGTAGCAGGGCATTCCTCTCCACGCCGGGCTCGTGGGCATACGGCGGGATAGTGGGCATACGGCGTGGCGGATCCATCTCGTGGAGACGATGCGTTTGTGGCTAGGAATGGTGGATTAGGTTTTACCCCGTGGCGACAATATATAAAGACCTCTAGGGCAGCGCTGGGGAGGACACGTGCCCCGGGCAGCTCTGGGGGAGGACACGTGCCCAGGGCAGCGCTAGGGAGGACACGTGGCTAGGGCAGCGCTGGGGGAGGACACGTGACTGACACGAGTCGTGACCGCAAAGCCCGCCTTTAGTCCCGGTTGGTGTTACCAACCGGGACTAAAGAAGCACACGGATCGTGTGTTTCTTTCAAGCGCTTGTGAGACGTTGGATCAGGGGTGTGTTTCTTTTGAGGGCTTGTGAGCTGTTGGATCAGCACTATCACGACCACTACGTGAGCCACATGACCCTATATATAGCCCCCCTCCTGGACATGTTCAGCACTCAGTGTCTACTCATTGTAGTTCATTTTGGTATACGAAGCATTCGGATTCCCTGCATACGTCCAACGGTGCATTTGATACGCGGGCACTCACGAGCCACCGTTGGGCTGTATGCAGGGGAAACCGTGTGTTTTGTTCTCTTTAGTGTTTAGAGTTTTCAGAATACAGTGACATAAAAGTTTAATACATTATTACACATCACCAACAACATCCCTATCTAGTCTTCACTTTTTCTTCGTGTGTGTCCCTTTATTCTGATTGCGCCGTAGGCATGGAGAATCTTCATCATTTAACAGGATGCATGGGTCAGTTTTCACTGTGAAGGGCGGAATTTCATGAAACTTATTATAATCTTCTGACATGTCTGTCTTGTCATCCACTCCCACGATGTTTCTTTTCCCTGAGAGAACTATGTGGCGCTTTGGCTCATCGGACGATGTATTCGCTTGCTTATCTTTTCTTTTTTCGGTTTGGTAGACATGTCCTTCACATAGAAAACCTGAGCCACATCATTGGCTAGGACGAATGGTTCGGTGCGGTACCCAAGATTCTTGAGATCCACTGTTGTCATTCCATACTGCGGGTCTACCTTTACCCCCCGCTAGCTGTCAGGTTGACCCATTTGCACCAAAATAAAGGGATCTTAAAAGTAGGTCCATAGTCAAGTTCCCATATCTCCTCTATGTACCCATAATATGTATCCTTCTGCCCATTGTCGTCTGTTGCATCAAAGCGAACACCACTGTTTTGGTTGGTGCTCTTTTTATCTAGGGCGATCGTGTAAAATGTATTCCCATTTATCTCGTACCCTTGGAAAGTACATATAGTCGAAGATGGTGACCTGGCCAACAAGTACAGCTGATCTCCAACAATGGTGTTATTCATGAGATGTGTCTGCAACCAACTGCCGAAAGTCTTCTCGTGTTCCCCTTTAATCCAGGAGTCAGCCTTCCCCGGGTTTTCGGAGCGTAGAATATTCTTGTGTCTCTCGATATACGGAGCCACCACGGTGGAATTGTGTAGAACTGTGTAGTGTGCTTGAGTGAAAGAATGCCCGCCCCTACATACCGTTGCTTTCCTTCCTAGTGTGCCTTTTCCAGTCAGCCTCCCCTCATACCGAGATTCAGGAATACCAATCGGCTTAAGGTCAGGAAGAAAGTCCACACAAAACTCAATGACCTCCTCTGTTCCATAGCCCTTGGAGATGCTTCCTTCTGGCCTAGCACGGTTACGAACATATTTCTTTAAGACTCCCATGAACCTCTCGAAGGGGAACATATTGTGTAGAAACACAGGACCGAGAATTATAATCTCTTCGACTAGGTGAACTAGGAGGTGCGTCATAATATTGAAGAAGGATGGCGGGAACAACAACTCGAAGCTGACCAGACATTGGACCACATCAATTTGTAACCCTGATAGACTTTCTCGATCGATTTCCTTCTGAGAAATTGCATTGAGGAATGCACATACCTTCACAATGGCCAGTCGAACATTTTTCGCTAAAATTCCCCTCAATGCAACCGGAAGCAATTGCGTCATAAGCACGTGGCAGTCATGAGACTTTAGGTTTTGGAATTTTTTCTCTTTCATATTTACTATTCCCTTTATATTCGACGAGAAGCCAGATGGGACCTTGATACTGAAAAGGACTTCAAAAAAGATTTCCTTCTCTTCCTTGGTAAGAGCGTAGCTGGCAGGCCCTTGAAACTGCCCTGGATGCATGTCGTCTCGTACTTTATGACGTTCCTGGTCCTGCCGTGCTTGCGGTGTATCTTTTGACTTCCCATACAAGCCCAGGAAGCCTAGAATATTCACGCAAAGATTCTTCGTCAGGTGCATCACGTCGATTGCGGAGCGGACCTCATGGACTTCCCAATAGGGTAGCTCGCAAAATATAGATTTCTTCTTCCATATGGGTGCGCGCTTATCAGCGCCGTTCGGAACAGTTTGGCTGCCAGGACCCTTTCCAAAGATTACTTTTAAATCCTTGACCATACCAAATACTTCAGCACCAGTACGGGTGATAGGCTTCGTCCGGGTTTATTCCTTGCCATTGAAATGCTTGCCTTTTTCCTTAAGGGATGCTTGGGCGGAAGAAAACGACGATTGTGTATGGGTACACATTCTTCCTACATTTGTCCAGATATATACTTTCTGTCTTATCCAAACAGTGCGTGCATGCATTGTATCCCTTGTTCGTCTGTCCTGAAATGTTACTAAGAGCAGGCCAATCATTGATGGTTACGAAAAGCAACGCTCGTAGGTCAAATGTCTCCTGTTTGTGCTCATCCCACACACTTACACCTGGTTTGGCCCACAACTGCAAAAGTTCATCGACTAATGGCCTTAGGTACACATCAATGTCGTTGCCGGGTTGCTTCGGGCCTTGGATGAGCACTGGCATCATAATGAACTTCCGCTTCATGCACAACCAAGGAGGAAGATTGTAGATACATAGAGTCACGGGCCAGGTGATGTGACTGCAGCTCTGCTCCCCAAAAGGATTCATGCCATCTGTACTTAGACCAAACCATAAGTTTCTTGCGTCACCTGCAAAGTCCCCGAACTCTCTCTCGATTTTTCTCCACTGCCGACCATCAGCAGGGTGCCTCAACTTGTCGTCTTTCTTACGGTCTTCCATGTGCCATCACAACAACTTGACATGCTCTTTGTTTCTGAACAGACGTTTCAACCGTGGTATTATAGGAGCATACCACATCATCTTGGCAGGAACCCTCTTCCTGGGTGGCTCGCCCTCAATATCACCAGGATCATCTTTTCTGATCTTATACCGCAATGCAGTGCATACCGGGCATTTATCCATATTCTCGTACTTCTCACCGCGGTAGAGGATGCAGTCATTAGGGTATGCATGTATCTTCTGCACGTCTAATCCTAGAGGGCAGACAAGCTTCTTTGCTTCGTACGTGCTGGCGGGCAATTCGTTCTTTCTTGGAAGCATCTTCTTCATTAGTACCAGCAACTTTTCAAATGACGAGTCAGTCACACCGGTCTCTGCCTTCCACTTCAGCAATTCCAGTGTGCTATCCAGCTTCTTCTGGCCATCTTCACAAGTTGGGTACAACAATTTGTTGTGGTCCTGTAACATCTGCTCGAACTGCAACCTCTCCTTTTCTATGTCGCAGCCTCTCCTTGCATCAGAAATGACCCGACCAAGATCATCAGCGGGCTCATCTGGTGCCCGTTCTTCACCCTCTTCTTCTTCATTGTCTTCCATTTCGGTATCAGCGTATTCACGGAACATAGATCGGTAGTTTTCATCATCGTTCTCTTCTTCATCGCCGTCTTCCATCATAACCCCTCTTTCTCCGTGCTTGGTCCAAACATTATAGCCGGACATGAAACCGACCGAAGCAGGTGGCTCTGAATGTCTCTTGAGGAAGTGTGATCCTTCTCATTTCGACATTAACACATGGACAAATCATAAAGCCATCCCGCCGCTTGTTCGCCTCGGCCGCAAGGCGAAAAGAACGCACGCCTTCTCTGTAAGCGGCAGAGCGTCGGTCACCGTACATCCATGGATGGCTCATCTGCATCATAGAACTATATATCAAACACAATCACGATGCTAAAATTAGTACCGCGCGGTCTAAACGAGAAAATAGTTGCTAACATTGTAGAACACTTGGAAACAAAGAGAAGGAAGCTTAAGTGTGGCTCGGGCACCTCATATCATGTTTGTCTTGTGTGAACTCAAGTGACATCGCTCTAACAGGCATTTCACCGAACACCTATAGTGCATATGAAGAAAAAAAAACTAGCACAAACCTACACCACCTCCCACCAGGAAAAAAACAAGAGAGAGCGGAGAGGGGCTGCCATATATATAGGGCCAGACCATTAGTCCCGGTTTGTATATCAAACCGGGACTACTGGGCCCTAACGAGCCGGGACTATTGGGTGCCGTACGCTTCGGCGTTTTCGGGGCGACGTGTCCGGACCATTAGTCGCGCACAGGCCGCGGCCGGGACTAATGGCCCGGACGAAAGACCTCTTTTCTACTAGTGAGGCGAGGGGTCACCGGGGCCCTTCCAGGATACCAGGCGCTCCCTGATGGCCCTCGGGCTGTATTTCATCCCGAGACTCATGCCCGAAACTCTGCCATAGCATGGTGCCGTTCGACGACCGGCCGTTGACC
The DNA here is from genome assembly GCA_947311845.1 of Poa pratensis. NCBI lineage: Eukaryota > Viridiplantae > Streptophyta > Magnoliopsida > Poales > Poaceae > Poa > Poa pratensis. Next base: position 45,015,520 of record CAMZMU010000075.1, read on the forward strand.
AGGTTACCGGTGTTCAGGGGCACGGCAGTCGAGGGTGAGGAGCTCTGCTCAGCGGCAACATTCGTCGTCCAAAGGACACGTTTGCTGTCGGAGAGAACAAGATTAGAAGTGTTTGTGAGGGAGAGAATCAGTGAAGAGGAAGTGATGTTTGTGGCCGGGGTTTCTCGGTTGGCGACCCACACGGTGGTGATCTCGGGGATGCCGTTGTACCAGATGGCGAGGTATAGCCTGGCCGGAGTAGTGGCATTTGAAGGATTGAAAAATCCCAAGGCGAAGGCACCTCCATCAGAGATGATAGTGGCGCCGATGGAGAGAGGCTTGCCGGGTACAAGCCAGTCGTCGGACAAGCTCAAGGGCAGGAAGACCAGAAGGGTCAACACCGCTGTGCAGCGGGCGAGAGCCGGAAATTCCATCTATCGATCTGGCCAAAGTCTCAGTATATGAAATAGCGGCAAGTGGGAGTACATGCATTGCATCGAGCCTTGGTCTAGACCCAAAAAAAAAATGCTTTGACGGAGGCCAAAAAAAAAATGCTTTGACGGATGAGGATGACTGGTTCGAGGCAGCATCCAGGCAAGCTCCATCGTTACTGAATAATGTAAAGCTTTGGAATTCTGTAGATTGGCTTCAGATTAGCTGACAAGACTGTGTTGGTGTTTAACATTTAAGCTGTCTGCGTGGAAGTTGCCATTCCGCGTATACCTCACGGCGACTTGTCAGACTAGTGACTGAAACATTAAGCAATAGACGGTCTTGTGAGTGAAATGTTAAACTAGTAACACTATCTACACAGATACAAATGTACGAGCAAACGTCAATGTGCTTACGTTCTACTACCTCAGTTTCTTAATATAAGACATTTAGTAATTTCTAAATGTCAAAGTTTTGAATTTCTCCACTCGTCATTATCATGTACTAGTTGAATGCCCGTGCGTTGCCACGGCCACTAAATTTCTTTCCTCACCATATTATGTAAATAAAGTGCAATTAGAAATGCAAGCGAATACACCTTTTTAATGAACACTTGTCTGTTTCTAAGTAACTAAAAGGAAAATCAATTCCGTTTTCCATGAAATTTTGTATACTTCTTTTATTATTCTCTTGATTCTTCGTTGGATTTTTTGGTAAAGGAGATCATCTTTTGAGAATTGTGATGTCTACCTTTTTTTTGCAGTTTCTCGACATTTTTTAATTATTTCGCTTGTTCATCTTTAAATTTGACTTATATATTGATGCAACGTTTTGTAATTGTACCTCCGTATCAAAATATAAGACGTTTTACCATTTTGGTGATACAGATGTATATAGACGTCACGCGCATTAGTGTACAAATTCACTCATTTTAGCATGTATATAGTCCCTATTGAAATGTCTAAAACATCTTATATTTTGATACGGAGGGAGTAGTTGTTTACTTTACAACCGTGATGTCTAGAATGATGCACCTATCACTTGCTACCACATCTCAAGTTACCCACACATTGCTACCAAAAGAACGAAGTTTTTAATAGATTTTTGAACAAAATGTAACGTAGCGTGTACACATGTGTCAACACATATGCCATAAATTGACTGGGTCTTACCCGTCTCCGATCCTCTCGCTCTATTGACCATTGTTCACCCTTGCGACTCTCTTCCTCTCATTCGGTTCTCCAATTTCTATCCCCACACATGAGATGATAAGGTGGTCTTCCACCTCCATTAGACACTCTTTGTCCATCGACTTTGCCTCCAGCTCTATCTCCGATATGTCGTCATTCTACATTAACATGGCACAATAAAAAAGATAGGTTCAGAAGACTTTTTCATGGGCATAATTACACAATGCACTGTCTCACTTATCAGACTCCGCATCACTTGGTCTACTAAAAAATTCCAAGACCTTTGAATTATGTTTCTCCAACAGATGGATTGAAGGATAAAAGTAAGAGGCTGCAATTTACCAAGGAAATCATGAAAGCACATGATAACATGCTGCAAAGAAAAGAAAGAGATAATCCACTTGTCATTTGTGCAAGTATCTCAATGTTAACTAACCTGTAGCCAGAGCTAGCGCCCAGTAAAACCACTTTTTTATGAACCATGAATCAGTGAATATGATATTGCAACTCTTGCCCCCAAAACAATCTTACCTGGTTGAAATTTATGAATTGATAACGTACATGTCATCCAATGCCTAGCTTCCCACTGTGCTAACTCGTCGCTAGTCTGACTCTAAAAGCGTCAGACTGAGCTTTGATACTCCTCAAGGACCTCCCTGTACTCTAACCAGGATATTTCAATTAAATCATAGTGCAACAAAATGCATAAGAAACTGCAGATAAAGGAAAAATTCAGTTACTTCACAAACATTTCAGAGTAATTCCAAAATGATTACAGTTGAAAACATAAATGCCGCTGAAGTAACAAATTTATTGTGACCAATCTGATTTGCTTATACAGAAAAATCTATGTATATTATAGCGGAAAATAATCAACATTACAACTAACTGGCATCCAAGATCATAAGGCATTTAATTGGAAAACCAAACACATTGACTGTGCCTAAGAATATTGTGTACAAAAACTACATATTTTCCTCTATTGACTATGCCTTGTGTGGTCCTACAGAAGTAACATGTTCAAGATTATACATGAACTAAAACATGTACATAAACTTCTTGGACCAGTAGAAAACGCATTTATATAGCTAAGAAATTTTTTTTTTTTACAATTCAGAGCTAATAAATGAGATAGCTCTTCACTTATTGCCAGATATGTATTATGTGCAGTCAGTTAAGCTTGTACACTAAAAAGAAATGAGGCTCCATATAGTCTCAGGACACGTCCCCTAAATGTCTGGGTGTGAGCCACACATTATATAAGTAACCAAAAAATGCATAAGTGAAAAGAAGAAGCACGATAGCAATTACATTACATTCATGTAATGTGAACCAAGAAATGCATCTTGTATTTATATTTCTAAGACAAGCATGACATGTGGTACATATATTTTTATAATTTAAAATAGGTTTCATCACAGTAGTGATGGTTTTCGTCATACAATAAAAAATAGAAAAGCTCTCAGTTTCCCAACACGTCTAGCTTGAATGCCAACAAATCTAAAGAGAAAAGATAGGATTGGTCTTAACATATTTCAATCATTCAAAAGACGAGTGTGGCACTTCTCAAATCTCAAACGCAATGGTGATGCCATAAGGCTTCTTTTTTAGTTAGTGCTGCTGAAAATAAGAAGTGCTATGATATGTTACCAGCAAGAATGGCTCATTGAGTAATCTTCAATGACGATGTGATGGAGATGAATAAAAAAACGAAATCTCAATTGCAAAAGCTGAGCCCTCAACCAACTGAGACCAACAAGATGTGATCAACACACACTCGTATACCATATAATCTCTACATCAAATTTTGAGAGCAATTGCATCAAGTGACGCTCAACTGCATTCCTAAAACATCATGTGGTTACATTGTAAGGAACACGTCACCTGAATGATATGCGCCTCCTCCTTGCCCAGCTCCAAGAGACGGTCAGTGTGAGCGCTCATCCTCCGCCCTCTGCATGTTCACATCCATCGTGTTACAGCAAACAAAAAACAACAAATCTAGATCAGTCCCCACGAGGGCGGACCGATGCCGAGCACATTCGGGTGGGATCCTGGCATGGAAAGGGCTCTCCAGAGCTCGTCGTCGTCGTCGAACCAGGAGGACTAATCCTCTGGGACACCGCGTGGAGGCACCTCCAGCTTGTGGCGCTGCTGCTGCAGCTTCCTCGACGCGACCGGCGGCGTCTCTATTAGAGTATATGGCATGTACGGTTATTATGGTAGTTTAGGATAGATATACTGCGGGGGATGTCAGCCCACTAGTCTACTTCGGCTTTCCAGTCTGACCGTCCGTGACGCTCCTATTGTTCACGACGCTACCGCTATGACTGCAGGGGGATGTTAGAGTATATGGCATGTACGGTTATTATGGTAATTTAGGATAGAGATAGGTTCCGTTTCCATACGGTCCTGACTTGACTTGTACTTAAAGATGATCCCTGTACGCCTATATATACAAGCCCATGAGTCTCAATAATACATCTACTAATTCTGCCAATGTCATAATTCTACAGTCTCCCCCCTCCAGCTCAACCACCTGCAGATCTCCTCCTCATACACCAACATCATCCCACACCCTCACAACTCTAGTTCTCGCCCGATCTCACGAGTTTCAGGATGGCATGGCGGATGGAAGAGGCAACATGGAGAATGGAGAAGGCAGCGCGGGGGATGTGATGGCGGCGCCAGCAGCCAGGGACGGTGGTGGAGGCGCTGTGGGGGAAGAAAGATGGGCAGCGCATCGGTAGCGCTCGGAGGAATCAATCCATCTTTTTTCCTATGCAGGAATGGGCGTGCGTGAGGACGTGGGCTGAGTGAGATTAGATGGCGGTTTTTCTTCCGTGCGGCGGTCCGAGGGAAAGAATTTTTTCGGTGAGAGATGGTAGGAGGTAGCGACGTACCACGGAACACGGACACCACCGGCTCCGCTTTAATATAGTAGAGATTACGAACATGAATAATTGAGCTTGAGATGGATTGTACTTTCATAACCATCCAGTTATGTCTGGAAAATGAATATCTCCTCACTAGAACTGTAAGAGTACGATCATAGATACAGCCCCCTGATCTCTTTGTTCACGTACTAACTACTGAGAAGGCATCCTCATGCCGCCCGGTGTTTTGGCTTATACTACTTCACAGTCTATCTGCTACTGTTATTTAGGACGTTGAACTGATTTAAGTCTATTTGCATTCCGAATTCTGTTGTTGGTTCAGATTTGACCATGTTTACTAGTAGAAAAACCACCTTCGGTTTGGCCCTTTTGTCCCGACCACATTATGAACCGAGACAAATGGGTTAGTGCAGGGTCGTTAGGAACCTTTGGTCCCGGTTCGTGTTACGAACCGGGACTAAAGGGTCGTGGCATGCGCAGAGGCGGGCCCAGCGCGGCAGGCGCAGAGGCGGGCCCAGCGCGAGCACCCTTTCGTCCCGGTTCGTAACACGAACCGGGACCAAAGGTTCCCCTATATCATCTTCTTCCACCCCGGCTCCTCTCCATTTTTCATTCACTAGTAGAAACGTCACCATTTTTCTCCTCCATTTTCTCTCCCTCACTCAAGTTAATCCCCATTTTTTTCACCATTTGTCAAGATTGAAGGCACCCCATCTATTCAAGGGTTAGCAACTTCATCATTTTTTTCGGCGTTGCTACTTTAGCTCATTTCATTGCTAGTTTAGCTCATTTCAATTTTGTAGTGCTAGCTAGGTGTTTGATGAAATGCCTAAGTTAGGGAGTTCATTTTTTATATGCATTTTGAGCTCAAATTAATTTATGATTTGCGGGTTTTAGTGTCGTTCCGTCCCCGTCCTCACCGACGTCGATAGCCCGCGCCGTCCCGTCACCGGCACCACCTCGGTGAGCCTCTTTTTTATCTTTTTTTTAAAGAAAAATTACTTGCATGATTTAAATGCATAGTTATTTCTTGTATAATTTTCTTGTAAAAATTACCGCAATGATGTTGGTTCAATAATTACGTTAGTTGCGATTTTGATATATTTATATAATGCAGATGAGCCGGCAATGGATGTACAGTGACCGACGCTGTCCCAACTATATTAATGGCATGCATAGTTTTCTCCGTGTGGCTGAGAAAAACAAGCCGTCGAATGGTTTTATTTCTTGTCCATGTAGTGTCTGCAAGAATACGCAGGATTACTCTATCTCAAAAACCATTCACGTCCACCTGTTGCAGTCCGGTTTCATGTCCGGTTATAATTGTTGGACCAAGCACGGAGAAAGAGGGGTTATAATGGAAGAAAATAAAGAAGAAGAGGATAATGACAACTATCCTACGTTCACTGAAGACGGTGATACTACAATGGGGGAAGACGAAGCTGAAGAAGAGCCCATTGTTGATGAGCCCGATGATGATTTTGGTCGGGCCATTCTTGAACTTGGAGAGCATGTTAGAGGATCACAAAAAATTGTTGTACCCAACTTGCGAAGATGGCCAGAAAAAGCTTGGTACCACACTGGAATTGCTGCAATGGAAGGCAGAGAATGGTACATCTGACAGGGGATTTGAAAATTTGCTGAAAATAATAAAGAAGATGCTTCCAAGGATAACGTATTACCCCCCAGTACGTACAAAGCAAAGAAGGTTGTCTGCCCACTAGGATTAGAGGTGCAGAAGATACATGCATGTATAAATGACTGCATACTCTAACGCGGTGAGAAGTACGAGAATTTGAATGCATGCCCGGTATGCGGTGCATTGCGGTATAAGATAATGCGAGATGACCCTGGTGATGTTGAGGGCGAGCCGTGCCCCGGGAAGAGGGTTCCTGCCAAGGTGATGTGATATGCTCCTATAATACCACGGTTGAAACATTTGTTCCAAAACAAAGAGCTTGCAAAGTTGTTACGATGGCACAAAGAAGACCGTAAGAAAGACCTGATACTGAGACACCCCCTGATGGGTCGCAGTGGAGAAAAATCGACAGGGAGTTCCCGACATTTGCAGCTGACACAAGGATCTTAAGATTTGGTCTAAGTACATATGACTTTAATCCTTTCGGGAGCAGAGCTCCAGTCATAGCACCTGGCCTGTGACTCTATGTATCTATAACTTTCCTCCTTGGTTGTGCACGAAGCGGAAGTTCATTATGATGTCAGTGCTCATCCAAGGTCCGAAGCAACCCGGCAACGACATTGATGTGTACCTGAGGCCATTGGTTGAAGAACTTTATAGTTGTGGCGTGACGAAGGTGTACCTGTGTGGGATGAGCACGAACAAAAGGAATTTGACCTACGAGCATTGTTGTTTGTAACCATCAATGATTGGCCTGCTCTTATTAACATTTCAGGACAGTCAAACAAGGGATACAATGCATGCACGCACTGTTTAGATAAGACTGAAAGTATATATTTAGGTAACAAGAATGTGTACCCGGTCATCGTCGATTTCTTCCAAGTCAGCATCCCGTAAGAAAGAAAGGCAATCATTTCAAAGGTGAGGCAGATCACCGGACGAAGCCTACCTGCCCTCGTGGTGATGTTATATATGACATGGTCAAGGATTTAGAAGTAATCTTTGGAAAGGGTCCTGACAGTCTATCTGTTCCGAATAACGCTGACAACCACGTACCCATGTGGAAGAAGTGCTCTATATTTTGGGAGCTACCCTATTGGAAAATCCTAGAGGTTCGCTCTGCAATCGACGTGATGCACGTGACGAAAAATCTTTGCGTGAACCCGCTAAGCTTCTTGGGCGTGTATGGGAAGACGAAAGATACACCGGATGCACGGCTGAACCATCAACATATGCATGAACGAGACGACCACCTTAATCCAGAGAAGTATCAAGGTCCTGCCAGCTACGCTCTTACCAGAGAAGAGAAGGAGATCTTTTTTGAAATCCTGAGCAGTATCAAGGTTCCGTCTGGCTTCTCGTCGAATGTAAAGGGAATAATAAACATGGCAGAGAAAAAGTTCCAAAAACTAAAGTCTCATGACTGCCACGTGATTATGACACAATTACTTCCGGTTGCATTGAGGGGGATTCTACCGGAAAATGTTCGAGTACCCATTGTGAAGCTATGTGTATTTCTCAACGCAATTTCTCAGAAGGTGATCAATCCAGAAACTCTACCAAGTTTACAGAAGGATGTGGTCCAATGTCTTGTCAGCTTCGAGTTGGTGTTCCCACCATCCTTCTTCAATATTATGACGCACCTCATAGTTCACCTAGTCGAAGAGATTAACGTTCTCGGTCCTGTATTTCTACACAACATGATCCCCTTTGAGAGGTTCATGGCAGTCTTAAAGAAATACGTTCATAACCGTGCTAGGCCAGAAGGAAACATCTCCAAGGTCTATGGAACAGAGGAGGTCATTGAGTTTTGTGTTGACTTTATTCCTGACCTTAATCCGATCGGTGTTCCTCAATCACGCTATGAGGGGAGACTGCGTGGAAAAGGCACACTAGGAAAGAAAGCAGTAATATGTAAGGACTCGGATTCTTTCAATCATGCACACTACACAGTTCTACATAATTCCATCTTGGTGGCTCCATATATCAAGGAACACAAGAATAGTTTACGCTCCAAATACCCGGAGCAGCCTGAAAAATGGATTGAAGGAGAACACGTGAAGACTTTCTGCGGGTGGTTGCAAACACATCTCATTAATGACACCACTATTGAAGAACAGCTATACTTGTTGGCCAAAGCACCATCTTCGACTATATTGACTTTTCAAGGGTACGAGATAAATGAGAATACATTTTACACGGCCGACCAAGATAAAAAGAGCACCAACCAAAACAGTGGTGTCCGCTTTGATGCAACAAACAACAATGGAAAAAAGGACACATATTATGGTTACATAGAGCAAATATGGGAACTTGACTATGGACCTTCTTTCAAGGTACCTTTGTTCTGGTGCAAATGGTTCAACCTGCAAGGCGGGGTACATGTAGACCCGCAGTACGGAATGACTACAGTGGATCTCAAGAATCTTGGGTACCACACCGAACCATTCGTCCTAGCCAATGACGTTGCTCAGGTTTTCTATGTGAAGGACATGTCTACCAGACCGAAAAAAAGAAAAGATAAGCAAACGAATACATCATATGATGAGCCAAAGCGCCACATAGTTCTTTCGGGAAAAGGAACAGCGTGGGAGTGGAGGACAAGACAGACATGTCAGAAGATTACGATAAGTTTCATGAAATTCTGCCCTTCAAAGTGAAAACTGACCCAATCATCAAGTTAAATGATGAAGATTGTCCATGGTTACGGCGCAATCAGAAGAAAGGGACAGACACGAAGAAAAAGTGAACACTAGATAGGGATGTTGTTGGTGATGTGTAATAATGTATGAAATCTTTTATGTAACTGTGTTCTGAAAACTCAGAAGAAAACTCAGAAGAAATCAGCCCAACGGTGGCTCGTGAGTGCCCGCATATCAAATGCATTGTTGGACGTATGCAGGGAATCCGAATGCTTTTTATATCAAATGAACTACACTGAGTGCCGAACATGTTCGAGAGAGGGCTATATATAGGGTCATGTGACTGATCCAACACTGATTTTGCGCTCAAACACCCCTGATCCAACGGCTCATAAGCGCTTGAAAGAAACACACCCCTGAGCCAACGGCTCACAAGCGCCTGAAAGAAACACATGATCCGTGTGCTTCTTTAGTCCCGGTTGGTAACACCAACCGGGACTAAAGGCGGGCTTTGCGGTCACGTGTCCTCCCCCAGCGCTGCCCTGGAGGTCTATATGTATTGTCGTCGACGGGGTAAAACCTAATCCACCATTCCTAACAACGAACCCATCGTATCCACAAGATGGATCCACCACGCCCGCCGCAGCAACTTCTGGACGAGGTCGAGCGTGCTCGGGCGCTACCGCGGGAGCCTATCCCGTCGTATGCCCACGAGCCCGGCGTGGAGAGGAATGCCCAACTACCGGCCTCCTGCTGCGGTGCCGGAGGAGGTGCGGAGGGCGTACGAGCACGCGTGGTCCGACGTCCCCGACCCCGACGAGGATGCGTACGCCGCAGGGTGGCGTGGGGATCCGCGGCCGTACCTCCACCAGTCGCCGCCGCCCCTCGCGACGAGAAGGATGACGACGACGACGACTTCGACTGGAGCGACCATGGGGAAGAGGGCGGCGGGCCGCAGATGCAGGAGGCCATTGAAGCCTCCTTCAAGTCCGTCCACGACGACCGTGTACAGCGAGCCAGAACTGCCTGCCAGCTCAAGGCGAAGGAGGCTTCCGAGCTGGATTGGGCGCTGAAAGACTCATCCTCCATGGATCTTGCCCTCCGCCGCAAACGTGCGCGCGAGAACCGGGTGGCCGCGAACGGGCTGGCTCCTCCCGCCGTTCCCCCTAATCCTACGGCCTCCGAGCCAGCAAGTTCGTTTATGTAGAAATGTAACTGTGTTATGAAAACTGTTAGTGATGTGTAATAATGTATTAAACCTTTTATGTAACTGTGTGGGGATGTTGTTAAGAATGTTTTTAAAATAAAGAGATAATTATTACAAATTTTTAGACAATTAAATCAATGGATAAATGGGATATAAAAGAAATAAGAAAAAGATATGATTTTTAGACAATTAAATCAATGGATATATTTTTAGACACATTTTTAGACAATGGATAAATGGGATATAAAAGAAACAAGAAAAATATAAATCAATGGACAAATTTTTTGACAATTAAATCAATGGATATAAAAGAAATAAGAAAAAGATATGATTTTCAGAAATATTGAAACATTTAAATTAAATATATATAAAAAGAAACTAGAGCAAAAAAAATCAAAAAGCATATAAATCAAAGTATATAAAAGAAACAGAAAAAGAAAACAGAAAAAGAAAACAGAAAAAGAAACTAGGAAAAAACAAATTAAAAAGCCTTTAGTCGCGGTTCGTGGCTGGAACCGCGACTAAAGGGCCGCTGGCGGCCGCTGGGCTTCGCGCGCAAATATTTCGCGGCCCAGACGGACCTTTAGTCGCGGTTCGTGGCTGGAACCGCGACTAAAGGGTCTTTCGTCCCAGTTCGTGGCTGGAACCGGAGCGAAAGGTCTGTTTCGCGCAATATGAGGTGGTTCCGGCCAAAAAAATTCACAACTCCTCTCTTTTCTCCCCGACGTCGCCGCCCTCCCTGCCGCCATCGTCTCTCGGCGAAGCCCTGCTCCGCCCTCCGCCGCGCCTCCTCCGTCGTCTCCGAGCCAGGTCCGCGCGCCCGCTGCGCCCCCCTCCGTCGTCTTCCTCCTCTGCCCCCGCGCGCTCCGTCGCTGCGCGAATCGACTGGCCGGAGCCGCCGCGCCTCCATCGATCCCCTCAAGTCTCCGGCCCCCGCCCGCCGCACCCGCCTCCGACGTCTGCCCCCACGCGCCCAGGTCGCCGTCCGAGGTCTGCCGCAGCACCGCCGCCTGTCTGCGCAGGAGGTCACGCCGCCGCCTCCCGTGGTAGAATTTTTTTGTTAGTAGAATTTTTAGTACCATTTTTTTGTTAGTAGAATTTTTAGTAGAATTTTTTTGTTAGTGTTAGAATTTGTAGTGTTAATAGTTAGTGGTAGAATTCAGTACCATTTTTTTGTTAGTGGTAGAAGTTTTTTGATAAAACTTAGGGAATTTTAAATTAGTGCTATGAATTTTAAAATTGCTATTAACTATGAAAATCAGTACCATTTTTGCTATTGTAGTTGCTATGAAAATCAGTACTATTTTTGCTATTGTAGTTGCTATTAGATATTAGCTATGAATTACACCATTTTAAATTAGGGTTTAGAAATTTAGGTTAGTGTTAGTGTTAGCAAATTTAGGTTAGGGTTTTGTGTTAGCAAATTTAGGTTAGGGTTTAGAAATTTACGTTAGTGTTAGTGTTAGCAAATTTAGGTAAGCAAATTTAGTGTTAGTTGACCATTTAAATTATGCCATCTATTATAGTTTAAAGTAGTGTTAGGTAAATTTAAATGCATGTGTAGTGTTAGGTAAATTTGTTAGAGCAAATAGAAGTAAAATCAAATTGTAGTTGCTATGAATTTTAAATTGTAGTTCCTGAATTTAAATTTGCTAAGTAGTTGCTATAAATTTGCATTCACATTTTGCTAAGATGCAAATTTTGATATTCATATTCTTTTTACAAAATTGATTGCAGGGACATTGAGTTATGGATCCAAATTGTCCGGACGCCTTCGGCAGAGACGAGGAGCGTGAAGAGCAAATGGATCCAACTTGTCCGGACGTCGCCGCCAGAGACGAGGAGCGTGAAATGCGAATGCTTCAGATTATAGCAGGACGTGCATCCGTGCCTGTCGGTGAAGAAGATGGAGTAACTGGAGAAGATTACGGCTCCCAATTTCTGAACGACTCCGGTGAGGGAGTTGAGCAAGAAGAAATTTGCAGAGAGGAGGAAGTGCCCTTAACAAACTCCGGCGAGGTATATTAAGCCTCTGTTGATCGATCACACTAGATGTATTATTTGAGTTGTATTGCAGTTATTAACGAATCATTTTTTCTTTTAGCCCTCCGGATCGAGCAAATCATCCGCATCTAAAGGGACGAAAGCAGTGTCGAAACGAGGCCTGACGAAGCCGTTGAAGGAGGGTCAAAGGATAGTGATCGACAGAGTTAGTGATAGTGGCGAACCGCTGGAACCCATAGAGTGCCGCCGCAAATTTATAAATCAATGCGGAGTTGTTGTTAGGGACTTGGTCCCGATCACCCTTCAAGAATGGCATAAGCCGAAGGACGACAACAAGCCAACTACTTATGTCGACGTGAGAATAAAAGATTTGTGTTGGGACACGCTCTTGACAAAGGTCAACCTACCGCCAGGTCTACCCCTGCCGTTGAAGAGAAAGTCAAGCAGTGGACTCTTATGAAGATGGCCGAACAATTCCGGACCTGGAAGAAAAACTTATGGAAAGCTTATGTAGAGGCGGAGGAACAAGATCCAGAATTCACTGGACCACTAGTGAAGATACAACAGCAGTGGCCCACATTTGTGAAGCAAAGAAAATCGGAGGCCGCTGTGGCCCGATCGAAAACAAATAAGTTAAATGCTGGAAGAAGGAATATCACCACACTTTGGGGGCAGGTGGCTACAACGCAGCCGTGCCTAAGTGGGAAGCCTTTGAAGCAAAACTGCTTGATCAAGGGATCATTCCACAGACAGCGGACTGGCCCGAGAGCTCCAAGTTTTGGTTGTTCGCGCATGGGGCAGGGTTGGACCCAAAGACAGGGCTGATTGTTGCTCATGGAAGATGGAAGGAAAAAATTGAGTATATAACCAAAGAACTTGTGGACGCAATAGATAAAGTTCGAAGAGGAGTGTACGTGGTCGACAGAGAGAAAGATGAGCTGTCACTCGCACTCGGGAATCCTGAAAAAGTTGGACGAGTACGAGGCTATGGACCCGGAGTTTCGTGGAAGCAAGGTTTTCCGGAAGACGCTGATACTTATAGAAGCTGTCAGAGAAAGAAGAAGCAGGATTCAGACAGGTTATCGGCATTGGAACGCAAGGTGCAGCAGCATGACCAACTAGACTCAATTAGTCAGCTAAGGGCATCTCAGCAGCAGCTAGAAGGTCCTGAAGTCGAAGCCGCCCCATCTGATCAGCGGAAAAGCAGCATGGGTTCCACGCAGCTAGAACATTCTGAACTCGAACCGCCGGCGGCTCACTACCCCGTGGATGATATCACGGAGAAGACAGACTGTGAGCTACATATGGCAATGAAGAACATGTCCTTCAAGGTGGCGGTCGGCTATGCTTTACCAAATCAATCTGGAGCAAGCTACCATCTCGGCGAGATTCCAGCTGGCTATGCTCGTGTCGGGGTGGATGAAGTTGTGCCATGATATGCTAATCTGAATCTTGACATTCCTGGAGGTGACGATGAGAAGACACTGGGAGAAGCCAAGAAGGCCATCGTTCTCTGGAAGAAGAAACACATCGTGTTTCCAAACTTGGCGCCAAGGCCACCGACTCCTCCGAGCAGCAGACCCCCACCTCAAGAGCCATCCCCCCCACCTCAAGAGCCATCCCCCCACCTCAAGATCCATCCCCCCACCTCAAGATCCATCCCCCGACGCCGGTTGGGAGCCCAGCGTGAGTCCATCGCACGTGACGTCCCGTCTGTCGATTGTGCGCACTAGTAAGCGGAAACTGAACTCCCCGTCGACATATACACAGAGGAGACGTGAAAATAAGGAAACTCGAGAGGAACGCGAGTTGCTAAAGCCTCTTCCAAAGAGAAATTACGACTTGACTCAAGAGGAACTCGATGCGTCGGTGCAAGCAGATGTGAAAAGACAATTAGGACCGAAAAGGCCCTGCCAAAGGAGATAATACCAGCGGAAAAAATTGGGAAATGTTTGAAAAATCTATCGAGGGGACCGCCACAGCCGCCTGTTTTGCCAGATGACTATGATCGTGTTCTTGAGAAGACAATTAGTCAAGAGAAGCAGGAGAAGGAGGCGGCATATCGCCTAAAGAGGGAGCAGATGCGTACGGCAAAATCCGGGAAACAAGTGGCCCAGCTTGGAGAACATGCAAATCAATCGATCGCCCTGCTCAAGGTGATGCCCGATAAGGAAGTACACCACGACACTTTTCGCATAGACGACCCCACAGAGTATCAGTATGCATGGACATATGTCTACGGGAGGTCCCTGGTCAGACCTGAGCAGGTCGAGTCTCTAACAACACAATTGCGCCGATTGCATCAGTGGTACGAGAAAGCCGCAACGGCCGGGCATGATGTCTTCTGGGTAAAATATAGGAAAGAGCATTACTTCACGGATGACGCGACGTACGTTCCGTTTTCTGAAATTTTTCAGCTATTCAATCAAGACGCCCTCGACAAAGCCCTCGTCAGTTGCTATTGTTTGTAAGTGATTTATTTCTGCAATTTAATTAAGTCTCTAGCTCAGCTCGTTCATTGCCTGTAATTATCTCACTATATTCTTTTGTACGCTATTATGCAGAATGAAGATTGTAGAATGCAGAGAACGCCGCATCTATGGCACTGGGTTCATTGATCCATATTACATTCATGAAGTTACCGTAAAGAACCATCCCGAGGACACAGAGAACAACTTGCTCCGGTTTTTATTGAAACAAAATACCTTCAGAGAAATACTTTTTCCTTACAACTACCAGTGAGTGTTCTTGTACATTCTACACATTCTATTTTGCTTACTCGATGTTTAGTGTAATCGATGAGTCATGGACATATAAACGTGCGCAGTTTCCACTGGATTCTGCTAGTCATTAGAGTTGACCAAGGAGTCGTTCAAGTCTTGGACTCGTTAAGGAAAGATATGGACGAGTACCTCCACTTGCAAGAAATGCTTCAGAGGTAATTTCAATCATTATCGCTCTATATCGACCTCTTTCGTTCATTTTCTGATATCAAGTAATTAATAACTCATTTAATCATTTTCTTTTGCCGGACAGGGTTTGGAAACGGTTCATCGTGAAGGTTCCAGGGAAATGGAAACCGGAGCTGTATTTTTATGAAACCAAGGTAAGTAGTACTATATATCTAGGTCCGCGCAACTCTTTAATTCTAGTTTCAATACCATTATCATGCTTGATTATTATTTTGATTAAATTCTATTCTTTGTAAAGTGGTGTCTGAGGCAGCCTCAAGGGACTAATTTATGTGCATACTACGTTTGCGAGTACATACGCTGTTTTGTCACTGAACGGAATAGAGAAATCAAAACAGCTGAAGTACGTATACACTATTCGCAATTTTTTTATTACCATATTGTGTTGAGTTCCATTCATAATTTATTTTATGATGATTTCATATATATTACACAAAACTCACATATTCATATTGATCTAGATGGAAAGAATGCGGGACCAGCTCATACTAACGAAGCGCCTAAAAGCAATTCAAGAGGAAATGGCGGGATTTTTGAACTCGGATGTCCTGAAGAAAACCGGAGAATTTTATTACCCTAGTAATTATTTTTGCCTCCAATGTAATTGACGTGATCTCGACATGAGAATCGCATTAAAGCAACTTGTATGTGTGTATGTATATATGCATCAAACGTGATCTTGATGTAGTAAAACTTTATGTATACGACTTGTTTTTTTGCGTAACGTGATCTCCATACAAAAAGAATTAAATGGAAAAAACAAAATCGAAACCCCTAAAAAATAAATAAATAGAAAACAAAAACCCTAAATCTTTAGTCCCGGTTGGTAACACCAACCGGGACTAAATCGTCCCCGCCATGCGCGCCCCTCCTTTGCCACGTGGATGCCCATTCGTCGCGGTTCGTGTTGTAAAACCGGGACGAAAGACCCTCTGGAACCGGGACGGATGGGCCGTTTTCTACTAGTGGTTTGGTATGCTCTGCTGTAAAAAAAATCCCTTTTTTCTCTATCAATAAATTGAAATTTCCTAGCAGCGTTATAATGTAATTTATTCAAAGTTGTTTATTTATGTTTGATTCATGAATGTAGGAGACAAGGGAGGCATAGGTGAAATGCCTTTTAGATCAAGAGTTCAAGACTGGATGATGATTTCATAATCTGTGCATACCAAAGGGAAACAAGTATATAATTTCATTCGTGTGCCCTCAATTTTCTCATCCAAATACAGTACGAGGGGGAACTCTCATTTCAAATCAGCAATCACCCAAATATTATACAAAAATGTTTTCCTATTATACGTGAAATTCAAAAATTCCCTTGCATTTTACGAAATAGTGGAACAGGGGGTGGTTGGTGGTTGCCCTATTGATCTGATAAGCAATCCTTTGTCAAGCTTATTATCCTATAATTTGCATTGTTATATTATCATCTAATTTGGGCAGTGCATGATACGTGCATGTTGCACGTTCTTAGTTACTACTGGTAACAAAGAGAAGCCATTTATTTTCCCAAGATGCATCATCTTACTTACACGTTTTCTAGTACATTTTTAACCATTTTCCATAATCTTAGGATAGTGTAAACATTAATTGGCAAAAATAACACTAAAAGATTTATCCAATAATATTTTTTCTCTATAGACATGCAATATCTAAATTAAGATCATCTTATCCCGGAAAACACTTTTTGCTCCTGAGCACGAGTGGGATATATCATTGACAACATGCATAATTTTTATAGATTTTTTTAAAACTTATAAATATGATTTTTTAGTTTTTTAACTAGATGGTTCACTGGAGCCAGGAGCAAGAAATCTCTACCGCATCTTATCCACACATGCATGTGATACTGCCGGGTTCGACATGTTCCCAAACCATATTTTTGCCAAGACGTTCAAAACGATAAGGAGGCCTGGGCCTTCAAGTCGACAAAAACTCATAATCGGGCCAGCTACGGAAACTCTGGGCCGCGTGGACCATCTCCCGATCAGACTGCGCTCCCGTAATCATAACTCACAACTCCAACTTTCTGAAATCTCAAAAAAAAAAAAAACTCCAACTTTCTCAGCCGAAAAGAACTCACGAGTCGGCGGGCGGCGGCGCGGCGGAATCACAGATGGGTTTCGAGTACAAGGCCGGCCTCCACCGTCGCTGGAGGAGAACTACCGGCGGTGGCTGCGGTCCATGCGTGACCGCATCGACTCGGAGCTGGCCGGCGGGGAGAGGGCGGCGGCGTGGCCGAGGACGACCCTGCCGCGTGTGGAGGAGGACGGCGAGATGCCCGAGGAGTGCAAGCTGCAGATGCTCGAGGATTCCGTGCTGGACTCGATGCTGCGCGAGGCAGAGGCAGAGACCGGGGCGCGGAGGAAGAAGTACCTCGCCGCCACGGGCGTCATGCTCTCGTCGTGCGCCGTGTTTGTGGTCTCCGCCTTCCTCATCCCCATCGAGGACAGATCGTCCCTGTCCGAGTTCCTCCGGTTCATGTGCTTTCAGGCTGCCCTGGTCGCCTTATTGGGTGGGATCGCTTCAGCCCTCTCTGGTGAACTCCTGCTCCGACCGCTCATCAAGGGTCGAATTGTTGGAGCTGCTGCACGGGTGAGCTGCTGAAGTTGACCACCATCTGGTGCTGCCATATGGCTTAGTGTTCTGTCCGAATTCTTGACCTCAGTCTGGGATGATTAGTTGATTGCACTGTAGTTTACTCTAGCAGGCAAGGTAGTGGCTCATGTTTCCTGTATACTCTGAATCACATGTTGACATATCAGTCAAATTATATGATTAGATGAAGCATACAACTGAAGAGAAATTTATTTATGGCAATATCTGTCTCCCAATTTATCATTCGATGCGCACGGTCACTACGGATTGCGGAGCTTGGGTTGTGGGGTTGGGTAGCTGATGGTCATCTCAGAGCTTGGACTGCTGCACTAAATTGCAGATAGAGGCACTGACGGGTAGAATTGGCTCTTTGCGGTCAGGGTGAAGTAGGACGAGCTGGGCATGGCATTATTTCGGCCGATGCCATTCTTATATATGTTTAGTTATGAGGAGCTAACTTTCATGCTTTTCGCACCTGTTTTCTAGGTATGGAATCAAACCGGGAAAGCAATTATTGTAGATGAAAAGTACAGCCATGGTAAGCAATAGTTTTTGCTTCTAGAAGTTCTTCTATTCTTAGTTGATACTTGCATCTCGGGTGAACTTTGGAAAGGTGTGCTCTAGACAGCTAAGGTTATACAGTTTGGTTATAGATGGATTGTTGGAAATGGCACAAAGATTAGGATGGGGAGGATGCCTGGTTTGGTACCTCCCCTTTATTTCTGCAGTTCAGGGGCATTTACATTATAGCTAATGAATAAACTCGTAATATTGGTGAAATTTAGATGGTCAGAAGCTTAAAATTACTTTTGGAAGAACTTTTACCGAACCGATGGTGCAAAGATGGTACAGATTAGAGGAATTGTTGGGGGCATTAGGTTGAGTCCTGTGGATGATGCTTTGGTTTGACAACATGAGAGCAAAGTGATTTAGTCCTCTCAATATCTATATCCCCGCAGCGTGGAAAATAAATTCTCCCCCTAAGGTGTTGATTTTTATAGTTCATAGCAAGATACTCCTACTCAATAGAGAAAATTTGAAAAAATAAATCTAGAGAAACCTGTTGACCGCCTCTTCTGTTCTGAAGATGAGACTGTACATTTTTTTTTTTTTGAGATTGTTTGGTGGTGATTGACGGTTTTATGGTTTCTTTGGGAGTTCGGTT
The DNA here is from genome assembly GCA_947311845.1 of Poa pratensis. Lineage (NCBI taxonomy): Eukaryota > Viridiplantae > Streptophyta > Magnoliopsida > Poales > Poaceae > Poa > Poa pratensis. Next base: position 45,034,245 of record CAMZMU010000075.1, read on the forward strand.
TATATGTGGCTACACTTGGATCATTATGTGATGTGAAAGCCTCTAGCCGTAAATCTACATCTCGCTCCTAAAAAAAGTCAAAAGCCGTATATAAATGCGAGGTTATCCAAATTTGTTGATGGTTCTTTTTGTGATATACTCCCTCCGTTCCCAAATATAAGATGTTTTAGACTTTGTCCACATACACATGTACACAATTGTATCTAGACACATTTCATGTATGTTCACTCATTTGTGTATGTATCTAGACAATATGTGTAACATCTAAAACATCTTACATTTAGGAACGGAGGGAGTACGTTATTTTCTTGGAGCCTCTTTATTTCCGTCCATCATGATGGTAATTTTGTTACTTCTGTAATCTTTTTCTAACAAGGTTATTTTATTTTATATATTTATTTTTGGTTTGGATTCAACCGTTCCACCATTTGACCGGCTGAGTTCACATGATATGTCGATGCTCAGACGTGGACAGCTGAAATGTCAGCTCCAAAATACACTCAGCTCCCACAAGAATTCAAAAGCTTTACATTTTTCAATCACCACTTTCACTATCTATCCTTGAATGGTTCACTGATTTGTCAAGAGATTTACAAATAGTCAAACACTAATGCGTTGTTGCTTGCAAGACCAATTATACATAATTTGATTTTTTCCAGGCATATGCCATCATGCATCAACAACAACAAAGTATAACAGCAAAGTAGTACGACTGACTGTACCAGCAGTCGATTAGAATCAACTCAGTAGCTCGTACGTACTGGCAAAGACCCATGGATTGGTTGCCTCTCTCCTTCACGGCGGCACTGGTCCTTGTCTTCCTGCCGTTGAGCCTACTGTCCGACGACCGGCTTGTCCCTGGCAACTCACTCTCCCCTGGCAGTCTGGCACCACCATCATCTCCGACGGCGGCTCCTTTGCGTTGGGCTTTTTCAACCTCTCCAACGCTAGTACTCCAGGCAGCTTGTACCTCGGTGACGTGAGGATGAACCCCGGGCTACCGAAGTCCACGACTCGACAAGAGAACAGAAGAAGCAGTCCGGCTGCCTGACCCCGGCTGGCGGCCCGGGTCCGGCGGCCCGACCTCCATCGCCCGCCCGACTCCGGCTGGCGGCCCGAGTCCGGCTACTCGACTTCTGCCCGGCTACCCGACTCCGGCTAGCGACGCCGAGTCCGGCTGGCCACTTCCCGTACACAGCGTCCCGTCGGACACACGCAGACAAGACACCCAGCACTGTTGGTGAATAGCAAGGAGGAAGACTATTGGCGAATAGCGTACACTATGCAGTATAGTGCGCCTTGTCCGCTTGCCCCCTTGTCCCCCGAATAGTGAAGTTGGGCCGCCGGGCCCCCCTTGCTCCCTTGTCCGCTTGCCCCCTTGTCCCCGCTTGTCCCCCGCTTGTCTCACCCTTGTCCCCTGGGCTTCATTCTATAAAAGCACCAGGGAAGAGCTAGCAAGGGATGGACCGATCCCTCACTCCCTCATTTTCTCCTCAAGCAAGCTAGCTAGCTCCACACTCCACCCACGTACTGGATATCATTTTTCCTCTCAAGCACCCAAGTAGACACTTCAAGCTCTCTGCTACCCAAGAACATGAACAGCTCAAGGAGCAAGATGTAACACATATACTCCACCATATATACAGATCGATGCAGGACGTAGGGGTTTTACCTCTCGCGAAGGCCCTGAACCTGGGTACGTCGCCGTGTTTGCCGTGCTCGTCGCACAATCCCGCCGGAACGCCGTCGTCGCGCCGTAGCTACCCCTAAAATAAGCCACCCCGTGGCATATGTCGAGAAGAAACCTCGTCACTCGGCATATGGTACAACGGCATCCCAGAGCTCACCGTGGTGTGGGTTGCCAACCAGGAAACTCCAGCCACGAACAGTACCACACCGATGCTCTCCCTCACCAACATCTCCAATCTCGTTCTTACCAACGGTGACGAGAATCCGCCCCTTTGGACAACAGACGTCGGCACTGCAGCAAGCTCTTCGCAAACGGAGGCGGTGCTTCTAAACACCGGCAACCTCGTCATCCGGTCCGCCAACGGTACCACACTGTGGCAAAGCTTTGACCACATAACTGATACCTTCCTTCCTGGCATGAAGATCCGGATCAGGTATGGCACACGTGCCAATGGTGATCGCCTCGTGGCCTGGAAGGGCCCTGCTGACCCCTCGTCTGGGCGCTTCTCATACGGCGGCGACCTAAACACGCTTCTCCAGACACTACGGGAGAGCAGGACTTTGCCGTGTGTCCTGCTCTTTGCCGTGTGCCCGATTTGCCGTGTGCTGGATGTCGGGCACACGGCAAAGAAATCTTTGCCGTGTGTGGGCACACGGCAAAGAATAGCACACGGCAAAGACTACGAAAAACACACGGCAAAGCAAAGCACACGGCAAAGATTACGAAAAGCACACGGCAAAGATTGACACACGGCAAAGAAAATGGAGCCATAGGTGTATCTTGGTATGGCAACAATATTTGACTTATTTTTGTAAATGTGTCCATATTTGACACATAGGTGTATCTTGGTATGGCAACAATATTGTAGATCTGAGTTTTTTCAAATTATTTTTGTAAATATCATTTTTTATTTTTTAAGTGTCAAAAATGACATTTTTTGTGAAGCAAGTACAAAAAATATGGTGCAAAATGGCACCCATCCAATTATCACACAAAGTAGACCATATTTGATGGATAATCCAGAAATATTAGAAATTTTCTCGGTTTCTAACTAATTTCGCCTATTTAAACGACTTTATGTCGATTTTCCAAAGTAATTCAAATTTGAACTACAAGTGTGTGATAGTTTGCTCTGGAAATTTTACAAAAATCATTTTAAGTTACACAATTAGTGGTTATATAACAGAAGCATCGATAGTTTTGAAAAATTCGACCCCTGTAAATGAATAGACACGGCGGCCATTTTGACCGTTGTTTCGAAAAAATAAAAGAAAGTGAAAAAATACCCAAAAAAGGAAATCCTTCGGCACGGAGTCCTTTTATGTGTATTAGTTGATTGCAAAAATAATAAACTTGAATTTTGACAAACTTTTCAAAAGAATGTTTCGCAAAAAGGTCTATTGTCTATAAACATGTTTAAGTTTCGCATCAAATGACGTAGATATGATCATTTTCGTGGCATAGTTTATGATAATGTGCCCATATTTCGCACGTAGGTGTGTCTTGGTATGGCAAACAATGTTGCAGAACTGAGTTTTTTCAAATTATGTTTATAAATATCATTTTTTATTTTTTAAGTGTCAAAAATGACATTTTTTGTGAAGCGAGTACATAAAATATGGTGCAAAATGGCACCCATCCAATTCCCACACAAAGTAGACCATATTTGATTGATAATCCATAAATATTAGGAATTTTCTCGGCTTCTACCTAATTTCGCCTATTTAAACGACTTTATGCCGATTTTTCGAAAGTAATTCAAATTTGAATTACAAGTGTGCGATAGTTTGCTCTGAAATTTTTCCAAAAATCATTTTAAGATACACAAGTAGTGATTATATCACAGAACCGTCGATGGTTTTGAAAAATTCGACCCCTTTCGATGAATAGCCATCGTGGCCATTTTGACCGTTTTTTCAAAAAAATCAAATATAGTGAAAAATTACTCAAAAAATGAAATCCTTTGGCATGGAGCCCTTCTATGTGTAGTAGTTGATAGCAAAAATAATAATCTTGAGTTTTGACAAAATTTTCAAAAGAGTGCTTCACAAAAAGGTCTATCGTTTATAAACATGTATTGGTTTCGAGCCAAACGACCAAGATATGACCATTTCCATGGCATAGTTTGTGATAAAGTCTCCATATTTGGCACATAGGTGTGTATTGGTATGGGCAACAATGTTGCCGAACTGAGTTTTTTCAAATTATTTGTAAAAATATCATTTTCCATTTTCTAAGTGCCGAAAATGACTTTTTTTGTGAAGCAAGTACAAAAAATATGGTGCAAAATGGCACCCATCTAGATTTCACACAAAGTAGACCATATTTTATGGATAATCCCGAAATATTAGGAATTTTCTCGGTTTCTACCTAATTTCGCCTATTTAAACCACTTTATGCCGATTTTCCGAAAGTAATTTGAATTTGAACTACAAGTGTGTGATAGATTGCTCTGAATTTTTTTCAAAAATCATTTTAAGCTACACAAGTAGTGATTATATCACAGAACCGTCATTGGTTTTGAAAAATTCGACCCCTTTCGACGAATAGCCATGGTGGCCATTTTGACCATTTTTTCAAAAAAATCAAATAAAATGAAACAATACTCAAAAAATGAAATCCTTTTGCAAAAATATGTGTACTATTTGTTAGGAAAATGATAAACTTGAGTTTTGATAAACTTGAATAAGTATTCTATGCAATAGTAACTGCTACGTAATCAAAGAAAATAAGAAAGTAAAAAGAAAAACCAAAAAAATCTTTACCGTGGGCCAGCACACGACAAAGAAACTGTGCGTGTCGATTGGCCAGGAGGAGTTTCCCACGGATCGCGCTTCTTAACTGTTGGATATATTCCTGCACGATCCAATGGCTCACAACAACTCTGTGAAAGCACATGATCCGTGTGCTCTGCTATGATTGGTTGAGGCTAGTAGGCATATCGCTGCAGCTCGGTGCTTCTTTTTTTTTATGGTCAGCTCGTTGCTTCTGAAATCCAATTAAAAAACAGAGCAGAAACGCCGAAAGCAGCAGCTCGCTCGCTTGCTGTCGTCGTCTCCTCCATTCGCCTCTGCTCCATACTCCTCCTGCGCAGAACCTCCATGGCCGGCGACCTCCTCCGGCCGGGCTTCCTCTACTCCTCTCCCACACTCTCGTCCGCCTCCGGCGCGTGCGTGGTGCTGCCCTCGACGTACGGCGCGGCGGCCGACGAGGTGTCCACCGCCGCCGGTCCGTTCCCCTTCGTGCCCGACCATGTGGGAGTCCAAGATGGACGACGTCGCCTGCCCGACCTGCGCGGACCTAGGCGAGCGTGGCCGGGTGCGTGAACGGCGGCGACGGCCACCGCGGCGCGCCCGTGCGCGCGTCCACGAGGTCCACACGAGGCGCGCGTCCACGACTTCCCGCGCGGTGTGGCCATGCCCGAGACAGAGGATGAAGCCGCTGTTGGTCTTCTTCCTAGGCGGCGCGGAGGAGGAGAGCACGGAGCATCGGCACGCGTCTACGACGTCCCGTGCGGCGTGGCCATGCTCGAGGCGGAGGGAGAAGCCGCTGTTGGTCTTCTTCCTGGGCGACGCGGAGGAGGAGAACACGGAGGCGGCGTCGGCGTCCGAGGACCCGTACGCCACGCCGGCGAGGGGAGCCGCCCAACCAACCCCGTCGGCCTCGAGTCCGGCGCTGCCAGCCCGTCCCCGGCGAGGGACGGTGGGGATTTTTTTTATAACATCATTGTTCTTTGCCGTGTGTTTGCACACGGTAAAGAGAGAGTGTTTTTGCCGTGTGTCGCCCGTGGGGTCTACTTGTCAGGAGAGCGCCGTCAACGTCCGTGGGCGTCGTCAAGTGATGGTGGGGCCCACGCGCGGTTTTTGCCGTGCGCCGCGACTTCCCCGTGTCCTCTTTGCCGTGTGCAGCACACGGCAAAGGCTTTGCCGTGTGTTTTCTGCTCTTCACCGTGTGCTTTTGGCACACGGCAAAGTTCTGCTCTCCCGTAGTGAGATATTCCTCTGGGATGGGGCGCGACCAGTGGCTCGCACTAGCCCGTGGACCGGGTACATGGTGAAGAGCAAGCGACAATACCAGCAGGATAGCACCGGTGCGACCATCATCGTCTACCTGGCCGTTGTCGACAACGACGAGGAGATCTACATCACCTACACCGTCTCCGATGACGCTCCGCGCACAAGGTACGTGGTGACATACTCTGGTGATTACCAGCTCCAGAGCTGGAGCAATAGCTCATCGGTGTGGTTAGTCCTCGCGAAGTGGCCATCCCCAGAATGCTACCGGTATGGCTACTGTGGTCCATACGGCTACTGTGATGTGGTGGTGCTAACGTGCAAGTGCCTCGATGGCTTCGAGCCGGCGAGCATGGAGGAGTGGAAAAATGGTAGGTTCTCAGCAGGGTGTCGGCAGATGGAGCCACTACTTGGGTGCGGCGATGGCTTCTTGGCCTTGCAGGGATGAAGTCGCCCGACGGTTTTGCGCTTGTCGGCGAGGACAAGAGTACAATTGAGGAGTGTGCGTCTGAGTGCAGCCGCAACTGCTCCTGCGTGGCGTACGCTCACGCCAACCTGAGCAGCGACAGTTCTGGGGGAGAGGTGACAAGGTGCTTGGTGTGGACAGGGGAATTGGTTGATACGGCAAAGATAGGCACAGAGACCGGCAGCGGCACGCTCTATCTTCGGCTTGCAGGCTTGGATGCAGCACCTGGTACCGAACCTTAATTTCTCCCTCCTTTGACTTGTAGTGTTTTTATTGACTAACATATATTCTTCGTCATCCTCCATTAGCCTAATTTTATGGTATATGCATGCATGTGTTGCACAGGTAAAAGGGCTAAGAGCAATGCACTTAGGATTGTACTGGCAACTTTAGGAAGCAGCGCTATGATACTCATATGTATTTACCTTGCATGGTTAAAGTTAAAAGGTAAAGTTTCCTTGCTTGCAGAAGTGCTTTTAGGTTATTTGCAGTGTTTTGCGGGTTCAAGGATGGAAAAGTAGATGGACATAAGTAGTTATGACATGAGGGTTGAAATGAACCTTCTGTTTCGTAAATTATAGTGTACTCATTAGAGAACTAATGACCATGAGATTGTGTGCGCAGACAAGAACAGAAAATCGAAACATGGGAAGATATCACTATATGGTACTGGAGTACTTGGCGAAGAAACTTCTACACATGATTATGAATTTCCATTTGTACGATTAGAGGAAATTCTGCTAGCAACAGATAACTTCTCCGAAACATGTATGATTGGACAAGGAGGCTTTGGCAAAGTTTACAAGGTAGCTGTTCTAATAAATTGATAATTTCCTACTATTTCCTACGAATTTACGAGGATTCAGTTGCTGATATAAAATTCAAATCTATGGTCTGTCTTCAAATTCTCTAGGGAATGTTAGGTGGCCAAGAAGTTGCAGTCAAGAGGCTAAGTAAAGATTCTCAACAAGGAACAAAAGAATTTAAGAACGAAGTAATTCTAATTGCCAAATTGCAACATAGAAACTTGGTTCGACTTCTTGGATGTTGTGGGGAGGGAGATGAAAAACTTCTAATCTATGAGTATCTGCCAAATAAGAGCTTAGATGCTACTCTTTTTGGTACATATTGTAATGACTCACAATCATTTCCTAAACAACCCAAAAAGTGTTTTGCTTACATTTGTTATTTTTACAGACGATTCAAGAAAATTGTCGTTGGATTGGGAAACACGGTTTAGTATAATCAAAGGGGTTGCAAAGGGACTTCTTTATCTCCATGAAGACTCAAGACTGACCATAATTCACAGAGATCTCAAAGCTGGAAATGTTTTGCTAGATGCAGATATGAAACCCAAGATAGTGGATTTCGGAATGGCTAGGATCTTTGGCGATAACCAACAAAACGGGAATACCCAACGTGTCGTCGGAACATAGTGAGTAACCTTTACACTTATAGATCAGGTTAAATTTGACCAAATTCAACTCCTATATTGTAACCTATTTGAGTACAATGGACAAGTAGTGGCTACATGGCTCCAGAGTATGCAATGGAAGGCATCTTCTCAACCAAGTCTGACGTCTACAGCTTTGGTGTGCTACTATTAGAGGTTGTAACCGGTACAAAGAGAAGCTCCAGTAGTCAAATCATGGGTTTTCCTAGCCTCATAGTCTATGTGAGTATGCACAAGTTTTCTCTCGAGTTTCAGTTTAAAAGAGGATGCATATTTTCAAACATTTTTTCTTTTCAACAACTATAATGAGAAAACATTTATCTATTTATTGTTTCAGTCATGGAATATGTGGAAGGAAGGGAAGACCGAGGAACTTGCTGACTCGTCTATCATGGATACTTTTTCACCGGACGAAATTTTGCTTTGCATCCATGTAGGACTGTTCTGTGTCCAGGAAAACCCGGATGACAGACCACTCATGTCAGCCGTTGTGTTCATCCTGGAGAATGGAAGCAGCACACTTCCAGTCCCCAACCGTCCTGCCTACTTTACACGACGGAGCTCGGAACTGGAGCAACTCAGAGCTGATATCGAAAATTCTACGAACAATCTAACTACTACGGATATACAAGGGCGGTAAAATAATTGTGATGTAGTCTTATATGAATTTAAAACATTGCTTGTTATAGAAACAAAATGGAATGCATCGATTGGTTCGAGGTCGTCATCTTTCAATTTTTTTAATTCTTTTTCCTGGGAGTTGTTAGCAACAGAAAAGTACTAAATATGATTTTGAACGGAGAATATGACCATTGACAATACCCATGAGTTGATTAAGTGTTGATGTTGTTCTCTTGTTTTCTGGATGGAAAATTGTGTTTACTCCAATGAAAACTGTACGGGTCGAGTGACACGGACATACAAAAATTAGGGTGTGACATCCAGCGTTTTGAATTAAGATAAGCACGTGGACTGGTCTAAGATGATGATAGTGTAAGCATAAACACCTCACAGAAATCCAGCACTGCTTGCTCTGGTCGTAGGAATATAGTCCAATTATTAATTCATCTTCCCCACAAGAAAAGACATTCCGAAAAAGAATGCTCAGGCAACAAGAATATAGTACAATTATTAATTCATCTTCCCCACAAGAAAAGACATTCCGTATAAGAATGCCCAGGCAACATATGCCATTTCTGGCTCAATCATCCATGCTTCCAAGTTTTGCCAAGACGAGTAAGAGAGGATTCAGTCTTCAGTCTGCACATGATAGGAACGGGAGCAGTTTTTTTTCCCGTTGAATCGTACATATGCATGTAAGTTTAGCCAAGAACTTGAAATACTTCCAACAACGCCGATGCTGAATGTTCATTCACTATTTTAGCTATATGCATGTATGCAAGAAGAATTCTTGGTTACAGCCAACTTAAAATATATTACCATTTTGGATGCGAATCAAGGATGTAGATTACAACTAATCTCTTCAAATAAAAGGGTATCATAGTTTTATATATTTTTATGTATGTCTATTTTACTATAGTAGATATTTCTATAAAACAGAAGGAAACAAATCTAGCTATCTAGTAAGCAGTGACCGTGGCATCCCAATTCGGACGTGGACAGCTGAAATGTAAACTGCAACTCACTCCGCTCCTAGGCCAACCCATCTAGAATTAATCCCAGACATTTGCATTATTCAGTCATCTACTTCTGCCATCGAACATTCGAGGATGCTGCGTTTGTGGAAGAATTTTTTTCCTTGTAGACCAAGGTTCTATGCTAATACTTATACTCCCATCCAGCAGCACCAATATATAGATACCGTTTGCTAGCTGGAACCTAGTACTAAGACTGAGTTTGGCCAGATCCATCAATGGATTCGCTGTTTCTCTCATGCTGCATCACGGCCCTGATCATTTTGTTCCTACCTCTAAGCGCTTCTGACGACCGGCTTGTCCCCGGCAAGCCGCTGACCACTGGCAACATCATCGTCTCCGACGGTGGAGCGTTCGCTTTGGGCTTTTTCAACCCTTCCCATTCCACTCCGGCCAAGCTGTACCTTGGCATATGGTACAACGATATTCCTGACCTCACCGTCGTGTGGGTCACCAACCGAGAAACACCAGCCACCAACATCACTTCCACTACACCGATGCTCTCTCTCACCAACACCTCCAATCTTGTTCTTTCTAACGGTGACGATTTTGACCCTGAACAGCAGGAGCTCTGCTTATTTTCATTAAAGAAAGGGAGAGAAACACCATAGCAGGTTACAAGGAAAAGTTTGCATCCTACTACTACCACAACAGTCCAGCCAAGAGACTACACGCTAGAACACACACACACCACACCAACTTGCAGCTTATGAGGTTACAGAATTGAAGGCGAGGTCTACCAGGTGCACCTCGTCTCTGATCACCGCAGCCAAACCTTCCGCTGTCAACATTTTGTCCTAAAAAATACGCCGGCATCTTACCTTCCATATATGCCACACAATGTAAATGGACGTTGTAGCATCTCTTCTTGCATCTGTTGGTCGTCTTCGGATTTTTTTCCACCAGGTGTATATTGAGGCAGAGGAACTTGCAATCTGAACCATCCTCGGATGGGAATTGTGGAATTGAAATATTAGATGGTATGAGTATATCCGATGAAGCTGCAGAAGGAAACCCTCCACATTATCAAGAATTTCCATTTGTAAAATTAGAAGAAATTGCACTTGCAACCAACAATTTCTCTGAAACATGCATGATTGGACACGGAAGTTTTGGAAATGTATACAAGGTAACTCGCTAAATATGTAATTTCTCGTTATTCATTGTAGTAACTAGTAAGGGTAACTATTTTTGTTCGTACTGAAATTATAAATATAAGATACCTATTATATTTCTACAGGGAATATTAGCTGGCCAAGAAGTTGCAGTCAAGAGGCTAAGCAAAGATTCTCAACAAGGAATAAAAGAATTCCGAAATGAAGTAATTCTAATTGCCAAATTGCAACATAGGAACTTGGTTCGTCTTCTTCGATGTTGTGGGGAGGGAGATGAAAAACTTCTAATCTATGAGTATCTGCCAAATAAGAGCTTAGATGCTACTCTTTTTTGGTCATATCCTAATGACTCACAATCATTTCCTAAACAACCCAAAAAGTGTTTTTCTTACATTTTTTATTTTTACAGACGATTCAAGAAAATTGTCATTGGATTGGGAAACACGGTTTAGTATAATCAAAGGGGTTGCTAGGGGACTTCTTTATCTCCATGAAGACTCAAGACTGACCATAATTCACAGGGATCTCAAAGCTGGAAATGTTTTGCTAGATGCAGATATGAAACCCAAGATAGCAGATTTTGGTATGGCAAGGATCTTTAATGATAACCAGCAAAATGCAAATACCCAAAGAGTTGTCGGAACATAGTGAGTATTCATTATGAAATACTCATATTTATTCTTATAGTAAACTGAATCCTCTTTAATTCTTACAACTGAAATAGTAAAACAGTGGATACATGGCTCCTGAGTACGCGATGGAAGGTGTGTTCTCTACCAAGTCTGACGTCTATAGCTTTGGTGTGTTACTACTGGAGGTTGTAACTGGTATACGAAGAAACTCCAATTGTCGAACAATGGGCTTTCCTAGTCTCACAGTCTACGTGAGTACATATATATGACTTCTCTAAATTTTCATTTCTAGAATTGGACAAATTCCTGATGCTTTTTTAGATTGACAAACAAAATAATTATGGATATGTTGTTGTTTTCTAGTCATGGAATATGTGGAGGGAAAAGAAGACCGAGAAACTACCGGACTCATGTATCATGGATACTTGTTCACTAGACGAAGTGTTGCTTTGCGTCCATGTAGCACTCCTATGTGTCGAGGAGAACCCAGATGATAGGCCACTCATGTCATCCGTTGTGTTCGTCCTAGAAAATGGAAGCACCACACTTCCAGCTCCCAAACACCCGGCTTACTTTGCGCGACGAAGTATTATAATGGAGCAAATCAGAAATAATATTCAGGCTTCCGCGAACGGTTCTACACTCACAGTGATTGAGGGCCGATAAAATAATAATTTTTTTGTTTTAGATGTATCAAAATGTTCTTGAAAAAAACATTTAGATGTATAAGACACCATGAGAACTCTTCCGTGGACTAGTGGTAGCCGTGCATATGCGCATAAGGGCCAGGTCTCGGGTTCGAGTCCTCACTTCTACCTTAATGACAAAGCCAGGGTGGAATCCCCCCTCCGGTCTTGTTATTTGTTATAAGACACCATTGAAAGAGAGATGATCGTCAGATAAATCCAAGGCAGCCCAGAGCAGAGATCAGGTCTGGTTTGTTGCCGAAGATAAAAATACACAAAGTACCAGATAGTGAAGCGGAACATGTAACAATGCAATACTCAATATAAAGTCTAAGGAACAGACTGAATTTTAGTTCTAAAGGAATATAGTAAGTTATTAAATCATCTTCTCCACAAGAAAAGACATTCTGTCAAAGAACGGTCAGTCAACACATACCGTTTCTGGCTCCGTCATCCAAGCTTTTCCATGGTGTTAGACTTGGTCAAATATGTCATGACGAGGAAGAGAGGATTCAGTCTGCAGACTGCACCCGATAGGTATAGAAGCATTTTTTTCCCGTTAATCGTACATATGCATGTAAGTTTGACCAAGAACTTGGAATACTGGGATCCAACCACACCGGTACTTACTACTTACTATATGTATGTGAGAAGTACGCTTGGTTACGGCAAGCTTAATTTATATTACCATTTTGGATGCAATTCAGTGATACAGATTAGAAGTTATCTGTTAATGAAAATGGCATCATAGTTTGCTCCACCTAATAAGCGGGACATATTCTCATAGTGATTTCGAATCTAACATCTATATATGTACTTGTATGTTTGTATGTCTATTTTAAAAACAAAAACTAGGAACGAAGGAACGCTCTCGCCCCGCGTCGCTCTCGCCAGGGCGACCCGGGGGCGACCCCAAAAAACCTAACCCTAGCCGCCGGGCTAAGCTCGCGCGGTTGACGGCGGCGGCGGGGCGTCTCCTCGTGGCTCCCTGGGCCCCCAGGCGGCGGGGCTCTGTGAGAGCGGCGGTCGACGGCGCGCTCACGTCTTCCTCCTGGCGGGGCTCCCGCGGGCTCATCCGGCGGCGGCGCGTTCTGTGGCGGCGGGGCTTGGCGAGTGGTGGCGGCTCGGAGTGGTGGAGCACCGCAGGCTTCGGTTCGATTCGGGCCCGATCTGGGCCCTGAAGGGCCGACCGCTCCTTCTTCTTCAACCTGGGTGGCCGGATCCGCCATTCTGCAGACACGCGGTGGCGGGCATGGCGCTCGTCGGCGTGTGCTGCACGGTACAGCCCGGAACCATGGTGGTTCTAGGCCTCGGGCAGCACTCCTCCTCCTTCGTCGGCATGGTGCTCGGCGGGGTGCGGTGGATGGTGCTGCGTCCGGCGGCCCCGGAGGATCTGGCGCTTGTGTTGGTGGTTGGCCGTTTGTTGTCTCCGCAAGGTGTGGTTGGCTGCGGCGGTTGTTGGTGGGGATCAACTGCCTTCATCTGTAGGGATGTGCTCAAACTCCGGGTGAGAACCCTGCATCGACTTTGTCGTTGCCGACGGCAGCGGTGTCTTTGACGCCGTTCCTCGCAGGAGGTGTCGCTGTGGAGCTCCAGCACCTACAGCACTTTGGTGGTCTCCGGGTGAAAACCTTGGTTCCGTTTTGCTGGACCGGCTGTCGGTGTTGTGCCCTGGACAACACTTCCCCCTTAGAGGCGTCATCTTGGAGACCAAAAAGTATGGTTTTTGTTGATGCGTGTGCTGTTGGTGCTGAGTTTTGGTGGTGTTGGTGCGGCCATCTTGGGGCCGATGGTGGTGTGTTTCTCTCTTCGACGGGCCTTCGCGTGGTTTCGGCCACATGGATGTGCTTTCCCAAGACCCTCTGGTGGTTGCTGTTGCGGTGTGTGAGCTTCGTGCTCTTGGTGGCGTCTCGGCTCACCTTTGCTCAATGACGAAACAATGTATGTCTCCCCCACCTGCGTTTCGCCTTGACCTCCGTGGCGGAGCTCCCTGTCTAGGTTAGTGCTAGGTGCTAGGCTTGACACTCACCAATGATGATGGTGGTGATGATGATGGTGGTGCTCCTGAGTTGTGCCGTGGGGTTCGAGTCGCATGCCGGTGCGATGCGTGAGGCTGATTGCCGAGTCTTGGCATTGTGATCCCATGACTGCACCCCTCACCTCTGGTGCCTCTCTTGGCGGCTCTTGCTGTTTCCTTTTCTAGTTGTTCTTTTTTCTTGTATTTCCTATGTCTTCTCTTCCCTTGTATCCTCCTGTAATTCTCCATCTGTTGTAAGAACATGGCCCGCGAGACTACTTTCGATGAATGAAACAAGCGGTGCGAATTTATTGCCCCCCCCCCCCCTAGCCATCTAGTCAGCAGTTGACTCCTAGACCAAACCATCTAGAAACCTAGAACGTTGACTCCTAGACCACAATTTGGACGTGGACAGCTGAAATGTAAACTCCAACTGACTTGACGCCTAGACCAAAACATCTAGAAACCCAGAACGTTGCATTTATTCTATCATCTCCTTCCGGGATCGAACATTCGTGGATGCTGTGTTTGTGTAGGAGAATTTTTTATTTGTAGACCAAGGTTCGACGCAAATACTTATACTCCCATATAGCAGAACAAAATTTGTAGCTAGCGTTTAGGTAGTTAGAATCTGGTACAAAGAGTTTGGCCTGATCCATTGATGGATTCCCGGCCACTTGCCTGCTGCATCGCAGCTCTGATCATGTTGTTCCTGCCTCTGGGCAGTTCTGATGACCGGCTTGTTCTTGGCAAGCCGCTATCCCCGGGCAACACCATCGTCTCTGACGGTGGAGCGTTCGCTTTGGGCTTCTTCAACCCCTCCAATTCCATCCCGTCCAAGCTGTACCTTGGCATATGGTACAATGATATTCCCGAGCTCACCGTGGTATGGGTCGCCAACCGGGAAACCCCCGCAATCAACACCACTTCCTCTGCACCATTGCTCTACCTCACAAACACCTCCAATCTCGTTCTTTCTGACGGTGATGGAAACGGCCAAGTCCTTTGGACAACGGCCAATGTCGTCAGTATTCCAGGCTTGTCTACCCCAACGGCTGTGCTGTTGAACACCGGCAACCTCGTTATCCGGTACTCAAACGGCACCATGTTGTGGCAGAGTTTCGACCACCGCACAGACACATACCTCCCCGGCATGAAGCTCCGGTTAAAGAACAAAACACGCAGCACCGGCGAGCTTCTGGTATCTTGGAAGGCCCCTACCGACCCCTCGTTGGGGCGCTTCTCCTTGGGCAGCGACAACTCCCTCCAAATATTCATGTGGGACGGTGAGCACGCCGTGTCCCGCTACGCCCCATGGGCAGGGATCCAAGGGATGAGCATGCTGCAACAACAGCTAACGGGGGCCACGAACGTGAGTGATATTATCATGTACCTGGCCTTCGTTGAAAATGATGAAGAGATCTACATCAGCTATAGCCTCTCCGATGGCTCGCCGCACGGCAGGTTCGTGTTGGATTATTCTGGCTGGTATCAGTTCCAAAGTTGGAGCAGCAAGTCATTGTCGTGGGATGTCTTATGGACGTGGCCACCCTCCGAATGCAGCCACTATGGCCACTGCGGCCCATATGGCTACTGCGATGAGACATTGGCACCAGTCCCGACGTGCAAGTGCCTTGAAGGCTTTGAGCCGGCAAACTTGGAGGAGTGGAGAAGTGACAGGTTCTTGGAGGGATGCCGGCGGCAGGAGCAGCTGCATGAGTGTGGCGATAACTTCTTGGCCTTGCCGGGGATGAAGTTACCAGATAAGTTTGCCCTTGTGGGAGGAGGCAGAAGTACGTTTGAAGAGTGTGCGTCGGAGTGCAATCGCAACTGCTCATGTGTGGGATATGTGCATGCGAACTATAGTAGCGGCACGCCCGGCGGATACGCAACGAAATGCTTTGTGTGGGTTGGAGAGTTGGTTGACACTGGAAAGTTTAATGTTGGTGGCGAGACGTTCTATCTCCGACTTGCCGGCATGAATGCAGCCGGTGGTAACAAATCTCAATTTCTCCGTCTTTCAACTACTAGTTTTTTCACCCCACCACTTTCTGCTGCTGGTTTTGACTTTGCTAAAGTAGTTCTACTTCTACCATTTTCAGTTTATGTGTTACGTGTATTTATGTGGCAGGTAAAAGGACAAAGAGCAACGCAACGAGGATTGTGCTGCCCATTTTAGGCAGCGGTGTTCTTGTGCTCATATGCATCTCTCTTGCATGGTTAAAATTAAACGGTATGTTTAATTGAATTTTCTTACTATATGTTTAAATTTAACCAACATACGAGAATGTACGTTTCACCACATGGAACTTGGAGTCGTCGTCTAATACGATAGCACAATCTCATGTTGCAAAATCTTCTGACCCCCCTAAACATTTATAAAACTAGACTACATAACTTTTTAGAATACTTTGAGTATAGTTTAGCGACTATAACATGCAATCTAGTTGCTAGTTAGCATAATGGATTCCACATGATAGACTTGCGCGTGCACACACACTCGCACGCACACGCATGCACCCACACGGACATGCCCACACGCCTCTCTCCCGCCCCCTTAGAATGAAACAGGTCGACCATGGTGCTCGTTATATGTGAATTAATGCAGTTGAGTGTCTAGAGTTGGGTATGGAATACTAGAGAAAAGCCTGGTTCCGGAGGACCGTGTGCACATTTTCCCGGAGAGGGTGTAGACCTCACTTTATATACCATAAGAGATACTCATACAATCCGGTATGCCGTTGTTCCAGGGGGTTATTTGTTTTAGTTTCAAGAGCACGTAAATTAGGGATTTTATACTAACTAGGAAACATGCCCGTGCGTTGCAACGGGGACAAAAAAAAAATACTTCGTGGAAGTGCCTTCGCAGGGGCGCCGAGTTACATGACATTGACAATTATAATGTGTTTCCAAGATTGACTCGCTTGGATCACCCTTGTGTATCGACACAATATTATCGCATAAAAATGGATCAAACATGGAACAAACAACAGAGGATTGAAATTTTGAATTATGAGGATAATGCTCGAACAATTGTAAGACTCAAGTTACATGGAGATCACACAAAGAATTACTCTCCGAAAACAGAAAACAACTAAGTACTTCTGCACATCTAAGACAGCTCAATCATTTTACTTTAAATTCGAGGTCTTCGGAAGCACTTTGCTTTATAACACCCCTCTTTGATAGCATGTGCATGAGCCACCACGCACCAATAAAGATCAATATGGCAGCCCATATCTCTGTCAAATGAGAGTAGAATTCTCAAGGCTTGTTGAAAAAAAAAAAAAAATATGCACACGGTACAAAAGATTATCGTCAGTGGCAAGAGGTGAGAAATGTCAGACTGTGTTGTTCACAGATAAGCATGTTGGGAAAGCAATGCCCCCTTTTTCCGAGAATCAGCAATCCTCCTCTCAATCTTCGTCTTCACGTTCTTGTAGACATTCCGAGTTTGCCTGCGCTCAACATAGAAATCCAGTGTAATCAGTAAGCCAGCAAGGAAACAATAAGAAAGATATTGTGGAAGACAAAATTAGATTCATTACTCTGTTATGTAGGAGTAATTGTCACCATTCTCACTGATGTCAACAATCTTGGCGTGTGGCTAGCACTCGGACAAGACCATCTTCAGAGTCCCTTTTTCACAATAAAATACAGTATCAGATGAGCATTCGATATCTGGTGACATGATTACAGAAACCAACACCTGGCGCACCTGAACCAGCGAGATGAACCTGAACTGCGGAGTCGCGTACCTGCACTGACGACCTCCTTGTACCACCGCCGGTTATGGCGCGGGATGCCAGCGGCCGGCGCTGGGAGACCATTTGGTTGAGGCAAAAAGCTCCTTGCAGAGCAGAGCGAACAGGGGACGTTTTTGCCCACTAATCACTATTATCTCGTCGGTGGCCAGAGGAGGCATCCAGATGTCTGCGACGAACCTCTTGCCTCTTGAGTCTTGACGACGTAGAAGAGGACAATTTGAAACTCTTCAAGCTTGTGGCAGCTCCACGCCTTCAGCAGGCTCGCGGCTCCTGATCGCTGCATATGTACGTGAGGCGACAACCTGAAGATGCAACACACTGGTCGTGGTCCTGCGTCGCTGGAGCTAGATTGTGCGCCGCCTCCTCCACATCACGGCGATCAAAGACCCAACCATCTTCTTTTAAGCAGCTGTGCCAACACATCACGGCAATCAAAGACCCAACCACCGGTGTCGTCGAGGGATCCTGACGCAGGCTCTGGAAGTTCCAACCGGCGACCGGAGAGGAGGCCGCGCCGCCGTAGAGTCGAGACCGAGCGCCGTCCGCAGGCTCTCCACGTTGAGGAAACCGAACCGAGCACAACCTGACCGACGAATCGATTAGCAGCCGGAGGCGCAACTCGCACGAAGGCAGTATCCAAATAATCGAAACGTTTTTTCCACTTAATGGTGGCATGGTGTGTAATTTGTATCAACTTCGGGGACAGTTTTATTGACCTACCAAATCAAACGGCGGAAGCCTTAGCGCTTTTATTATTAGGTATATAGATAACAGTAGTAACAGGTTTTTTTTCTTTTTAATGTTTCTGACATGCCCATTAAAAGCGAAATGAATCTTAACATGTGGGAGCAGGCAAGAACAAAAATTGGATAAAGGACGAGAAGAAAAGAATGGATGGTACGAGTATATCCGACGAAGCTATAGAAGGAAACCCTCCACATGATCAAGATTTTCCATTTGTAAGATTAAAAGAAATTGCACTTGCAACCAATGATTTCTCTGAAACATGCATGATTGGACATGGAGGCTTTGGAAAAGTATACAAGGTAACCCGCATAATATGCAGTTTCTCGTTATTTGTTTTAATGAAGGCAAATATTATTTTTATATTGAGAAGTTAAATATAAGATCCAAATTATATATCTATAGGGAATATTAGGTGGCCAAGAAGTTGCAGTCAAGAGGTTAAGTAGAGATTCGCAACAAGGGGCAAAAGAATTCCGAAACGAAGTAATTCTAATTGCCAAATTACAACATAGGAACTTGGTTCGACTTCTTGGATGTTGCGATGAGAGAGATGAAAAGCTTCTGATATATGAGTATCTGCCTAACAAGAGCTTAGATGCTACCCTTTTTGGTACATTTCTAAAAACATGCAATTATTTCCTAAGACAAGTAAAATATACTTTTTTGCTTACCCCTTATTCTTTGTTTAGATGACTCAAGAAAATTGTTCTTGGATTGGACCACACGCTTTAATATAATCAAAGGTGTTGCAAGGGGACTTCTTTATCTTCATGAAGACTCAAGATTCACGATAATTCATAGGGATCTCAAAGCTGCAAATGTTTTGATAGATGTAGATATGAAACCAAAGATAGCAGATTTTGGTATGGCAAGGATATTTAATGATAAACAGAAAGATGCAAATACCCAAAGAGTTGTCGGAACATAGTGAGTATGCATTGTGAAATATTCATACTACTTGTTTTACTAAACTCTATGACCTTTAACTCTTACAATTGAAATGTTAAAGCAGTGGATACATGGCTCCTGAGTATGCGATGGAAGGAGTATTCTCTACAAAGTCTGATGTCTATAGCTTCGGTGTTTTACTACTGGAGGTTATAACTGGTTTAAGGAGAAACTCTAATTTTCGAACAATGGGCTTCCCTAGCCTCACTGTCTATGTGAGTAGAAACATGACTTCTCTAAACTTTCATTTATAGAAGTTGATAAAATTCCGAAGCCTCTAATTTGCAGATTGACAAACATATTAATTATGGATATGTTGTTGTTCTCCAGTCATGGAATATGTGGAACGTAGAGAAGACCAAGGAACTGCTGACTCTTGTATCATGGATACTTGTCCACCGGGTGAAGTGTTGCTTTGTGTCCATGTAGCACTCCTCTGTGTGCAGGAGAACCCAGATGATAGGCCACTCATGTCATCTGTTGTGTTCGTCCTAGAGAATGGAAGCACCACACTTCCAGCTCCCAAACGCCCGGCTTACTTTGCACGGCGAAGTATTGAAATGGAGCAAATCAGAAATGATATTCAGACTTCCACGAACAGTATTACACTTACCGAGATAGAGGGGCGATAAAAAATTGTTTAGTTTTAGACCTATCCTAAGGTTCTTGAAATGAACCTTTAGATGTATATATCCAACATTATCTAAAGGTTGCATCGGTCAAAGAAAAAATGATTTGACCCTAGTATTCATGATTTTTCTATACATGTAAGATTTACATTTTTGTTCATGGTGTTGTGCAACGATCACTTTGTAACCATACCCAAGCTATTTTTCAACTGTACTTGCACACATCACTAAATATGATTCAGAGCAGAGGAAAACCGGACTGTGATTTAGTGACTTGCAAACAGCAAGTCACGCCACGCCGTACCTGGCGGCCTTACATCCACCATCTATTTTGCATTCAACGGCTTCAAGCAGGCAAAGGCAAATTACAAGACACGCGTACAGGCAGACACAGCAAGACTCACGTTTTCCATCGAGGCCGGGCGGGCAGGATTGGCACTTTCGCCGGCGTTCTCGTACTCAGGCTACTCGTTCCCGCCGCGCCGCTACTGAGGAGAGAAGGGGCCGCGAGCGGGCCACCGCGGAGCGCGGAGGAAATAGAGAGTGTTAGGAATAAGCACGATCCAGCGTCGTGTGCGTATCATGTATGGACATGTCTCCGAGTAGGATTAGGGTTCTACGTCGAATAGGTTAGTTACTCACGTTGGTGCGTGTATAAAGCTGACCTACCGTGTAACTTGTAATCCTGGATCGAGACAGAAGAAATAGAAAAGCAAGTTTACGAGGTGCGATATGCACCTCTAGCAAATCGTGTCTTCCCAGCGTTTGCCTTTGTGATCGATCGTACGTGCATAGCTAGCTAGTAGATTGATCCATTGAGGTGGCTGCCTGCTTGCTTAGCTGATTTGTACGCACGTATTGCCGGAGTTGTACCGAGGAGCTGTGCTACGTCCGCATACAGTCGGAAAGTACTCGACGTCAGCGACGTGAAGATTGGGCCAAGGCTAACAGAGAGGAGGGTCGGAGAGAAGGAGGAAGGTCGCGCCGCGGTAGAGGAGTAGGCGGAGAACCGCCGGTGCCGAATGGGATGGCCTCCGCGCCGCTGCGGAGGAGGACCAGCGCCGCCACGGCTGTCCCGGTGATCTACAACAAAGATCCGTCAAGGCGTCAATGTTAGCATAGGGGACCCAGGAGGAAGAGAAACGCACGTCGTGCTTATGGGGATGAATGTTAGCATTAAGCACGTCTGTGCATGTCGGCGTCGGCAAGACGTCGTGTGCGTGTGCGTTATGGATGTAGTCTCCGAGTAGGATTGGAGTTCCATACCGAGTAGGTTAGCTGGTCTCTCGTGTTGGCGGGTATAAAGCTGGACTACCGTGTAATCCTGTAAAACAGATCGTGAGAAAAGAAAGAAAAGGTTTGCAAGGCTCGATACGAGCCACTGGCCAACTCGCGATTCTCAGAGTTCCTGTTTGCGTACGTAGGTGCTAGTGCGTGCGTGAGTCCAGCGATTGTCTGATCGGTACGTACGTGAATAGCTAGCAGCAGATTGTATCCATTGAGGTGGCTGCCTGCCTGCTTGCTTGCAATCTGTACGTGCGCGTATAGCCGGAGTTGAACCGAGGAGCTAGCTTCGCTACGCGAGCGTGTCGCCGGAAAGTACACGGCGAGCATCGTAAGATCGGACCAAAACTAACAATTGGTATCAGAGCCTCTGGCCAATTGGAAGAGAAAGTTTGCCTACATGAACAAGTTTCGGAAACTCGTGTCGATGCTACGGACACGGGAGGTGATTCGAAATATCATGCCAATAGTACTGGTATGAAGTCGTACATGGCGCCAGAAGTTCATGATGTGCGGCGTAGTGTCGCGTCGCAGGAAAAGGAAGTGAAGGCGTACATGGCGCCAGAAGTCCATAATGTGCGGCGTAGTGTTGCGTCGCAGGGGAAAGAAGTGAAGGCGTACGTGGCACCTGAGGTCCACGGAGTGCGGCGCGGTGTCGCGTCGCAGAGTAAAGGAGTGGCTGCCGAAAGAAAAGGTATCGCTCCAGGAGCAAGGCGCGACGTTGTGTGGCGGAAGAAAAACTCGTCGACACCTCGCGCAAAAGAAAGAAGCTTTCCGGCAGAATCGGGTGAAGGAGCAAGGCGTGGTCTAGCTTCAGCTGCAGATAGGCTAAAGGGAGCTGTCCCAGAAAACACGTCAGAAGGGAGCAGTGCTACTGCTACTCTGAACGGGCCAACAAACAGCGTTGCGCTAGGAGGCAACCAAGCCAGCGACGAGGGGGCGTCGTTATCCAGCGTAGCAGGAGCTAGAGACCGAGGCCCAGCTAGCAGGCCGACCCGGCTAGAAAGGCCCAAGCAATGCGCAAGGAAGCCTAGGAAGTGGATCGGGAGCTGGCTTTGTTGGTCGAGGCAACCCAGACGATGGACCAAGCAAAGTAATTTTGGTCAGCATGGAGGCGCAGTCTAAAGATTTTTCTAGCAGGTTAAAAGGGCCACACGTACCAGGAGGGCCAGAAGGAGGCGATGAGCATGTTCAACCAGCAGCATGTCACGCGCCAGGAAGCGTATCTTCAGAAGAGTATTGGCGAAGGCCAGTGTTGCTGGCATAAGAGCAACATGAAGATGAGAGTGAGGTGTATCTTGCGCGGCTACATTTGTTTAAAGTAATTATACCGGAGATGAAGCCGATAAAGTACACAGAAGTTTGTTTCAAAAGCACTGAAGCAAAGTTGATGTTTGAAGACGTCGACAAAAAAGATTGTTGCCGTCAGAGTGTAGATGAGTCGACAAAAGCAAAGTCGATGTCATGTATGCCACAAGGAACGGCAAAAGCAATGTCGATGATGAAGCCTGAAGCGACGAAAGTAATGTCGAGGGTTTCACATACGCGAAGCAACCGACGTATTTGGGACCCAGGAGGAAGAGAAACGCACGTCGTGCTTGGGGGGTGAATGTTAGGAATAAGCACGATCCGATGCCAGCACAGCGTCATGTGCGTATCATGTATGGACATGTCTCCGAATAGGATTAGAGTTCTACGTCGAATAGGTTAGTTACTCACGTTGGTGCGTGTATAAAGCTGAGATACCGTGTAACTTGTAATCCTGGATCGAGACAGAAGAAATAGAAAAGCAAGTTTACGAGGTGCGATATGCACCTCTAGCAAATCGTGTCTTCCCAGCGTTTGCCTTTGTTTTTTTTTGAGAAACACAGTACAACGCAAGCGCTCATATACACGCGCATACACTCACCCTATGAACGCACACACGCACACCCTACCCCTATGAGCACCTCCGAGAGACTGAGCCGGCGGATCAGGTCTTGAGATTGACGAAGTCACCACGGGCGCCTCGCTGTCGACGGGAACGTCGCCTCCCACTGAAGAATATTCCGCCTAAATGAGAAACACCAGCGTCAAACCTGGGGTTTGAACTCTGGTGGGCTGGGGGTACAACCACCCTCCTAACCATCTTGCCACGGGCAAGTTCTCAGCGTTTGCCTTTGTGATCGATCGTACGTGCATAGCTAGCTAGTAGATTGATCCATTGAGGTGGCTGCCTGCTTGCTTAGCTGATTTGTACGCACGTATTGCCGGAGTTGTACTGAGGAGCTGTGCTACGTCCGCGTACCGTCGGAAAGTACTCGACGTCTGAGATTAGTCCGTGATTTTCTGAAAGCACTAGAAGATCATGGCGATGGTAAAGCATGGCGTGAACTCGGCATCGGCACCGGTGGTGGAGACGGTGGGGGCGGCTTTGTATCCGCGCCTTGATCGCAAGGACTACGAGCTATGGGCCATCAACATGGAGGTGGCCATGGAAGCTCAGGAGATATGGGAGGCGGTCGATCCAGGCGGCGATGATTACGTCAAGGGAGGCGCGAAGTATACGAAGGATCGCCGGGCGTTAACGGCGCTCTATTCCGTCGTGCCGAAAGACGTGATGCAGCACCTTGTCGGAATGAAATCGGCGAAGGATGCGTGGGAGACGATCAAGATCCTCCACCAAGGACATACCCGCGTGAAGGAAGCGCTTCTTCAAACCTTGATGAAGAACTACGAGGATTTGAAGATGGAGAAAAGCGAGACGGTTGATCAGTTTGCCGCCCGTTTCGTCACCCTCATAAACACAATCACGAGATATGGCGAGAAGCTGGATGAGATCAAGGACGTCAGAAGTTTCTTGCGTGCCGCACCGGCGCGCTACATGCAAATTGTGACGTCGATTGAGCAGTGTGTTGATATGAATACTCTGACGATAGAGGATCTCGTCGGAAGGTTCAAGGCACATGACGAGAGGGTTCGGCTCAGTTTCGGCGATCCAGATCAGAACGAGCACTTGATGCTCACGAAGCAGCGGTGGATGACTCTTTCGAAAGGACAGCAAGGAGGATCCACGAGCAAGAAAAACAAGGATAAGCAACGCCTAGCGAAAAAGTACATCGCCAAGCAGGATGGTGATGAGCAAGAGGACGACGATGAAGAGGAGGAGGAGGACGACATTTCGCCGAGGAGGAAGAAGTTTGACATAAAGAAAGTAAGGTATCATAACTGTCGTAAACTCGGACACTTCAAGTCTGATTGCTGGAAACCATCGAAGAAGCAAAGGACTCTCATGGCCCAGGAAGGAGACGATAGTGCGATGCACTTGATGTGCGAACTGGTGGACGAGGATGATCCAGTTCTTCAAGCGGTGGCTAAAGAAACTGACACGCTTGTGGAAGAGAAAGTTTGCCTTCAAGTTTCGCAAACACGTGTCGATGCTACTGAGACGGGAGGTATAAAGGCATACGTGGTGCCAGAGGTCCACGGAGTGCGGCGCGGTGTCACGTCGCAGGCAAAGGAGTGGTAGTCGAAAGAAAAGGCAACACTCCAGCGAGGCGCGAGGTCGTGTGGCAGAGGAGAACCTTCTCGGCGCCTCCACGCGCAGAAGAAGCAGCAGCCATGGGCGCGCGGCCAGCAGCAGGAGGCGTTCATGGTGTCTCTCCGGCGACACCAGCCAGCCAAATGGCAGACGGGCCAAGCCCAGGAGGAGACGGGCTAGAGAGCCCAGCAAGCAAGGCAGCAGGGGAGGCCCATCTATCGGGCCGCGCAGAAGGCATGCCGCACCAGCACGAGGAGCTCCATCTGGAGCGCTAGGAGGCCCAGCTCGGGCTGGAGCATCAACAACACCTGGGAGTGGTGCACGGGTCGCAGGAAGCCCAGCAGATCGTGGCCAAGGGGACGATGTCCCAGAGAGCAGCGCTGGAAGAGGTTCACTTCCAGATCGGCCAGAATACCACGCGCACGAGCCAGCTCCGTCAGGAGTATCGGGCGTAGAAGAAACGAGCGCGTTGTCCAGCGCAGAAGAGTACATCGCGGCGCTTCCGACATGACTGGAACCAATGCGACTACGACCGACGCCACCACGCGTGCAAAGCGTGTTGGATTACTATCCGTGGAAGGATGATCCGATGAAGATGAAGCACGAAAAGGAATGTTTGCTTATCGAGGAACCAGCGAAATGTGAAGACACGGATACGACGGAATATTGGCGTCAAGCATTGTCGTTGGTAGAAGAGCGACAAGATGAAGGTGAGGTGTATCTTGTGCGGCTACATTTGTTCAAGATAATTATTCCGGAGATGAAGCTGATAAAGTACACAGAAGATTGCTTCAAAAGTACAGAAGCAAAGATGATATTTGAAGACGTCGACAAAAAGGATTGTTGACGTCAGAGTGAAGATGAGTCGACAAAAGCAAAGTCGATGTCATGGATGCCATAAGGAGCGACGAAATCAATGTCAATGATGAAGGCTGAACTAGCGAAAGTAATGCCGAGGGTCACACCTACGCGAAGCAACCGACGTATATGGGACCCAGGAGGAAGTGAAACGCACGTCGTGCTTAGGGGGGGGGGGGGGGGTGAATGTTAGCATTAAGCACGTCTGTGCATGTCGGCGTCGGCAAGACGTCGTGTGCGTGTGCGTTATGGATGTAGTCTCCGAGTAGGATTGGAGTTCCATACGAGTAGGTTAACTGGTCTCTCGTGTTGGCGGGTATAAAGCTAGACTACCGTGTAATCCTGTAAAACAGATCGTGAGAAAAGAAAGAAAAGGTTTGCAATGCTCGATACGAGCCTCTGGCCAACTCGCGATTCTCAGAGTTCCTGTTTGCCTACGTAGGTGCTAGTGTGCATGCGTGAGTCCAGCGATTGTCTGATCGGTACATACGTGAATAGCTAGCAGCAGATCGTATCCATTGAGGTGGCTGCCTGCCTGCTTGCAATCTGTACGTGCGGGTATAGCCGGAGTTGAACCGAGGAGCTAACTTCGCTACGCGAGCGTGTCGCCGGAAAGTACACATGGCGAGCATCGTAAGATCGGGCCAAAACTAACAATTGGTATCAGAGCCTCTGGCCAATTGGAAGAGAAAGTTTGCCTACATGAACAAGTTTCGGAAACTCATGTCGATGCTACGGACACGGGAGGTGATTCGAATATCATGCCGATAGTACTGGTATGAAGGCGTACATGGCGCCAGAAGTCCATGATGTGCGGCGTAGTGTCGCGTCGTAGGAAAAGGAAGTGAAGGCGTACATGGCGCCAGAAGTCCATGATGTGCGGCGTAGTGTCGCGTCGCAGGGGAAAGAAGTGAAGGCGTACGTGGCGCTAGAGGTCCACGGAGTGCGGAGCGGTGTCGTGTCGCAGAGTAAAGGAGTGGCTGCCGAAGGAAAAGGTATCGCTCCAGGAGCAAGGCGCGACGTTGTGTGGCAGAAGAAAAACTCGTCGACACCTCGCGCAAAAGAAAGAAGCTTTCCGGCAGAATCGGGTGAAGGAGCTGGCAAAAGGTATGCTATCAACCACGATGGGGAAGATAAATCCAAACTACACGTAGTACCATTTAGAACGGTAACACATTGCCCTTTTAACTACTCTCACCAATTCTCAAAAAAAAAAAACTACGTCTCACCATGTGTGAGTTACTGTTTCAGTCACTAGTATCACTAGTAGGAAAAAGGTTTTTAGTGGCGCACCGTTTTGGCATTCTGTGGCGCACCGCAAATTTGCTGGGTGCGCCACAGAATTGTTGCCACTAAAATATAATTCTGTGGCGCACCTAGCCCGTGCGCCACAGAAAGCCTCAAATTTCTGTGGCGCACTCCAAACCATGCGCCACAGATTGTGTTTTTCGGTTTTAAAAAAAAATGCCGCTGCCACCGCTGCATCCCTTGGAGCCGCCGCCGTGCTGGCGGCGCTGGACGGGCCTCCCGGCGCGCAGCACGGCCAGCAGCGACGCCTCCGCCGCCAAGTACCGCTTCGCTGCCCACCGGTCCACCATCGCGGGCGGCGCGCCGCCGCCGGGCTCTTATTCCTCTCCGTCTTGACGGCGACGACCGCCGGCTTGCGGTCCACATCGTCGCTCTCCTCCTCTTTCTTGGGAATCACCTTCCTGGGACGCTTGGCGACGGCAGCGCGCGTCGGTGGACGAAGCGGACGCGCTTGCGGACGCCCCAGCTGACGCCGGTGCCCTGCAGGGCGAGGAGGTAGAGGTGGGCGTTGCTCGGCGTCGGCGAAGGCGGGGACGAGGCCGTACTCGCGGCGCGGGGTGTGTGCCGCGGTCGGGGAGGAGGAGAAGAGGGTGGGGAAAGGGGAGGAGGCGGAGATGGGCGGCGAGCTCTTGACGCGGGAGCTTCCCAGCGCCGTTGCTGCTTGGGGCGGTCGGCGGCAGCTCCGGGCGAAATCGAGGCGCAGGCCGGTGGGGGCGAAGAGGATTGGGATGTGGTGGGTGGAGTCCGGCGAGAGGCAGCGCGGAGCAGCGTTGGCCGGCAGCGAGATGCAGAAACGTGGTTGGCGTCGAGGTTGGGGTGGAGGAGGAGTGAGCCGTCGAGGTTGGGGAGGAGGAGGCGAGAGGCGTCGAGGTTGGGGAGGAGGTTGGGGTGGTTGGCGCCGACGGGCAGCAGGTCACCGCCGACGGGCAGCAGGAGAGGAGGGCGGTGGGAGGAGGCGCGCGGCGTGGCCCTACGCGGAGGGGCGGCCGTGGCCGGGGCGGAGGGGCTGCCGTGGCCGGCGCTGGAAGGGGCGGCCGTGGCCGGTGCTGGACACGGGGGCGGTGCTGGACACGGGAGAGAGAACGTGGATCGAGCACGGGAGAGAGAAAGTACGTGCCTTTATGGTTTCGTTTGACCAGCACGGCCGGGGATGGGGAGTGTGTGGAGATCGAATTCAAAAAAAGACAAAAAGATATGGTGGAGAGAGAAGAGGGATTAGATTCCATGCAAATTATCTGTGGCGCACGGAACCGGTGCGCCACAGAAAGCAGAATTTCTGTGGCGCATGGTGACTTCTGTGGCGCACGTAGAACCATGCGCCACAGAAATTGTTTCTGTGGCGCATGCCTACTTCGTGCGCCACAAAAAGTGATTCTACCTATAAACCTTTTCCTACTAGTGTATGCCTAGTCAGCAGTGACAGTGCATCCCAACCCTGATATGGACAGATGAGATGTCAAATCCAGCGAACTATCAACTACTCCTAGTACATGTAATGGCCTTTGGACCCCTGTGAATGATAGTTGCCCATTCACAACATGGTATCAGAGCTTAGGTTCTGCTCTCCTCTTACGCACGACGCAACTCCGTGCTTGATTCACCACTCTGGCCGCCGGTGCTAGTTCCTGTTTTCGGTGGTCATCTTCCTCTTCCTCCTGCACCTCGTGCTGCTCGTTTTCGAGCTGTTCCTCTCTCTCCTCTGCTCCGATTTTGGAGCTGTACGACCGCCACTCGCCGGTCGTTCGCCGGCGCTGCCTGGCCTCTCGTCGCTCGTCCGGCTCCTCTCTGGCTCGCCGCCACCTGCTCGGCAGTCCGCCTAGCCGCTCGCCGCTCGCGCGGCTGTTTTCCCACCGGGCGCTGCTCGCCCGGCCGCCGGCCGCTTGCCCGGCCGCCCGCCACTCACCCGGCTGCCCGCCCTCCGCCGGATCTGGCCCTCCCCGGTGAGGATTTGCCCTCCGGCCTGCCCTCTCGTTCATTTCCGTGAGCGCTCGATCTGGAGCGAAAGCGTTGACTCGGTCTGATCTGGTCTGTTAGTAAAAAAAAATATCGAGAAAAAAAAAGAATAGAAAAGAGGACAGAGAGCCCGTCATGTCTCCTTCGGGCTATGTTGCTGTTCCTCGGTGCTCTGTGATCTTTGATAGCACCAACTATGCATAGTTTGTGGGCTTTATGCGTATCCACATGCGCGGCCTTCTGCTTTGGGGCATTCTCTGTGGCGAGGTCTCTTGTCCGCCGTGCCCCGTTGCTCTTGTGGCTCCTACTCCACCAGTGCCACCCGTTCTTGCTGCTGATACTTCTCAGGCTGATCGGGACGCCGCCAAGACTGTTGATGAGGCTGCGCTTGAGGCTTATGACAAGCAGGTATCGGATTACTCGGAGTCTCTCTCAATTTACCAAGATGATCTGTCTGTTTACACTCAGTGGTGCAATGATGATGCTCGTGCTGTTGTTGTCCTCACTGCCAGTGTTCTGCCTCTGTTTGCTTCTAAGTTTATGGGATTGTGTACGGCTGCCGCGATGTGGACTTATCTTTGTCAGAGCTATCAGCCCTCTGGTGATGCTCTCTACCTATCTGTGGTTCGTCAGGAGCATGATCTTCAGCAGGGAGACTCTACTTGATGAGTTCTACACACAGAGCTCTGCCATCTGGCGCTAGCTTGACTCGCTGAGGACTGTTGTTTGTGGTATATGTCGATGCTGTCAGACAGTGCGGTCAGATTTGGAGTTTTAGCGCGTCCATGAGTTCTTGTCTCGCCTCCATGCCGAGTTTGAGCCTCGGCGTGCTCACTTACTTGCCCGTGGTCGTCGTGTTTCTATATCAGATGTGCTTGCAGAGCTTCGAGCTGAGGAGACACGCCTCCGTTTCTGCTGGTTTGCTTGCGGTTCCCACTGTGCTAGCTGCCCGAGCTCCTGTGTTGTTTGCTCCACCGCTGCTCCCCACTCCTTCAGGAGGGTGGGGGCGCCCATTTTCTGCAGGAGCGGACCGGCCTCGCTCTCACACCTTCTGTGGCTACTGTAAGAAGCCGGGGCACTCAGAGTCTGACTGTCACAAGAAGTAGCGCAACCTGAGTCGCTCCTCTACTGTGGCTCGTACGTCTTCGTCGACTCCGTCACTCACTAACCAGGATATTGTGCGGCTCAAGCGTATACTGGCTTCCTCGGCTCTTCCTCGACGGGCACCATTGCCTCGCTGACTCCTTCCACCACTGCTAGTCCGCCACCGCCGCCTATACAGTCAGGTACATCTCCGTGGGTTCTGAATTCTGGAGCTTCCTTTCACATGTCTTCTGATTCTTACGCCTTGTCTTCTCTTCGACCTCTTGATTCTTCTGTCAATGTTCTCACTGCCGTATGACGTGGGCATACCCTTTAGGTTCCCCACTATTAGTATACCTGGTGCGTCCCAGCCGAAGGCCCACCTGGCGGCCCAATGAAGCCCAAGAAGCCACAACTTGGAGTACAAGACAATAACTCATGTAAACCCTAGCTGGCTACATATATAAAGCCAGACAGGGGCACCCTTTAGAGAGGAGGGGCATATAGACGACACAACATACACCCATAGACATAGCGAGACCACATCTCACCTCATCGCCCCTCGCGGCCAACATGTAACATCATCATCATCTATACAGATCAGAACTACCAGCGTGCCATCTTCTCTCCCTCACAAAACCCTAGGTATCTCGACCTTGGGAATTGACGTGGCACCCTTATGTCAATTGGCGTCGTCTGTGGGAAGAACGCGCGCTGGAATCATTTTCGGCGGCTCCAATCTTCACCAACAACGGCGGCGACTCGCCTCCACGGATCAGCGCTGGGGCTTGTCACCAACAACTCCATCGCGTGCGGTTGTTCGGATCGGCAAGATCAAAAAATTTGGCGGCGTTCCGTGCGTCGCACGATCCAATCTACCGCGACAACGGTGGAGTTCTTCATCAACATGCATGGACGCGGGTCACCGGGGCTCGACACCATCATCGCCCTCGCGCGTGCGCACTGATCGTACCCGCTGGATCACAGAATCGCACCGAGGCAAGTGCGGCAGAAGTTCCGCCGCCAGCAAAATCTCATCCCGTACGGATCAAGTACCGAGGAAAGCAAGAAAACAATCCAAGCAAGAAAACAATCCGAGCTGCACATGCATGGAGAAAAGAAGGAAAGAGAAAAAAGATCATCACGCTAATCACATGCATGCATGGATTTTGCGGCCGCAGTGCTAATCGCATGCATGAATACGATCAGCCAATTATTACTAATCATCCTTTCTCTCTCTTATATTCCAAGTGCACTTAATTAGATCTGTTTGATCCTCGGCATGTTTCACCTATCTGCAGCCATAGACGGACACTTGGATGATGCCGACCTCCGCATCACGCCGGCGACGCAGAACCTGTACTAACGATCTCTTCATCCAGACGCGGCACAAGGAGCCTCGACGGTGGAGCTCTGGGGCTCGGCATAAACAGCACCCGCCCATCGGAGACGATCAGCTCTCCTACTCTACCTCGTAGGTCGCCTCCATCGCGCCGCCGTCCTGCGCGCCGGCCACGTGGGCGATGGCAAGGCCACAGCGGGCCACATCGTCGCTGCGCACGGCTACTTCGCCGAGGCCGTGCGGCTCATCCCCAACTGCATCACCATCTACACCCTCGGCGCATCGCCTCCCCGGTGGACCACAGGGTCCTCTATACCCTTGGTCGACCTAGCTCCACCACAGATTGCGTCGACTCGCGCGCCGTGGTCAACTCCAGACCCGCCGGCACGTCCGCTGCGGCCCGGTCCGACCATGACCCTAGCAAACAAAAACATCCAGATGCTATTCTTCATGTTTATTCACTTCATATACGTACGCAGTTATATCTAAGCGCAAATCTTTTGCTTCTCATTCACACTATTTTGCATGTACAAGTCTACAACAACAACAACAACGACTCTCACGTCGTACAAACATCAACGAATACATGCGTCACACGACGCATCGATTTTGACTGCGCGTACCCGACAGACCGGCGACTCGGGGCGGCGGCGGTGCTGCGCATCTTCATCGGCTGCTCGTCAACCCCTACACTGACGCAGGGTGCTCCTAACACACTCGGGGGCTGCACCTCAAAACTACTTTGGCGCACCCGACACTCGGGGGCTGGCGCTTCGACACCAACCTCGCCCTCGTCAAGATCAACTGCGGCCATCATCTCCTACCTCGGCACACCATCACGTTCGAGTCCGGCGACCCGATAATACTCGACTCATCGGCTCCGCGGGTCGACATCTTCGACAGTGGTCAGCATAGGCGCTACCAACACAGAAAGCCCGCTCCCTAGAAGGACACCATATACCCTCGGGGGCTGACGCTTCGACATCAACAACATGAACTTCGTCGCTCCACCCGATAAGGCGACTCCGGCACCTTCAACAACTCCGCCGCGGCACAACTCCGCGACGTCGATTCCATCCACTACGACGTCCATGACTCAACAAGATCGGCATCCATGACTCGACAACTTCTACAACCACTTTGACGAGTCGACCTCGACAGTCTACAGATGTCCGTCACTCATGAACAGCTAAGTCACTTTCATATTTCATTTCTTCAAATTATAACCTATTTCGGTCGCATCCAACACTCGGGGGCTGGCGCTTTTCGACTCCGATATGTCGTCTCCCTTCGATTCATCGACTCCGCCTCGCCGACCCAACAAGGTGGACTCGGGGGCTGGACGTTGCAGCCGCCGCGTCGACCCCTCCGCCGCACAACTCTGCCGCGTCGACTCCGGTCCGCAGCGTCGACCCCTCCGCCGCACAACTCCGCCGCGTCGACTCCGGTCCGCCGCGTCAACCCCTTCGCCGCACAACTCCGTCGCGCCGCACAACTCCGTCGCGCCGACTCCGGTCCGCCGCG
The DNA here is from genome assembly GCA_947311845.1 of Poa pratensis. NCBI lineage: Eukaryota > Viridiplantae > Streptophyta > Magnoliopsida > Poales > Poaceae > Poa > Poa pratensis. The sequence continues at coordinate 45,066,935 of CAMZMU010000075.1, forward strand.
TCGACTCCTCCGCCGCGCAACTCCGCCGCGTCGACTCCGGTCCGCCGCGTCGACACCTCCGCCGCACAACTCCGCTGCGTCGACTCCGGTTCGCCGCGTCGACACCCTGCGTCGCACAAGTCCGCCGCGTCGACTCCGGTCCGCCGTGTGATTCCGTACCCGAAACTTGGGCGTTGCATCAGCTCCATCCACTGCGTCCGCCGCGTCGACTCCCATCGGGAGCGCACTCGTCGTTGGCTTGAGTGCCGCGCACCCGACAAATATCTACGCCAGCAGGCGCGAAGACTGAAGCACTCAGAAAATACTTAACAACAGCAAAAAGGAAGGCAAATTGAGCCTATGCCCAACTACAAATAGTTGCACATAGCCTCGGGTGCTACTCCCATCGGGAGCGCTGACGCGCACCCGATAAAATACAGGCAAAGACAAGATGCGTATTTCACACTCGAAGCTTACTCGACTCAGCTGCTTAGCTACCCACAAAGCAAAACTACAGTCATAATCTCCCCGAGTTGCGTCCGCCGCAAGTGACTCGGATGCTGTACACATGGTGCAAGGGTAAGACCCGCCGATCCGTCGAGCTGGGCCGGGGCCCGCTCATACAGCGTTCGCCCTGCAACTTTCTGTGTCAACAGACACGAAGAAAATCCTGACGGACGTGTTAGGTACCCGCGAAGTTATGCTGCAGGTCGGCTCAGTAAGAGCTCCGCGGCCTGAGTCGAACATGACCAGCTTGTACCGGATTCGAGTCCGGGGACTCAAACTTGAAGTAGGCTAGTAAGGTTTTGCCCAGAAACACAGTTAACTGGTCCCGATCCGTCGAGTGCATCAGGCCTGCTATGCCACCATCCCTAGGCAAAATAATCAAAGCATCAGTCGACGCGTTTCCGACTCAGCATGCACTATCGAGGCAATCTCGACTCAAATATACCTGGCAACAAATAACAAAACGTTGCATCATCAGCCTATAAGATACATAGCTAAACAAGCACAATCGATACAACATCGACTCACATCTATACACAGCGAAACAAACAAAATATCAGTCGATGTACTACCGACCCAAAGATTCATGATAAAGCAAGTAAACTATGTCGTGCAACTGCAGATGAATCTCTGCCCGATTCTTCGAATCGACCAGACACTCGGGGGCTACTCCACCGGGAGCGCTGGCCACGCACCCGACATACTACCGAGTCAAAAAATACCAGACAACGTAGCAAGGGCGCGAATACCGAGGCCAAGTTGAGCACCTCCTTGGACAGCTAAAATTTCTTCGATTACTCCCATCGAGAGTGCACTCGCCGCCGGCTCGAATGCTACGTAACGGATTTCTCAAAGTCGGGTTCTTTATAGCCCGCAACATAATTTTCAAAGTCGGGTTCTCTATAGCCCGCACCGGTAATTTTCAAAGTCGGGTTCTCTATAGCCTGCAACGGATTTCTCAAAGTCGGGTTCTCTATAGCCCGCAACATAATTTTCAAAGTCGGGTTCTCTATGGCCCGCACCGGTAATTTTCAAAGTCGGGTTCTCTATAGCCTGCATCGGATTTCTCAAAGTCGGTCTCTATCGATCGCCTCGGATTTATTGCCTCCCATCGGGAGTGCACTCGCCGCCGGCTCGAGTGCTACGCGCACTCGCCGTTGGCTCGAGTGCTACGCAACGGATTTCACAAAGTCGGGTTCTCTATAGCCCGCAACATAATTTTCAAAGTCGGGTTCTCTATAGCCCGCACCGGTATTATCAAAGTCGGGTTCTCTATAGTCTGCATCGGATTTCTCAAAGTCGGTCTCTATCGATCGCATCGGATTTATTGCTATCGGTTTGCTTACACCTGCATTGGATTTCTCATAAACAATTCGACTCTCAAAACATGGTTAATACAGTCACCACATGGTCATCAACGTAGCTGACGCATCGACTACGACTACTTGACATGCTGTTATAAGTCGCTGCCCGATACTTCAAATCGACCAGACACTCGGGGGCTACTGACGTGGGCATACCCTTCGGGTTCCCCACTATTGGTATACCTGGTGCGTCCCAGCCGAAGGCCCACCTGGCGGCCCAATGAAGCCCAAGAAGCCACAACTTGGAGTACAAGACAATAACTCATGTAAATCCTACCTGGCTGCATATATAAAGCCAGGCAGGGGCACCCTTTAGAGAGGAGGGGCATATAGATGACACAACATACACCCATAGACATAGCGAGACCACATCTCACCTCATCGCCCCTCGCGGCCACCATGTAACATCATCATCATCTATATAGATCAGACAATCAGGATGTAGGTCTTTACCTCACAATGAGGGGCCGAACCTGGGTAAATCACTGCTTGTCAGTCGTCCGGAACTACCAGCGCGCCATCTTCTCTCCCTCACGAAACCCTAGGTATCTCGACCTTGGGATTTGCCGTGGCACCCTCACGTCAGCATACCTCTTCATGTGGCTAGTCGTGGCACCCTTTCTACTCCGTCTTTCTCTGTTCCTAGTGTTTCTCATGTTCCCCGTCTTAACATGGATCTTTTTTCCACTGCTCAACTTACTGATTCTAGTTGTCGTGTCATTCTTGATACCGACTCTTGCTCTGTTCAGGATCATCGCACCAAGGCTCTAGTTGGAGCTGGCCCTCGGCGCCGTGATGCTCAGGGCCTTTGGGAGGTTGACTGGCTTCATGTTCCTTCCGCTGCTAGCACACCCGCCAGTTCACATGCTCTTGCTGCCTCCTCTTCTGCGTCCTTCCAGCAGTGGCATCATCGACTTGGCCATATCTGTGGCTCTCGCTTGTCATCATTAGTGCGTCAAGGTGTCTTAGGGTCTGTCTCTGGAGATGTTTCTTTACATTGTAATGGTTGTAGACTTGGCAAACAGACTCAGTTACCTTATCCTATGAGTGAGTCAGTATCCCAGCGTCCTTTCGACTTAGTTCATTCTGACGTATGGGGTCCTGCTCCCTTCGATTCGAAAGGGGTCATCGCAACTATGTTCTATTTATTGATGTTTCTCTCGCTACACTTGGCTCTATTTTATGAAATCTCGCAGCGAGGTTCTCTCTATATACAAGCGATTTGCTGCCATGATTCACACCCAGTTTTCCACGCCCATTCATGTTTTTCGTGTTGACTCGGCTGGTGAGTACATCTCCGAGATGTTGCGTGGTTTTCTTGCCGAGCAGGGTACTCTTGCACAGTTCTCTTGTCCTGGTGCCCACGCTCAGAATGGCGTTGCTGAGCGCAAGCATCGCCACCTCCTTGAGACGGCTCGGGCGATGATGATCGCCGCCTCTCTTCCTCCCCATTTTTGGGCTGAGGCTGTTTCCGCATCCACCTATCTTATCAACATCCAGCCTTCGGCTGCCTTGTAGGGTCGTATCCCTATGGAGCGTCTCTCTGGTCGTTCTCCTGACTAGTCCGCTCTTCGTCTGTTTGGGTGTGTGTGCTATGTTCTTCTTGCTCCACGAGAACGCACCAAACTGACTGATCAGTCGGTTGAGTGTGTCTTTCTTAGATACAGCGATAAGCACAAGAGTTACCGGTGTTGGGATCCTGTTGGTCGTCGGCTGCGTATTTCACGCGATGTGACTTTTGATGAGTCTCGTCCATACTTCCCGCGTCCTACCTCCTCGACCTTTTCAGTTGAGAATATCTCCTTTCTTATACTTCCCGACATATCTCCCTCTATGCCTCATGTTCCTCCTCCTCCACCTCCACCCCTAGTGATTCCCTGTTCCTGATGCACCACCGACGCCACCCTCCTCACCTTTCTCCCCTCCTCCTTCGTCACCTACCGCTCCGGTGCGTCCTCCCCTTTCTCTCTTTCCTCTCCACTACACTCGTCGCTCTTGTGTCGTCGATGATCCTTCTGACGAGCCTTCCACTTCCGGAGTGCCCCTTCCCCGTGTACACCGGCTCATAACCTCCGTACTCGACCTTCGTTACGACCTCCTGATCGCTATTCTCCTTCCCAGTACGGTCTTTCTGCTGTTGCTGAGCCCACTTCCTATCGGGACGCCATGGCTCACACTGACTGACAGCTTGCGATGGCTGAGGAGATTGCTGCGCTCGAGCGCACTGGCACGTGGGATCTTGTTTCTCCTCCTCCTGGTGTTCGTCCCATCACGTGCAAGTGGGTCTATAAGATTAAGACTCGTTCTGATGGTTCCCTTGAGCGTTACAAAGCTCGTCTTGTGGCTCGTGGCTTTCAGCAGGAGTAGGGACGCGATTATGATGAGACATTCGCTCATGTGGCCCACATGACCACTGTCCGCACTCTTCTCGCTGTGGCTTCTGTTCGTCATTGATTTGTGTCTCAGCTTGATGTTCAGAACGCCTTTATCAACAGTGAGTTGCGTGAGGAGGTTTATATGCAGCCACCATCAGGGTACTCTGTTCCTGATGGTATGGTCTGCCGCCTTTGGCGCTTCCTCTATGGCCTTAAACAAGCCCATCGCGCCTGGTTTGAGCGTTTCGCCTCTGTGGTGACTGCCGCTGGTTTCGCGCCTAGCGACCATGACCCGGCGTTGTTTGTCCACACCTCACCTCGTGGTCGGACTCTCCTCCTATATTTTGATGACATGATCATCACTGGCGACGATTCTGAGTACATTGCCTTTGTTAAGGCCCGCCTCCGCGAGCAGTTCCTGATGTCTGATCTTGGTCCCCTTCGCTATTTTCTCGGGATTAAGGTTTCTTCGACTTCTGATGGCTTCTTTATCTCCCAAGAAAAATACATTCAGGATCTTCTTGCTCGTGCTGCTCTTGGTGATGAGCGCACTGCTGTGACTACTATGGAGCTCAACATTCAGCTTCGTGCTACTGACGGTGATCCTCTCACTGATCCCACACGCTATCGCCACCTCGTTGGGAGCCTTGTCTATCTAGCTATCACTCGTCCAGATATTACCTATCCTGTCCACCTTCTGAGTCAGTTCGTTTCAGCTCCCACCTCTGTCCACTATAGACACCTTCTTCGTGTTCTAAGATATCTTCGTGGCACCATCTCTCACCGCCTTTTCTTTCCCCGCTCCAGCTCTCTCCAGCCCTAGGCTTACTCTGATGCTACGTGGGCTAGTGATCCTTCTGATCGCCGCTCGTTGTCTGCTTACTGTGTCTTTCTTGGAGGTTCCCTCATTGCCTAGAAGACGAAGAAACAGACTGCAGTTTCCCGCTCGAGTGCGGAGGCTGAGTTGCGAGCGATGGCTATGTTGACGGCTGAGGTGACCTGGTTACGATGGTTACTAAAGGATTTTGGTGTTTCTGCTTCTGCACCGACTCCCTTATTGTCAGACAGTACAGGTGCTATCAGTATTGCCCGTGACCCGGTGAAGCATGAGCTCACCAAGCACATTGGTGTGAATGCCTCCTTTGTGCGTGCTACTGTGCAGGATCAGATTCTAGCTCTTCAGTATGTGCTTTCTGAGTTACAGTTGGCAGATTTCTTCACGAAGCCACAGACTAGAGCGCAGCATGGTTTCTTTCTCTCCAAACTCAGTGTTGTTGATCCACCATGAGTTTGAGGGGGGGGGGGGGGGTGTTAGACATGTATAGTCTAGTTTCCTGTATATCCCCATTGTATAAGGGGTTCTCTGCATATTGCACACATGTACATGTAATGGCATTTGGCCCCTGTGAATGATAGTTGCCCATTCACAACATTATCTACCGGCAGTCCAAAACTTTGCATTATTCACACCTAGATATCTTCCCTGGTGGTTGACCGCGTGTAGCGGTAAAAAACAATCCTCGTGCCGCACATAGGCATAGGTTCACAATGTTCACACACACCCTATTATCTCTCTTGCTTCATTGGCCTTATTTCTTTCGCTGTTGTCCCTCTCTCTATCTCGCACAAAGAAGCGATGCCGCCACCTCATTTCCTCCCATACCCGCTGCGACAATGTGCAATTCCGTTGAAGCTTCTACAAGAAAGACACCAGTATCCCTCCCACTCACCTCCTCCTCCCTCATCAAGCTCCGGTCACAGGACCGAGCAAGAGTCGGCGACAGTAGTGCAAAATGATGGCATCATCTATTAATCGGGTCAAAATTGCGTTATAGGATCATTGCAAATTTTTCACAAATATATAAGGATCTCAAACTCTCAACTACTCCCAAAGCTAATCTACTGTAACTTTGCATTATTCAATCTCATATAACCAACTAGTGGTTGATCGCATTGTCACTGTTGAAACACCGACCTCATGGATTCAGAACGTTCACACGCAACATTATCTCTTTTCCTCTGTTAATCTTCTCTCTATAGATCATGCCGGGCTAGTAAAACTTGATGAGAGGCGAAATGGTACGAGGCTGATACCGAAATTGTACATATCTTGCATGGGCTTGCAAGTTTCAGTTAGTAAGGCAATATTTTGCCCCCTGGGAGAAATTAATTACATGTATTAAAAAGCAAGACTACTAACACTAAAATTTGTTGTTTTTTATATAGAACATAAAACTTGAATTTCACAAAATTTTGTATGCACACTAAGACCTTGGATAAATTTACATCCTAATTTTCTTGGGAACTCGGGGACTACATATTGCATTCAAGAGCATGTTCTCCTCATTGTCCTTTTGAATTTACCGGTTTTACAGTCGTTCGTCTGAACCGTGGCATTGCTAACTCCGACGTAGACAGCTGAGATGTCAACTCTAACGAACTCTCAAGTGTGAAACTGAGTAATCTTCAAGAACTGAAAAGCTGCACATTATTCAAATTGCCTGCGTCCGGGTGCTGGAACGAGTCATTAGTCAAAGCCCGACCCTTTTTAGCATGTAGACCAAGGCTCGGTGCAAGTACATTCGAACTTTGCGACATCAGTAACCACCTGATCTGGCCGGTAATGGGTTGGCCGGCTCTCACCTGCTGCACTGCAGCGCTCATCCTCGTCTTCCTGCCATTGAGCTCGTCCGACGACCGGATTGTCCTCGGCAAGCCGCTCTCACTTGGCACAGGGCCGGCCCACAGGGCGGGGCGACGGGGCGACCGCCCCGGGCCCAGGCAGGTAGGGGCCCTAGCCCAGGTAGTAGTCCAGTATATTTGCATATAAGAAAAAAAAAAATCGGCCCAGTCTAGCACCCACGCACCCAAGACTTGGCACCACCATCGTCTCCGATGACGGCGAGTTTGCCTTTGGATTCTTCTTTCCTTTCAACTCCAGCTCTCCAGCCAGCCTGTACCTGGGCATCTGTTTTTTTTTTAGAAATGGGGAGAAGCCTCGGCCTCTGCATCGAGTGATGCACACAGCCTTTTATTAAAATTATTCGAGTATCATCTTATTACAAATCAGCGATCACATAAGGTTGAGACATATATCAACCATCGAAAGAACAACATAATTTCAACTACAAAACTCGACTAGTATGCTGCCACGTATGTCGGGAGAAAAACTCCTGTACCACCAACAGGAGCCGAGCGCATCCATAAACCATAAGTTCCTGCTGGTCCGAAGTAAGCAGGGTAGCCCATAGCTAGATGTAAGTCGTCATCTTTACTATTAAATGGGAGTTCGTACGTTGGTACGTCCTCCCATTTTCTGCCAGACAAACGTTTCCTTGGATCAATCGATGGACCAATGACATCGCTCACATGGGCCGGCCCATCAACGGCGATTTCTTTCCCTATTATTACCCAGGCAGTAAAAACAATCGATAAAGTTAGTTGCCAAAATAACTGGTTCCTTTCCATGTGAGCGATGGCAGTCAAACCAATTGTTATCGTTACTTGCCAAAAATAACTAATTCCTTCCCGCATACTGGCCCGTTATTTTTTTCTGTTATTTCTTAATGGAGCCCTGGGCTTGCGGCATAGAGCAACCCTTCGCCGTCGGCCGTGCTGGTGCCCTGCACGAGCTCCGGTGTCCACCCAGTCCACGGCCTGGTTTCCACGCCATACCAACGACGTCGGTTGTCGCGCAGGCTCGAGCACACAGGTTGCCATCATGTCCTGCTTCGAGTCCTGCCAACGAATTTCGCCGTTGGATGTGCCGGTGCCCTGCACTAGCTCCGGTGTCCACCCAGTCCACGGCCTGGTTTTCGCGCCATACCAACGACGTCGCTTGTCGCGCCGGCTCGATGACACAGGTTGCCATCGCGTCCTGCCACGGTGGGTAAAGTGCAAAATCAGACGAGTGCAGGACAAATCAGACAAGTGCAGGACAAATCAGACGAGTGCTTAACAAATAAGTCGAGTGCTTAACAAAAGTAGCCTACAGTATCACATCTGAGGCGAGCCTACAGTTAAAAGCAGGAAGCAAACAACAGATATGGATGCCTGAACTTTGCTGGTATGGATGCCTATGTTTGCTCCTATGGATTATCTAATCGTAGTTCCTGATCTTCATCAAATTAGTTTAAGGGAAAATGCAATGAAAGAAAAAAACTGAACCATGCAAACTTACGATTTGTGCAAAACTTCACACACCAGTGTTTTTTCACTTCACACCAATGGTTTTTTACTTCAGTAATGGTGGCATTTATCCCGAATTGGGCCTGCAAAACATGGAAGATTTTCACTTCAGTAACCATGGCATTTATCCCGAATTTTAACTGCAAAACATGTAAGACATGACTTGTACAGAATCCTTGTTTTATAACAGATAGGATAAGCAGTGTGTTGCATATGGCATTATCAAAGCCTACTGCAGTACGGGCTCCATTCGAAGACATAACGAACGGCAGCAATTCAGGTAAACATATCACCACCTCTTACCTACTTCGAACTTATACAGTCTAAATATTGGTTACTCGCATGACAAATAGCATATCCAAAAGAATTGAACAGACAAAGGGAACGGAAGAAAATTGCAGCAGCTAATCTCAATGGCAAACAGAGTACATCTAACACACCGGTTGCCATATCACCTGGTACGTTCATTCTTGAGACCACCCCATATGATGCAATAATCAAAAGCATGATGATGCACCTCAAAGAAATATAATGAATTCTTCATGTCATAATTTCACACTCCAGAAAATGCCACTTTGCAGTCAGCTATCACACAACTGCCACACACCCCAACAACTACAGAAGGTGATGTTTACTACCAGAGAGAGCATCTTCATAGGTGTATTACTACTGATTTATAAAAAATGGTGATGTAGGCATACCGACTATTGTGATGCCGTCCGGTGCGACTACAATACTACATGTCACAAACACAAGACTCATTTCGTTCAAACAGGAGTGCCTCTTCTAACAAGGAAAATTTACTGGTGGTGATTATTGTAGTATTGGATCTATGTAGGGATGTGGGTTACAAACACCAGTTCAAGCCGTAAATAGCTTGGGTAATGACGAACACTTGCTGCTCACATCTCATTTTTACCGCCATAGGAGCAATTTACTCATCATGGCAACACATGGCTGTAGTGCAATTGCAAAACATTACAAGAGAACGTAATGTATGAAAATTATAAATACAACAAACTAACCTGCCCGAGGAAGTACATAAGAACATAACCAAGATAGTCTAAATCATCTCTCCTGATTTGCCCCTGACTCACAACAAACTAACAAACACCAAGGTGGGTATTGACACAACATGTAGTTCCAGTTAGATTGTTGTTCTCCATGCCAATTCAAGTAAATATGGCATCATGATCACACTACGACGAGGATAATACATCAAAATGTTTGATAATGCCTCTGTAATATCATTTATATTTTGCAATAATGCTAGGAGTTTTAACCAACCTGTAGGGGATGTGCTTCTGAGTCTGTAAGTTCTTAAAGTTATTTGCAAGTCCATAATCTATTATATATACCTTGTATCGAGGTAAAGAAAATATAGAAAATTAGTTGGATTTGGAGACATCTGTTCGAAAATTATGTGTTTTTTTATCAGGCACATTGTTAGCTCATGGCCGTAGTCGCATAAAGCACAGCCTATATCAATGGACCTTCTATGTAACTAAGAGCACGTACCAATGGACCCTCATGTATTTGACAACATATACCAATGGACCTTCTATGTAACTAAAAGTGTATACGAATGGACCTTCTATGTATATCCTTGTTGCTGCAGAAGCACCAATGCCATTACAAGGATGTTGACAAAACCAGTGACAGTTTTAGCATAATTCTTCAGATACTGGAATACAAGAGCAGCACTTTAGCAGTCAAGCCATGTTTCTCTACTGCAAGAGCTTATTTCTAACTAGGGCTATATGCCGCTTCTCCAAATAAAATAATAAAACTAGAGCTTGATTTGTTGACACAAGTGAACTGCAACCTGAGCCAAACAAATACAATTGTAGCAACTTCTCGACAATTTCATAAAGCACAACTGTATGCCATGCCTGTAAATAATTTAGTGCAAAAGTAGAATCGGTACATACACATTGACATAAAGCATTCTTTGTGCCAAAAAGTTCAAAACAGAATTCCATAGATTAAGCTTCTCAATGCTTATTTTACCAGATATTCTACAGGACCAATGCTGATGTTACCCGGTTATGCTGAAATCCAAGCTAACGTAGTTTAAATCTTTGGCATAGGCTCATGGGACATCTCAACTGAGGGAACAAAACATGACTACATGAGCATCTTAAATACAAAAACAGACATAAAGATGTGTGGGGAAAAATTAGACTTACTCTAATGGCACGAGGCTGATGGATCAGACACAAAATCTGCCCGTGAAGGTGCTGAGATTGAAGTTGTCGAGGCAGTGGAAGAAGCTTCGCTCGTGTCCCCAGCACCTCCGCCCACCCGCGCGCGAGAGCGAGGCAGTGCTAGCGAGCGACGGCCCTGCCTCGCCGGCTTCCGGACGGCGGCGAGGAGAAGGATTCGACCTTCAGACTATGCTGCAACAGCACGCCGCCGTTCACCACCAGCGACAGGGAGCATTCAAGGGAAACGGATGCTGGACCCGCACCCTACTCGACAACTATTCTTGAGCGTCCTCGCGCCATCGTCGCCGGCTGCTGTCGCCCCGGAATCACCAAGGCCAGCAACGCTGCCTCGGCGGGGCGAGGCGGGGCCGTCCGGCGCAGGCGAGCGCAGCAGTGGGGATCTTGGGCAGAGTGAATCAGTGAGTGACGGGAGGACCAGAAGAAGAGAGATTGACTTGAGGTTGTGGAAGAAGATAGGGGAAAGTGAGTGGGAGGGGACTTGTGTCCTGTGCCGCTGTGCGTGCGAGTTTTTTTGTGCCGGTGAAAGAGAATGTAGATTTCTATTAGGCATATCTTAAGAATATTTGAAGACATGTGTCAAATTCAAGACCATATCATTTAGGCTTACAATACCGTCAAAAAGAAGCCAATTGTGTTAATTTTTGTGAGTTTATTCTTAAGTAGCAATGCAAATCATTCATTTTTTGGTTTCAAATGTGTATCTTTTTTATATCATAGAAATGTGCAGACAAAAAGTTTGACATGACGATGCATCATTGAAACGAAAAATCGTTGGGTTTTACACTCTAAAAGAGGTGCGTAACGAGTATTGTCGTTCTTCTTTCTACGCGTTTTTTGTATGAATAAAGTTAAATATTAGCATTGATATATGTTATGATTTTTTTAGATCACGGATAGACAAATATATTTACTGAATGCTTCCAGAAAAAACACCGACATAGGCCTAGAGGCAATGTTGTTGGAAGATAACAAAAACATAAGAGATAAAAATACCAACCGTGGCTACTCACGGAGATTCAACATATTGTTTCTCTTGTGCACGTTATGGGCAAGACATAATGGATTTTGTCAATGTTATCCAAGAACCCAAAAATTTCAATGAAGTATATCATATTTAATAAAGGATAGTTTAATCATTACTTTCTGTACAAGTGAAACTGAATAATATGTTGCTATTATATATATATTTATGTGTACTTTATATTTACATAGGCGGCATAAGGGATGATAGAAAACAGGCCGTAGCAACGCATGGGCATTCAACTAGTATTGATAACCTGTAAGACATGAAAGTTTTTTTTCCTGTTAAAAACAAGATTATTCCTGCAATTCCATATAGACCAACATATAGCTGAAACGCCGATATGAATTCTAGCTTTGGTCTTTTTATCAATCCCATTCAACCAATTTCCAAACATATTGGAAACATTTGCAGGAGGAGGGATATTGTAAGTACAAAAAACCACACGCCATATTAATCTAGCAAAAGGACATGTGATGAATAAATGATCTACAGACTCCTCACATCCACAAAAAGAGCATTTAGTGCATCCATGCCAATTCCTTTTGATTAGATTATCCTTTGTGAGCAAGACTTTTCTATTGAGGAACCACATGAATATTTTTATCTTGAGAGGAATTTTCAACTTCCACAAGTATTTACGCAAAAATCCAGTATGTCCATTCATCAAATCCTCATACATTGATTTGACCGTAAAAACACCATTAGTGGTAAGTTTCCAAACAAAAGTATCCGTATTATCCGTTAAGTTAATATCCATTAATCGAAGGCATAATTGTGACCATGCATCCCACCGATCTCCGATTAGAGCCCTCCTAAAAGACATATTCAAAGGTGGCACCCCATTAAGAACATCATGCACCGAAACATTTTTTTGCTGCACAATATTATATAATGATGGATATTGTTGTAGTAGAGGAGTATCTCCTAACCATGTGTCTTCCCAAAACCTAGTACCTTTCCCATTACCAATGTTGAAAAAACCTTTATTAAAGAACTCCTCTTTAACTCCCATAAGGCCTTTCCAAAAAGGAGAATCTGTTGGACAAGCTTCAACTTGCGCCAACGTCTTATTACCTAGGTATTTGTTTCGTAATAGTTCTTGCCATACTCCATCTTCATTCAAAAGCTTAAACAGCCATTTGCTAAGTAAACACTTGTTCTTTAGCTCTAAAACCTCAATGCCGAGACCCCCTTTGTCTTTCGGTCGGCATATAATGTTCCATTTAGTTAACCGATATTTCCGTTTATGCTCATCGCTTTGCCAAAAGAAGCGTGATCTATAAAAATCAAGTCTTTTTCGTACCCCTTTAGGTATCTCTAAGAAAGACAGCATGAACATCGGTAAACTTGTTAACACGGAATTTATGAGGACAAGTCGATCTCCATATGAGAGTAGCTTGCCCCTCCAGCATCCCAATTTGCCTTCAAACCGACACTCTACAGGATACCATTCTGAGTTTCATAATTTTCTATAATGAATTGGAACACTGAGGTATTTGAAAGGTAGAGAGCCAGACTCACATCCGAAAATATGCTTGTACTGCTCTTCTACTTCCTTAGCCTTGCCGAAACAAAAGATCTCACTCTTGTGAAAGTTTATCTTTAGGCCGGAAAGTTGTTCAAAGATACAAAGAATTAACTTCATATTAACCGCTTTAGTTAAATCTCTGGTACAACGGCATCCCTGAGCTCACCGTCGTGTGGGTCGCCAACCGAGAAACGCCGGCCACCAATAACAGAGGACTGATGCTGTCCCTTAACAACACCTCCAATCTTGTCATCTCCGATGGTGATAGTGGTTGTGAGATCCTGGCTCAGGGCTCAATAGGATTGATAGGATACTCATGTCAACAAGTTGCAACTTCTTTCCGGAAGCTCATCTGGAAAGAACTCCGAGGTTAAGCGTGCTTGGCCCGGAGCACTCCAAGGATGGGTGACCGACCGGGAACTCGTTCCCGGGTGCGCACGAGTGAGGACAAAGTGCGCAGAAAAGACTAGTGTTGATCTGTGGGGCCAGTCTGGAGATCCTAGCGAGCTGCCAGGGGTGACAGGCCCGGCCCGGGGGTGGCCGGGGTGTTACAATTTGGTATCAGAGCCGACCCTCGCGGTAACTCGGGCGTGTGCGGGTCAGTGGGCGGACATGTTGGAGCATGTGCCGGCACTGGGCGCACAGACGGGTGCCAAGGGGGGAAGTTCCTGGACTGGAGGTCGACCGACGAGGGCGTCGGTCTTCTAAGGGGGGAAGGATGTGAGATCCTGGCTCAGGGCTCAATAGGATTGATAGGATACTCATGTCAACAAGTTGCAACTTCTTTCCGGAAGCTCATCTGGAAAGAACTCCGAGGTTAAGCGTGCTTGGCCCGGAGCACTCCAAGGATGGGTGACCGACCGGGAACTCGTTCCCGGGTGCGCACGAGTGAGGACAAAGTGCGCAGAAAAGACTAGTGTTGATCTGTGGGGCCAGTCTACGGATCCTAGAGAGTTGCCAGGGGTGACAGGCCCGACCCGGGGATGGGTCGGGGTGTTACAGTGGTGGGCGTGTCATATGGACGACTGGCATGGCTGCTGCCCCGACGGCCTCGTCGTCGGAGGCGGTGCTTCTGAACACCGGCAACCTCGTCCTTCGCTTGGCGAACGGCACCACGCTGTGGCAGAGCTTCGACCACCTGACTGACACGCAACTGGCCAGCATGAAGCTCGGGGTCAAGTATGCCAATCGCGGAATTGGCGGCGATCGCTTGGTGTCCTGGAAAGGTCCCGGTGACCCCTCGCCTGGGCGCTTCTCTTACGGCATCGACCCCAACTCCTTCCTTCAGCTATATCTCTGGGACGGAGCACGCCCGGTGGCCCGCACCGCCCCATGGACGGGGATCCTGGTGAGGAGCGAGCATCAGTACCTTCAGCCAAATGGCACCGACGTCATTATCTACCTGGCCTTTGTTGGCAACGAAGAGGGGATATACATAACCTACAGCCTCCCCGATGGCACCCGAACAACACGGTACGTGCTGACCTACTCCGGCGAGGTTCAGCTCCAGAGCTGGAGCAACAGGGCATCGGTGTGGGTAGTACTTGACAGTTGGTCGTCCATCCAGTGCAACCGCTATGGCTACTGTGGCCCTTATGGGTACTGCGACGAGACAGCGCCCGTCCTAACGTGCAAGTGCCTGGATGGATTTGAGCCAACAAACATGGAGGATTGGGATGATTCTCGGCGGGGTGCCGGCGGAAGGAGGCGCTGCGAGGGTGCGGCGATGGCTTCTTGGCCTTGCAAGGAATGAAGTCTCCGGACGGTTTTGAGTTTGTGAAAAACAAGACGTCGGAGGAGTGCGCGGCAGAGTGCAGCCGCAACTGCTCCTGTGTGGCGTACGCGTACGCCATCTTAGGTAGCGGCAGGTACGGGGGAGACGTGCCGAGGTGCTTGCTGTGGGCTGGAGAACCTAGTAGATCTTGATCTTGGAGTTCCATTTGTTGAGTTCTTCTTTGTTCTTCCTCTCTTCTCCCCCCACAAGCATTAGTTACTTTTGGTGGGATTTGAGAGTGAAGGACTTGAGCACTTCTTGTGTTCTTGCCATTGTTTTTGTGCATCGGTTTGTGCTCTCCACGAGGATTCGTGGAAGTGAAAGTTCGTGAGCTTGTTACTCTTGGGTCTTTGGACCCTAGACGCCTTTTGTGGCGGTTGAGGCCTTTTTTGGCCACTTGGGAGCTCCCAATCCTTTTGTGGGTTGTGCCTCAAGATTGTTGTACGGGACTCGATTTCCGCCCAAAAGGAAAATCAATAGTGGAAGGTGAACCGAGCTTTTGGGCAAGGTTCATCGGAGAATAGGGTGAGGCCATTTCTGGCGTTTGAGTTTGAAACTCACACCCCTCCAACGAGACGTACTCCCCTAAAAAGGAGGAATTCGGAAATACATCCTCGTCTCCGCGTGCCTCGGTTATTTCTATACTCGAGCTCTTTACTTATGCACTTTACATTGTGATAGCCTTCGTGCTTGAAGTATTATATCTTGATATCACTTTGTTGTTTGTCTTGCTTAGCATAAGTTGTTGGTGCACATATGTGAGCCTAGTATATTTAGGTTTTTGGTTTGTTAATTTAAACACCTAGTTTTATTCCGCAATTATCAAGACTAAACCGGAAAAGTTTTAAATCGCCTATTCACCCCCCCCCCTCTAGGCAAAATCCTTGTCCTTTCAGTATCGCCACATGGTAAGCTACCCATGCCCTCTGCCAACGATTACAACAACATTGACCCTAAAACATACGAGGGAATTTTCTATCAAGACCAAGAGGACTTCGGGGACTTTGCCTTACAACCGGGTGGTCTTGAGGACCTCGAGAACGATGCACACACTCGTGGTGAGTCAGTGGTGGATCTGAAGGAAATAGATATGCTCTCGAAGATAAATACAGCCAATGAAAACGATGACGAGCCTCCACCATGCGAGGAGCCTCCAACCTACTACTCACGTGATAGTGATAGTGATAGTGATAGTGAGAATGAGAACCAACTTAATTATGAGAGTGATGAATCGAGGTGACGGTCTTTTATGTCTTTATGCTTTAGTATTTATTTTTCAACATGCTTCTTAATTGCATTACGTCTTTATCCTTAGTGTCTACATGTTATTATGTCTTTATGCTTTAGTATTTATTTTTCAACATGCTTCTTAATTGCATTACGTCTTTATGCTTAGTGTCTACATTTTATTATGTCTTTATACTTACTTGTTTTCTCTTTCTCAATGCAGTTGATCTTTATGCTTACTTGTTTTCTCTTTCTCAATGCAGTTGACTGAACAATATGAGCCAAGGCAAGGAAAACACGGCGACCTTGCTTAGTAAGATGAAGGTACAGAAGCCTGGAGTTACACGTAGTGGACGACCTTCCACCTCGCGTTACGCCGTGGACGAGGGTGCGCGAGTAGGACGAGGTGGAGGACGAGGAGTAGGACGAGGTGGAGGATGAGGAGTAGACGTGGACCACCCACCCTCCGCTTCTGGCGACGTGGCTTCCCAGTACCAGTTGGAGGACGAGGTGGAGGACGAGGCGGAGACCGAGTCTAGACACGAGGTGGAGGTGGAGGACGAGGTGGAGGCGGCGCCGAAGCGGCCGCGGAGTCGTGGCGAAGCGGGAGTCCCCGACGAGGACAAGGAGTCTAAGAGCGAGGAGGTGAAAGCCATCATTATTCCTAAGGGCATTGAGTAAGTGTACTAATTTTGTAATTTTGAACATGTAATTTCATTTTGGTCATAACAATTTGGCATATGTACTAATGTTTGATTATTGTGCAGCAAATGGACATGGCCAACACCTAAGATTCCCCGCACTCCTGGGAGCTTGCTTGGTGCTCTAATTAGGAAATATTGGCCGGGCTTGTACACCGTCGGTCTCGACGACGAGAAGAAGTTAGCCTATAAATGGGTGGACTATGAGGCTGCCCCTATCCCGGGCTTCCAGACAGCTGTTGACGCCGTGATCACCGGGTTTTGGGTAAGACATATTTTTCGAGTTCCGTTCATAGTTTATGATTCCACCGTGCTAACTCATGACTCTCACAATTTTTTTATGCATGGTTGAAGAAGCATTTTCGGGTGCCGGACGCGCATAGTGCAGAGGCGGCTAGCACTCTGCGTGCTCATTGTGGGAGGTTGACACGGCAGCAATTCTACAACCAAAAGCATACGTCCGCCAATCAGTTCATGTATGAGAAGACGGACAAGAGGGCCAAGAAGGCAGAGAATGTCAAGACGTCACAGAAGATGACGAAGGAGGAATACATTTCGGTAAGTAAACTCTCAATGAAATTCTATATTGCTGCTAAGTTGCCATTGCATTATCTCTTCTTGAATTGCATTTTCAGGTTATGCCCGACTGGGCCGACGGCAAAGAAGACGCATGGGCTGCGTTGGTTACGAGGTGTGTCAGGGGAGACCCCGAGTTCGACGCCGTGAGCCAGCGGAACAAGGCAAACCGAGGCACCGAGGGAACACACGGTGCAGGAAACCGCAACCACTTCCGCTTTAAGGAAAAGCTGGTATATATATACATGGAACGACCTACATTTATTTTCCCCTCATGTTTCTACCTGGTACGCATAACATTTCTTTTCGCGATGCAAGACGCCGATAGGGGGAGGTAAGCACTCACTTGCAATCGTGGCAGAAGATGAAGGAGAAGAAGCCTGATCTATCGAAGCCTCAGCCCCAGCTTCCTGAGTACTACGGCAATACCAAGGAGGACTTGGACAGGTACTCCACGACGTTCCAGCCTTTTCACCCGGAGGTGGATGACCCCTTGAGCCAGGAGGTCGACGAGAGGTCGATGGTCCTCTCGGGGCATGGAAGGCCGCATGGCCATAATCACGTTCTTGAGAATGTGGTCATGCCTGCCATGACCTTCACGCAGGCAAAAGCTACCCTCCCTGACGGCAGCCCCCTTATCCCGCCTCGTCCACAGCCTCGTCGATCCACTTCCACCGATGTAAGTTTTTCTCATTTTCATCCTCTTTCCGAAATTCGTTCCTGCATGGCTAAGTTGACGAGATTCATTATTTTCGAAATTGTAGCCCGATCTTGAGGCAGCCTACGCATCCGCTCATGCGGAGTATCAGGTGGCCTATGCCGAGTGGCTGGAGACGAATGTGGCCTACTCCTCGTATCAAAAGTTGTTCCGTGTTGTAAGTTTCAACCTTTATTTTTGTCTAATATGACAAGTCCCACTTCACTAGTTTAAACCTTTATTTTTGCAACGTCTGACATCTAAACTATCTTGAAGTCGGTGCTGAACTTTTTCACCACTGGAGTGCGGGCCCCCCTTTCTATGGAGGAGCCTCCAGAGCCGGGGCCGTGTCCACGGTTTCCATCGAAGGACGAGTTCGCTCTCACCTACTACTCATCGACCCTGGTAAGTTTGATGCCAAACCACTGGTTACCGCTTTCCTTTGCCTCGCAAGTTGCTAACTCTTGCTCAAACATGTAGGGAACGGGATGCTCGTCGGAGAACCCACACTTTGGTCGTGCTTCTCCTAGTGCCTCGCCGGGTTCGCGTGAGATCATGAGGTTTGATCCCGATGCTGATTGTTCGCGTGGTGCTTCGCCGGGTTCGTGTGAGATCACACCACTACATGCCGGTGGTCATTCTCCTGGTGCTTCTGCTGGTGCTTCGCGTGGTGTTTCGACTTCTCCTGGTGCTTCGCCTTCTTCTGGTGGTTCTACTGCTGCGTCGAGCCGTCGATCGCCTATTCTCGCCCGGGGAGATATGGGGTACACACCCCGTCGCCGCAATAAATGTAGGGCTTTCGGCCTCTAGACATTTAGCTATGTATGATATTGCTTGGGATGATATATGGAGCCTATGTGTGATCTTGTTTGTGATGATATTGTCATGATTTTTTATTTTATTTTCTGCCATTTTTGCTGGAAAAATGAGCTGCTGGAACAATTTTAAAAAAAATCTGGGAAAGCTGTGCCGACGGCATTGCCGTCGGCATACACTAGTACAGAACGACACATCGGATACCCCTCTATGGAAACGGCAGGCGTTAGGCGACGGAGAATCGCGCTTTCCGCGCGGCCAGTGCGTACAAACCTGACCTGGGCCGCGGCTGGCCCGTCAACATAGGTAACGGAGAAAGTATTAACTCCGTTACCCATAGTATTGGCAACGGTCTTAATTCTAGCTCCGTTTCCGATATGTGCCTCTATAGCAACGGAGACTTTTGGGTGTCCGTTTCCAATGTGAGGCGAGTAAATGCCATGGCGTAGTGGCACCGCCCACTACTCCTTGAAAACCCCAATCCTTGCTAGCTCAAGACGCCACCGAATCTGCTCTCTCTCTCTCGCTCGCTCCCTCCCTCCTACTGATTAGCGAAGATGCCTCGCAGCAACGACACACAGGAGCACACTGAGTCGCCGCGGGACAGTCCCCCCGTCAGCGGCGAGTCCGTTGAAGGACCGACGCCGGAGACGAGCGACGACGAATACGCCAACTTCCATGATCCCACCTTGATGCTAGGCCCGCCGAAGGTTGATTCTGATGACGAGTCAACCGAAGAGGAGAAGGAGGAGGAGGAGGAGGACGACTAGGAGGACGAGGCGGAGGCGCCGGTCCCGAAGAAGGGAGCCCCGGCGACGGAGAAGAAAGCCGCCGCCACCGCCTCCGATATGCTGCCGCCGCCGCCGCCACCACCTCCAATGGCCCCCAATAAGCGAGGCCGTGAGAAGGACGAGGATTGCGCGGAAGCAGGGCGCAAGAAAAACAAGAAGTAGCTAGTAGTAGTTCTATAAGTTCTCCAACTGTAATTTACTTTATTATTATTAATATGTGCTGCGTATGTAATGTAGTAATCACTAATATTAATATAAGTATCCTATAAGTGGTTTTCTCCATATAGTAGAGATTAGGAAAATATTATTCCAGAGAGTAGAAGAAATTCCACAGAGTGGGCGCGTAGGTCCCACACCTCAGTGGAAGAAACACAAAGGAAACGGAAACACAAAGGAAACGGTCCTTCTAAAGAACCGTTTCATATGTTTTACCTATATATATGGGCGTACAGAGCAAAACCTAACACTCGTTTCCTCACTCTGTCCCAGTATGCTAGATCTGTTCGTGGCGGCGCCTCCTGGCGTTGCGGCCATCGCCGGCGCCGTCTCCGCCCAGACGACGGCTATCACGGCGAGGTCTTCGCCATCTCCCCCGACACGGCGAGGTCTTCGCCATCTCGCCCGACACGGCGAGGTCGTCGCTCTGTCCGCTTCCTCTGCCTCCACCACTTCCGGATCTGCTAGATCCATCCAACGGCGACGTGAAGAAGGTATCAGATCCACATCCGGTAGTTCTATCTAGATCATTTCTTGATGTAGTTAACTTGCCTATTGTGCACTTGCAACCGGTTGTAGTTTAGCTAACTTGTTGAAATTAGTTCAGTTCAAATCCGGTAGTTCTATCTAGATCATTTCTTGATATAGTTAACTTGCCTATTGTGCACTTGCAACTAGGGTTAGTTTAGATAACTTGTTGAAAGTAGTTCAGTTCACATCCGGTAGTTCTATCTAGATCATTTCTTGATGTAGTTAACTTGCCTATTGTGCACTTGCAACCGGTTGTATTTTCGCTAACTTGTTGATAGTAGTTCAGTTCACATCCGGTAGTTCTATCTAGATCATTTCTTGATCTAGTTAAGTTGCCTATTGTGCACTTGCAACTAGTTGTAGTTTAGCTAACTAGTCCATGTGAAAACAGGAGTCTATTTCGGTGACACTGTATAAAAAAGTCGGAGACACAGAACAAACAACGAACATTACTCAAGAGAGTAGTGTTTGTTGACTTTCCCATAATGGCCTCCAATTATATACACAGGTCAGTACACACTATATACTACTGTATACTTCATATTATTGTGTTAAATTGTTTGTTCTATCTAGTAGTGTCAGAACTAACATAAATCCTTATTTACATTTAGGGATATCAAGCTGTTCCCTTTCAAACTCCACCATACATATCCACCGTCGCTATTGTGGCGTTTTGGTACACTGCATAAAATACTTTTTTAAGTAAGAGTGTTTTATACAGTGTCGCCGAAATGTCACATCGGTGACGTATTAGATTAGATTTCGGTGACACTGCATAAAAAATCCAGAGCCGGTGGTGGCCTCCATGGAAAGGATGATCGTTGTCAGGCATCCTATGAAGCTGCTGACATCGCAATATCTTGTTGACAAGCCGTGCGTTGGCTGCTCCGGTTCATCAATAAGAGCCACCTCAAGACATAGGTAAGATATCGTTTCAGTTTGCTTAAATTCATAGTGTATTTGTTTTAGCATATGTATTTAACAATTGTAACTCTATTTACTAATGTATAGGGTCCAAACCTTCAACATCCTTCTCTCAAGAAGTTGAGATAAGAAGAGATAGCTAGAGTGACACCTGCGAGGATTGTGGAAAAGGATGTAGGAAAGAAATCATATATTCTTTCCGTCCTTTGACATGATAGGCTTAGTATAGATGAAATCTGTTATCGTTTTACCTCTTATGTTTGTCACATCTTGTGATGCAATTGTAAAGGTGAAATTGTGATGGAAATGTAAAGTTACATTGTGATATGAATGAAATCTGTTACCGTTTTAGTATTTGAGCTTGTGCTGTGAGATTTTAAGTATCTAGTGCCATTTGTAAACGTGGCATCCTGTAACCGAAATATGAGAAATGGTCAGTGCAAACGGGTGGATGGCAAACTCCGTATCTGATGAAGGAAAACTAAGGAAACGGAGGTCTGCGCACAACCGTTGCCAAATGGAGACCTCATCGGAAACGGTTTTTGGCCTCCGTTACCGATGAAAGCCTTCACATCAGTGACAGAGGCGGGGACACGGACCCTTTCTCCGTTGCCGAAGGGGTTTTTGGCCCGTTTCCGAAGTGTCGTTCTGTACTAGTGATAGGTGCCGCAGTGTGACCAAATGGTCACACCTATGCCGACGGCAAGGCCGTCGGCACAGCCCGCCGCTTGGACGCTCCAGCTCCTGCCGCGTGAGGCGCCCACGCTCTGCTTGCCGGGTGCGGCAGGACCATCCATCACACCTAAGAAAATACACAACGAAAGGTTCAGCAATCTTCTACGCAAATGCAATAGCCAATGCAAAAGCAAGGCTGTACCAGTCAAGGCGGTGCTGCAGGCGTTGAGTCGACTAATCGCCAGGCCTTCCCTATCTTCGGCAGTTTTCAACCTTTTCTCCAGATCGGCCACTCGACGACAGGTGTTGTTCAGTTCCTCCGCCGCGTCAGCTGCTGACTCTGCACGCACATAACAAAAGCATAGTCAACAGACCGTAAAAGGATGCAGCTTGAAAAAGTTGTAATCCCGTAAGAAGACACTCACTCTTGGCAGCTTCGAGTTGATGCTGCAGGGTGGTGACCTCCGTCTCCATTTGAACACACTTGGCGCCAGCCTTCAGTAGCTCTTGCACAAATGACTAAAACACAGTAGAAGCAAAAAATGTCAAGTTCAGAACAGATTCATCGAGTCTATGCACAACTTTAGCACCCGATAGAGATTCACAAACTTACATGATCTGCGGCGGCGGACGTCGATGCAGGAGTACCTGTTGCCGCCGTCCTATCTTTGTTAACTGCAACCTCAGGCTCTGGCGGTACGGACGTGTCCGCGGCAGCCGCAGTCGCAGTGGTTGCTGGTGTTTCTTGCGGCTGGCTACGCGTCGTCGACGTCGCACTACTCTTCTCTACCGTAGGTGGCGGTGGCATATCCTCATCGGATGATACACTGTATCACACATGCTAAGTATCCAACTCGGCAAAATTCATAAGTCAAACATTGGTAGTGCACAAAATACTTACTCTTCAGTGAGGTCGACCATCCGGCCAGGTGAGAGCACGCCTACACTCGGACGCGACCTTTTCGTCGGGCACGGAGGAAGAGAGCGAATCGGAAGAACTTCAAGCGGGGCCACCGTCGACTCCGTCGCATTCCCTTCCTTCTACTCAGAATCAGCCGTGTCATCTTCCTCGCGCGACCGCTTTTGCTGATCATCATTGGTCTGCGCTTCAGAGTCGCCTTCATCAGCTTCCGGAGTATGGGCGGTGGCGAGTGAGGTCACCTCATCGTCTGAGCCAGCCTCGAGTGGCTCATTATTCGGCACGGGGCCACTCTCTGGCAGTGGAGGCATTGATTCGCAAATTATGTGTCCTTGCACATGGAAATAGCAAAAGAACTAAACACACACTTGCATAACATAGCAACCAACAAATGGTAGCGAGTGTTACCTCTGGCAGAGGGTTGCTGGCTTCATAAGGTGCAACTGGCGACTTCGTCTAGCACGGCTCGTCGTCGGTTAGTATGGTAAGAGTCCTCACCAGCTTTTTCACCTCCGCAGCGGACAGCTCCTCTGCGAGCGAGCGGGTTGGATCGGACACCCCGTTGTATGCCCACATGGCGTGAACCCGGGCTCGGAGAGGTTGCACCCGCCTTTTGATAAAGGTGGCCAGCAAATGGATGCCAGTCACCTCCTTGCCAACATTGGTTTGTAGCTTCAAAACCTTCTCCAAAAGCATGTCAGCTTCTTCAGCTTCGGCTCCGATCGGTTGCGCAATCCAGGACGGCCTCTTCGCCACCGTGGCGTCTGCATTAAAGGGAGGCAACCCGAACGATTGGTTGCCCGTGGTCACATCCTTGATGTAGAACCACTTCTGGCGCCACCCTTGCACAGACTCAACAAACTTAATTTTGAAGTACTCGACGTCAGGTCGAGTTTGCACTCCAAAACCGCCAGGGCCCTTGACGCTGTGCTGGCGCTTGACATTGAAAATGCGTCGAAACAACCCAAAATGGGGCGCAACGCCCAAGAAGCACTCGCAAAGCACGAAGTAGCAAGCAACGTGCAAAAGCCCATTGGGGGTGAAATCGTGCAGTTGCACCCCATAGACGTGCATCAGCGCACGAAGAAAATCGTGAACAGGGAAGGAGAATCCCCTGTTCACAAAATCCACAAAACAGACCCTTTCATTGGGGCCTGGGCGCGGGATTACCTCGCGCCGGGGATGCGAACCTGCGTCGGGTCCGCCGGGATCAGCCCGTCGTTCCTCAGGCCGGTGAGCATCCGCTTGCTCACCGTAGATTTGGTCCAAGCACCCTTCTCCCTCTTCAAACCGCTGGCGGCGGCCCCGCCAGCGGCGCTGTCCGTCGAAGCATTCGCAGCGCTCCTGCCCTTCCGAGTGGCAGGCTTCGTCATCGTAAGGCGGTTTGGCAAAAGCTTGGATGTCAGGCTATGGCGATGCGAGAGGAAGAAGAAGGAAAGCGGCGGAGGGAATGGCAAGTGAAACTTACCCAGCCCGCCCTCTGCATATTTACCATCAAAGGAAAATCAATCACAGTCGTCAATCCAAGATCGTGTGCTCCACGGGAATCCTGCCGTACACGTGGCGGGCATGGAGAGCAACCGTCACCGGCCACTCCGTCCACTACGCACGGGAATCTAGGAACCATCATCACACCCCGTGAAAATCGCGCCAGAGCGGTCAAATCCAGTCCAAACGGCACCGTCCTCGGTCAGCACTGCATAACAGGCCCACAAGCGTGTCGTGTCCCATCAGTCATACCAAGCACGCCATCGCTTGTCAGAAATTGCAGTCGAGGCATGCGTCATTGCTGACGTCACTTCAGGTCGCACACCTGATAGGCAAGTCGAGTCATTCAAACTTTACGGCAACGCCAGTCATTCGACTGCCTCGGTCGTTTCGAGGGTGAAATTGCAAATTACGCAACACAAGACATAAAGGCACTCGACAGTTTCTTCGACTGAAACATATTACTCCCATCGGGAGCGTATCAAAAAATTCTTCGACTGAAAATGTACAGGATAAAAAGATTTGAGATTATCCTCCATTGCGAGCAATAAAGCACAATCTCGGGGGCTACTCCCATCGGGAGCGCTGTCGCGCACCCGATAGAATAATGGCAAAGTATCAGTCGACAAAGGACTCGACTCAGCTGATAATCAAAATGTAACACAAAATCATACACGATAAATTCCCGAGTTGCGTCCGCCGCAAATACCTCGGATGCTGCATGCATAAGTGCAAAGGTAAGACCCGCCGATCTGTCGAGCTGGGCTAAGGACCGCTCCAGCAGTGTTAATCCTTAAAACTTTCCGTGTCAGCAGACATGATGAAAAATCCCGACGGACGCGTTGGGTAATCTCAAAGTTATACTGCAGAACGATTCAGTAAGACCTCAACGGCCTGAGTCGAGTCTGACCAGTCTGTTCCAGATTCGAGTCCGGGGACTCGAGTTTGATTGAAAACTAGTAAGGTTTTGCCCGAATGTGCAGTTAACCGGTCCCGATCCGTCGTGTGTACCGGGCCTACTAAGTTATTATCCCTTGATTATCATAAGCAAAAACCATAGTCGATGAAATAATCGACATAGCCAGACAAAATGCACTATTCATACAGGAATTCCAATCATATACACAGGTACAAAATACATGACGTGCACAGATGAATGAGTCCATGCCCGATTCTTCGAGTCAGACAAGTACTCGGGGGCTACTGACGGGGTTATACCTTTTGGGTACCCTACCATGAGAGTACCTGGTGCACATATCGACTAGGCCCAACTATCAAGAGCCTACATGAAGCCCATGAAGGAAGGCCCAAGAAGATGGAGTATCCTCCAAGATAGGCGAAGCCGTAGTCGGTTTAGACTTTCCTTACATGTAATCTGAGTCGGTTGCGAACTCCCGAGACCCAGCCTATGATATAAAGGCTGGGAGGGCCGCCGATCAGGGGCACGCAATACTCGAACCACCAAAACCCTAGCGAGATCGACATCTTGTCGGGACTCCATTGTAGCTCGCATATACCCTCATATCAATACCAGACAAGCAGGAAGTAGGGTGTTACTCTCCGGAGGCCTGAACCTGGGTAAAATCCCTGCTTTTGCTTGTCAGCCGACGAAACTACCAGCTCTACCACGTTCTCTCCCCCGTAATCTCAACCCTAGGTCCTTAACCATGAGATTTGATGAGTTAACCCCTCGTCACATAATTAATTTGTTTTTCAATCTGCAAACTAAAGGCTTCGGGAATTTTATCAACTTCTAGAAATTAAAGTTTAGAGAAGCCATGTTTGTACTCACATAGACTGTGAGGCTAGGGAAGCCCATTATTTGACAATTAGAGTTTCTCCTTACACCGGTTATAACCTCCAGCAGTAACACACCAAAGCTATAGACATCAGACTTTGTAGAGAAGATTCCTTCCATCGCATACTCAGGAGCCATGTATCCACTGCTTTACCATTTCAAGTGTAAGAGTTAAAGGGAATAGAGTTTACTGAAATAATTAGTTTCATTATTTCACAATGCATACTCACTATGTTCCGACAACTCTTTGGGTATTTGCATCTTTCTGGTTATCATTAAATATCCTTGCCATGCCAAAATCTGCTATCTTGGGTTTCATATCTACATCTATCAAAACATTTGCAGCTTTGAGATCCCTATGAATTATGGTGAACCTTGAGTCTTCATGAAGGTAAAGAAGTCCCCTTGCCACACCTTTGATTATATTAAAGCGTGTGGTCCAATCCAAGAACAATTTTCTTGAGTCGTCTAAACACAGAATAACGGGTAAGCAAAATGTATATTTACTTGTCTTAGGAAATCATTGCATGGTTTTAGAAGTGTACCAAAAAGGGTAGCATCTAAGCTCTTGTTAGGCAGATACTCATATATCAGAAGCTTTTCATCTCTCTCATCGCAACACCCAAGAAGTCGAACCAAGTTCCTATGTTGTAATTTGGCAATTAGAATTACTTCGTTTCGGAATTCTGTTGTTCCTTGTTGTGAATCTCTACTTAACCTCTTGACTGCAACTTCTTGGCCACCTAATATTCCCTATAAATATATAATTCGGATCTTATATTTAACTTCTCAATATGGACAAAATAGTTACCTTTATTACAACAAATAATGAGAAACTACATATTATGCGAGTTACCTTGTATACTTTTCCAAAGCCTCCATGTCCAATCATGCATGTTTCAGAGAAATTGTTGGTTGCAAGTGCAATTTCTTCTAATCTTACAAATGGAAAATCTTGATCATGTGGAGGGTTTCCTTCTTCATCTTCGTCAGATAAACTTGTACCATCCATTCTTTTCTTCTCGTCCTTTCTCCGGTTTTTGTTCTTGCCTGCTCCCATAGTGGTAAGAGTTGTTTCACATTTAATGGGCACATCAGAAACATAAGGAAGAAAAAAATCCCCCTTTTACTATTGTTGTTAGTATAATATCCCTAATTTATGAGCTCCCAAAACTAAAGCAGATAATCCTCCTGGAAAATATCAAAACCAGATTGTATGGGTATATCTTACCCCTATAACAATGTAAGTTTCTTAGCACGGTTTCATATGAGTTTTGTTGGCATGCTAGTTAATGAAGAGAGTGTGTGAGCTTGTATCTTAGCTAACATACAATCTTTGCACGTGGCCATATGCAAAAAAAAAAATTGATAGCCCAATCATATGTATGCATGAACACCAAATCATTGAATTTAGATACAACACATAAAAGACAATGCATTGTACTAGTTGTCTCTTAAATTTTTAATACTCCGATAATAACGTGCTAAGAGACGATGCATTGGCATAGTAGGCCTTATGCTATATAAAAGTGAGGTCCACATGTTAGAAAAATAGAGCATTACTACCTCCCACCTTCCCGTCGCCCTCTCCGAGAAAATGTGCACACAATCCTCGAGTCCATGCGTGTGTGTGTGTGTGCGCGTCCATGTGTGTCCGAGCGTGTGTGTGTGCACGCACTACTCTTTCATGTGGAATCCATTTTGCTAACTAGCAACTAAATTTCACATTAAAGTCGCTAAGCCATGCTCAAAGTAATTTTAAAAGTTATGTTGTCTAGTTTTATATAATTATTAGGGGGTACATGATTTTGCAATATGAGATTGTGCTATTTGTAGTAGATGACGACTCCAAGTTATGTGTGGTGAAACTTACATCCTCGTATGTTTGTTAAATTTAAACTCATAGTAAGATAGTTAAACATACCGTTTAATTTTAACCATGCAAGAGAGATGCATATGAGCACCAGAACACCACTACCTAAAACGGGCAGCACAATCCTCGTTGCACTGCTCTTTGTCCTTTTACCTGCGACATACATACACATAAAAAACTGGAAGTGGTAGAACTAGAGTTACTTTAGCAAAGTCAAAACCAGCAGCAGAAAGTGGCGGTAATAGAAAAAACCAGTAGTGGGAAGACGGAGATATTGACATTTGTTATCACCTGCTGCATTAATGCCTGCAAGTCGGAGATAGAACGTCTCCCCACCGACGTTATACTTTCCAGTGTCAACCAACTCTCCAACCCACACAAAGCATTTCGTGGCGTCTTCGCCGGGTGTGCCACTACTATGGTTGGCATGCACATATCCCACACATGAGCAGTTGCGATTGCACTCCGACGCACACTCCTCAAACGTACTTCTGCCCCCTCCCACGAGCGCAAACTTGTCTGGTAACTTCATCCCCGGCAAGGCCAAGAAATTATCGCCACACTCATGCAGCTGCTCCTACCGCCGGCAGCCCTCCAAGAATCGGCCACTTCTCCACTCCTCCAAGTTTGCCGGCTCAAATCCTACTAGGCACTTGCACGTCTGGACTGGTGCCACTGTCTCGTCGCAGTAGCCATATGGGCCGCAGTAGCCATAGTGGCTGCATTCGGAGGGTGGCCACGTCCATAATACATCCCACGACAACGACTTGCTGCTCCAACTTTGGAACCGATACCAGCCAGAATAATCCAACACGAACCTGCCGTGCGGCGAGCCATCGGAGAGGCAATAGCTGATGTAGATCTCTTCATCATTTTCAACGAAGGCCACGTACATGATAATATCACTCACGTTCGTGGCCCCTGTTTGCTGTTGTTGCCGCATGCTCATCACTTGGATCCCTGCCCATGGGGCATAGCGGGACACGGCGTGCTACCGTCCCACAAGAATATTTGGAGGGAGTTGTCGCTGCCCAAGGAGAAGCGCCCCCACGAGGGGTCGGTAGTGGCCTTCCAAGATACCAGAAGCTCGCCGGTGCTGCGTGTTCTGTTCTTTAACCGGAGCTTCATGCCGGGGAGGTACGTGTCTGTGCGGTGGTCGAAACTCTGCCACAACATGGTGCCGTTTGAGGACCGGATAACGAGGTTGCCGGTGTTCAAAAGCACAGCCGTTGGGGTAGACAAGCCTGGAATACTGACGACGTTGGTCGTTGTCCAAAGGACTTGGCCGTTTCCATCACCGTCAGAAAGAACGAGATTGGAGGTGTTTGTGAGGTAGAGCAATGGTGCAGAGGAAGTGGTGTTGATTGCGGGGGGTTTCCCGGTTAGCGACCCATACCACGGTGAGCTCGGGAATAACGTTGTACCATATGCCATGGTACAGCTTAGACGGGGTGGAATTGGAGGGGTTGAAGAAGCCCAAAGCGAACGCTCCACCGTCAGAGACGATGGTGTTGCCAGGGGATAACGGCTTGCCAAGAACAAGCCGGTCATCAGAACTTCCCAGAGGCAGGAACAACATGATCAGAGCCACGATGCAGCAGGCAAGAGGCCGTGAATCCATCAATGGTTCAGGCCAAACCGCCACACTCTTTGTACCAGATTCTAACTACCTAAACGCTAGATGGTCATAAATTTTGTGCTGCTGTATGGGGGTATAAGCACTTTCTCAAAGTGCCCCTAAAAGCCCACACCTATTGGGGCATTTTCGAAAAATGCCCTTATTAGCTAACTTTTTAGGGCACTTTAATCAAAATGCCCTCTTTAAACTATAATTTGGGGCATTTTAGAAAAATGCCCCTAACAAAGTGCCCCGAAATCCCTGCCATCCACTAGTGTTTGGTCTAGGAGTCAAGTGAGTTGGAGTTTACATTTCAGCTGTCCACATCCGAATTGCCATGCCACAGTGACTGCTAACTAGATGGCTAGTTTTTGTTTTTAAAATAGAGATACAAACATACAAGTATATATATAGAGATGTTAGATTCGAAATCACTATGAGAATATGTCCCACTTATTAGGTGGAGAAACTATGATGCCATTTTCATTAAAAAGATAACTTCTAATCTACATCACTGAATCGCATCCAAAATGGTAATACAAATTAAGCTTGCCGTAACCAAGCGTACTTCTCGTATACATATAGCTAAACCAGTGAATTTTTTTTTTTACAAACGTCCCCTCAAGGGAGGCCGGGTTCCATTATTAAAAATAACAGAACAAAATTTGTGCCCGAAGGAAAAATCAAAAGAACTGTAAAAGTAAACTACCCACAGGCTCGGTGTACTCCCACTACAGGAAAGCCACAAGACGCCGACGGCCGGACGCCGTCGGCGTATGCATGAATGCCGTCGGCGTATGTATACGCCGACATATTTGGCCAGCGCTATAAGATTTTCTATTTTATGGGTCGAGGAGAGCGAGGATGAAGATGATATCTTCATGCCGAGTGAAGAGAGCAAGAAAGCTGCAGCAGCGGCTGCGGCGTCGTCGTCGAAGGGCAAGGGTGCTGCGTCGTCGAAGGACAAGGGTGCTGCATCGTCGAAGGGCAAGGGTGTTGCGTCGTCGAAAGGCAGGAGTGATGCGGGAGGCTGCGCCGATGGTAGATGAATTTTCTTTTTCTAATTTGCAGAGTACCATGTATCTTCAATTTATGTTGTGTTCTCGCTACTACCGATATTTTCTTCTCTGTGTAATTTATGTTGTCAATGTAATTTGCAGGGTTTGTTTAATATCAATGTGAAAAGTAGTCGGAAGGAGGTAGCAAAGTGAAATTTTTTGGTTGCTTGTGTAAGGTTAGATTAGCTATGTCGACGGGTTTTTTTGCGGGCTGGGCTCGACGGACTCTATGCCGACGGCCCCGACAAAAAGCCGTCGGCTTAGGCGTTGGCCGTTGGCATAGTCCTGTTGTCCCGTAGTGTGTACACACTACATGATGGCACCAAAGTGTTGTCGACAACACAGAAAGGCAACACACGACAGAGACCAAAAGGTATATTATGATACATGCTAGCCCATGCATGCGGCACCGAGGTGTCGACCCTGTTATCGAAAGGCAACACACGGCCTACGCCACCCTAGGACATATAGGAAACTTTGCATGAGACACTATGCACACACACTATCTCAATTAGGGCTAGATCGATCTCCTAAGGGCTGGAAGGAAGAAAAGACGCAAAGGCATATGGTTCCTTTAATAAGTTATAATTATACCTACATTACATATTATAAATCTAATTTATATATAAATTATACCTACATTAAATATTACATAGAGAAATAAAAAAATCTAAATTAATTTATAATTAGTTGAAAAAAAACAATTATACGCCGACGGTAGCCGTCGGCGTCTCAGGGCAGCAAAAGGCTTCCCGTTTGAGCACCGTCAAGGATGGCGTTATACGCCGACGACCCTTTCTACGCCGACGGCGGCCGTCGGCCTATGTCGGGCTACGCCGACGGGGTTCGCTACGCCGACGGCCGCGTTCGTGGCTCCCCGATCTCGCCTTATACGCCGACGGCCCCGACATTTGGCCGTCGGCATATAATCAGGCCATCGGCGTCTTGTGGCTTTCCTGTAGTGTCCCCAGCAGGAAGAGCACACCCAAACCCGAAGAAACTAAAAGCCTACAGCTGCCCCAAAACCACACACTAAGTTAAGAAGTCGGAGCGAAAACTAGCTATTCCAAACGAGAAAACGTAGCTGGTGGGCACAACCGCCACAACACCAGACCACCAAATTCTCCTTCACTTTTAAATTACAGAGTATCAGTTTGAACAAACAAAGCAGCAACGTCTTCAGCGATCACTGTGCCAAGTCTTCTTCAGTATTCGCATCAACAATTCTTGCTCCAGGTCCACGCGCAAAACTTCCTCCTGGCTCCTCACAGCCGTGCTTTGTATCCTATCAACTCCTTCTTCCACGATGCTTCTCATTCCACCAGTTTGTAAGCCTGCCCAGTAGCGAAGGATAGCACACATATAGCAAATCAACTCAACTGGTGATGAAATGAACTTTTTCTCAAAACAAGCTTTATTTCCGGTTTTCCAGATAGCCCAGCAAAAGGCAGCAATACCAAGGACATGTAAATTCGTTCCAGAGGGAAAGAAATCGGCAATCCATGCAAAAAATTGTGTAAAGCATGTAGGTCTGGTAGTGGCCCCAAGGGAGACACTAACCACACTCCACATATAAACCGCAGCAGGACACTCGAAAAAGAGGTGAGAAATCGATTCAAACGCAGGACAAAAACGACAAGAGAAATCTCCCACCCATTTACGCTTTTTCATGTTGTCTTTCGTAGCAATGGCATTGTGCCATATGAGCCACAACCAGATTTTTATTTTCAAAGGAATTTTAGCTTTCCAGAAATGTTTAAAAGATCTGTCCAGCCCTACAGAGGAGAGCTTATCGTACAACGATTTCACAGTAAACTTTCCAGACTTTGTGAACTTCCACTTGGGTTTGTCCATGCCATCAGAAAGCGCAACCGTCGCAAGAGAACTCCTGAGCTGACCCAACTGATTTTGCAGTTCTGGATCAAGCCATCTTCTGAAAGTTAACTGCCAACCACTATCCCACATCTCTTTAACAGTACATATTTGCTGCCGGCACACATCCCACAGTTGTGGATATAATTCACAGAAAGGGCTAGTACCACACCATGCATCGTGCCAGAAATCGGTCTGACCACCGCCATGAACCATCATAACTCTCCCTTGCAGGTAAATGTGTTTGACTTTAAGCAAATCTTTCCAAATCGCCGAGTCATTTTGTCTTTTTGTTACTCTCCAAATACCATGCGAGACCCCGTATTTTGATCTGACCAGATTCTGCCATAGACCATCTTCATTTTCCAGTCTCCACCACCACTTGCACAGTAAAATGACATTGAGCAGTTTCAGGTTTTTTATACCAAGACCACCTTTCTTTTTAGGTTTCGTGATCAGATTCCATTTCACCATGTAGTACTTCTTTTTAGTAGCTCTACCTTGCCAAAAGAATCTCCTCATAGTTTTAGTCATCCTTTATATGCTTGTATCGTGAAACAGATACAGGGACATGAGGTAAATTGGTACCCCATTCAAAGAAGATTGAATTAGAACATATCTTCCCCTAGTGGATGAGTTTTTACCTTTCCAACCATCCAGATGCTTTCCCAACTTCTCGTGTAACGGTTCTAAGTCAGCAACCATCAACCTGGAGCCACTGACAGGGACTCCCAGGTATTTCATTGGCCAAGAACCCGTTTGACAATTAAACATCTCAGCATAGAAAATACATTTTTCATCATCTTCGATTACCATCAATACTTCACTTTTAAGGAAATTGATCTTTAGACCAGACATGGCCTCAAACATATACAGGATCAACTTCAAGTGTCTAACTTGATCTACATCATCTTGCACAAAAAGAATTGTATCATCAGCGTACTGGAAAATGGCTAACCCTTTATCAACCATATGTGGTACCAAACCCACAATCTGACCTGCATTCTGAGCCTGTTTTATTAGCTTAGCAATGCCTTCAGCTGCCAAGTTAAAGAGGAAAGGAGAGAAAGGATCACCCTGTCTCACACCCCTATGACTTCCAAAATCTTTTCCCCTCGTGTTATTTATCTTCACACAAAGAGTACCATCTTTAATGATTTCACCAATCAGTCTACACCACAGCTCACTAAACCCTTTCTGTGAAACACACCGCATCAAGTATGACCAGTCAACCTTATCGTAAGCTTTTTCAAAATCCAGCTTCAGCACCACACCTTGCTGTTTTTTCCTCTTTGCTTCGTGCAGTATCTCATGAAGCGACATGATTCCATCCAAGATATTCCTACCTTTAATAAAGGTAGTCTGACAAGGAGAGATGAGTTTTTTCATAACAGGTTCCACTCTGAGGGTGATAACCTTAGTAATGATTTTGTAAATTACCTGCAAAAGACAGATTGGTCTGTATTTCTGGATGCAATCTGCATCTGGAGTTTTTTGAAGAAGAATGATCATACCAAAGTTCAATCTATAGAGACCCAATTTCCCATGGTACCAATCATCAAACAAAGCCACAACTTCATTCTTGATGATATGCCAGCATGACTGATAGAACTCGACAGGAATTCCATCAGGGCCGGGTGCTTTATTCTTCACCATCTGATCTATAGCTTCTTTTATCTCTTTCTCTGTAAACGGTCTGTCTAAAACTTCATTATCCAGTAAGGAGAGTCTCTCACTCTCTTCCCAAACATTACTGTTAAATTGCATTTTATTACCCTCACCATTTCCAAACAAGAATTTATAATAATCAGTCGCATGCGACAGGAGATCATTTGTCCCTTGAATCTGCAACTCACCATCCTGTAGAGTATACATGGTATTCCTTCTCTTTCTTCCATTAGCCACCATATGAAAGAAAGCAGTATTTGAATCACCCTGTAACAGCCATTGTTTGCTAGAGCGGCTAAACCAGTATTTTTCCTCTTCTTCATAGATTTTTAACAGTTCGAATTGTATTTCACCTTTTCTAACATATTGATCAAGACTCAGAACTCCTGATTCCTCAGTTAACTCCAGATCTTCAAGCTCTGCCAACAAGCATTTCTTCCTTTTAATATCATCACCTCTAACATTGATACCCCAGCCCTTCAAGCTATCCTTAACTTTCTTCATTTTAAACTGGAAAACACTAATGCTATCTGTGGCCACACTAGAGGAAGCCCAAGCACTCTGTACCCTTCCAAGGAAATCTGGATGAGAAATCCAGGACTTCTCAAAACGGAACTCTTTACTCTTAGGAGTAACCATTTCGCCAGTATCAACAATCAAGGATTGTGATCAGAGGCCACCCGAGGAGTTTTCCTTACCAAGGTCATCGGGAATAAAATTTCCCAATCAGAGTTCACCAAAATTCTATCAAGTTATTCAAGAGTCGGGTCTTTTTGATTATTGGACCAAGTATACTGACCCCCAGAAAATCTAATTTCCCTCAAAGCATGTGTATTAATGATCTTATTAAACATATCAGAGAATTTTGTAACACCACCCTTTTTATTTTTCTCAGAAGAAAACCGAAGAATATTAAAATCCCCCCCAATAATCGTAGGCAAAACCAGATGAGAACAAAGATCCGCTAAATCAGATAAGAAAGTAATTTTCTCAGAATCTTGAGCGGCTCCATACACAACCACCAGCAACAAATTTTTATGAGTATTTTTATCAAACACATGAGCTTTCACAATGAACCTGTCAGTTGTCGCACTAATGATATTAAAACGAGAGGATTTAATACCACATAAAATGCCTCCTGACCGTCCCACAGAGGGAGACCAGTGCCACAAATACGCATTGTGTGGATCAATTTTTCTCCAAACCAGATCAGTATAATTTTTCTTCATGGTTTCCTGAATGCCAATATAATCAAAATCAAACTCGGCAATCAGATCTCTCATCCAAAAGGAGAAACCCTTCTTGCCCACACCTCTACAATTTAGAAAGAGACCTATCATTTAAAACGATGGGATTTATTCCGCGTTCTAGGACCAGACACAATACCACTCAAAGGGTGGTTTGTCTGCGTCCTACTCAGGGTTGATGCATCACAAAGGGATGCCCCTCTGACAGAAAGTCTTCTTCCCACAGATTGCTTTCTTAAGTTTTTCTTAGACTTTCTAGATAAAACCGGAGTAAAATCATCTCCTGACGAAATTTCCTTTTCAGAGTTGATACATGATTCATCTTGTTTGTCATGCAAAGGATGACAATTTGTATCCACATCTTTTAGCGGAGGAATCTCTACTTCCATAGTTTATGTAGCTTTTATTTCAAGTGTTCTCGAGGAAGTTTTATTTACTATATCACAGTCAGAAGATTTTTTCTGATCATCAAGAAGAATTTGATTTTTCCTAGAAAACATAAAACTACGGGCATTTTCCAAATCCTTAAACATATGAACAGTTTCCAGAGGTAAAGAAGCAGTATCAATACCCAACTCCAAATCCTTTTCAAGAATATACTCATCAGATAAAACAGCGAAAGAGTTAAAGGACGATAATATACCTTCTCCATTTCTTCGAGCAATATTGGCAGCAGCCCTCTGATAGACCAAAACATTTCCTTGGCCATTCGCTTGCATCCTAGCACTTGCCCTAGTAGGGACAGGTTGAATTGGCGTGATAGGAATAGCAGGAACAAGGTCAGCAGGTATATTCACACTGGCAGCAGAGGATCTGATAGGGCTCGGAGCCAATTCAGTAATCTGCACAGTGGAAGTAAACACCTGGTGAGCCGGACCACCTTCTTCAGACACCCCAGCTTCAGACGAGCTGGCATCCATAGACATTTTATCACTTTCATTTGAGTGAGCTGGTGATTCCACCATTGGTTCAGCTGCCACGCCAAGAATTTGCTTCAGCTTCTCTGACCAAATGCTAGACTTATCACTACCAGATTTGAGCAGTTGTCTCAGAAACTCCTCATAGGATAATTCATTCTTGAGAGATTCATCAGGATTTTCCACCACGCCAGCTTCCAGAAGTTTTGGCTGAGCCAGATACTTGATATACATAGCATAATAATCAACTGCCGGGTCAATCTGCTGCCTTGCAACACTGGAACTCGGACCTGAACCATGAGCTGATTGTCTCTGAGCGTAACATGGATTATATCCCAGCTGGTGAATTTTAGAACCAAAAGATCTGTCATCATCACTTTTTTTTTTTTTTTTTTTTTTTTTTTTTTTGCGGAGGAAAAAGACACATTACATCGGAATTACAGAGAGGACCCCAGAAAGCACAAAAATTACAACCCGCCCCTCTGCACTATGGCCGCGTCGTTGACCCGCCGTTGCCGTCGGTGGCGCGCCGCCGCCGCTGCCTCCCTCGAAGCCTTGGATCGGAGGCAGTCCCCAGGCGAGCGGGAAGTCGCCGAGCGCCGGTCCCGGAAGACCTACACCGTTGAGCACCGCCGCGGACAGCCCGATGCGCCGCATCTTCTTCTTCAAAGTCTGGATCTTGGAGCTCCGCCGCCTCCGGAGCTTACCACGGGGAAGACGCCCACGGCACCTCCGTGGAGATGCGAGGGCGTCGATGGCGGTGGATCGAAGACGACGCTCCGCAGAGCGCCGCCGCCGGAGAAGAGATCCACCGCCCGCAAACTTCGGCCGCCACGCCTCCGCCTCCAGAGCGTCGACGACCTGCAACCACAGAACTCCTACACTATTTACAGGACAAGGAACGGGGATCCCCCGGCCTCCCGCCGCCGAGGCGGCCGGCGGAGACCGAGGGATCCGACGAAACCCGCCGGCGAGGTGGAGAGCTACGGTGGGATCCAAGAAATCGCCTCCTGCTACAGTGACGGGGAGGGGAACGTCCAAGGTCGTTTCTGGTAGGTCTTGATCTGTCATCATCACTATCAGAGAAAGATTCATTTGTTTCTGGAGCTTTCCTTTTACCCGCATTTTTATCCTCATCATCCTCCTTAGATTTCAAGAGAAGCTGACCAGCATCAGTCGCTTCATAGGAGCGCCTGGCATCTCTCATAAAACCAGCAGGGGCAGAGTTAGGACCTCCACCTCTGGTATTAGAAGTATCCTGACGAAATCTTTTCGGGGTTTGTTGAGACCCTCTAGTCACATCTTCCCTGGCATCTTTCCCTTTGTCTTGAGCACCAACTGCTGACTTCATAGCTTCCTTTTGTTGTCTT
Organism: Poa pratensis; assembly: GCA_947311845.1. Lineage (NCBI taxonomy): Eukaryota > Viridiplantae > Streptophyta > Magnoliopsida > Poales > Poaceae > Poa > Poa pratensis. The sequence goes on from CAMZMU010000075.1 coordinate 45,104,884, forward strand.
GCTTTAGGAATTTCTCTAGTGAACTCAATATCATAGAAACAATCAGCAATATTGACATTTGGTACAATAGGAGGTACCAACGATACATCCAAATTGCCAATTAAAATTCTGACATAATCCACATTGTTGAGGCTGTCACGATCCACCAGAAGAGTCCTACCAACCATACTGCCTGCAAAGGAAGCAGTGGGGCAGTTTCTGTTGTCAAGAGGGATCCCTTTTACCTGGAACCACGCAATGTCAAGTTCCCCAGTAGCACCATATTCAGGAGCCCAATGGCTCACCTGTACAGCAACACTTGGCATTGTGCGCAAATGGCAACGCCCAAAGTGAATCCAAGCATCGATATCACGAGAACTAGGAAACCTCATCAGAAAAGAATTTGCAGTCATTGGTAATTTGGATCCCAGTATTCCAAGTTCTTGGTCAAACTTACATGCATATGTACGATTAACGGGAAAAAAAAGCTTCCATCACTATCTTGTTGCAGTCTGCAGACTGAATCCTCTCTTATCGTCATGACATATTTGACCAAGTTTAACACCATTGGAAAACTTGGATGATGGAGCCATAAATGGTATGTGTTGACTGAGCGTTCTTTGACAGAATGTCTTTTCTTGTGGAGAATATGATTTAATAACTGTACTATATTCCTGTAGAACTAAAAGTCAATCTGTTCCTTCGACTTCATATTGCGTATTGCATTGTTACATGTTCAGCTTTACTATCTGGCACTTTGTGTATTTTGATCTTCGGCAACAAACCAGACCTGATCTCTGCTCTGGGCTGCCTTGGATTTCTCTGACGAGTGAGGTGTTTGTGATTACTTCATCATCATCTTAGACATGTTAATAAATATGAACGCATGCTCTTCGGTCCTAACTCCAAACGTTGAATGTCACATCCTAATTTTGTTTGAACGCTTCATTCTACCCTGCAGTTTTTTCTCCCAGTAAACACATATTTCCATTCTTAAAACAGCAGAAAAAATCACCACTTAATAAACTCAAGGGATTGTTGATGGTCTTATTCTTGGCTAAATATTATAGTCAGGACTTTTCTTTTGCTAACAATCCACTAGATAATGACCTCCAAAGTTATAACTAACCGATGGATGCCAATTTTGTTTTTATAACAAGCAGTGCTTTTAATCTATACTACTATTAAAAGAGCAAACTTGTGTTGATACATTAAATCTGAGTCGTTTAGTATTTGATCGACGATCCAGATCGCTCCAATGTTTGACAACTCAACACACCTTTTCAGTTTCGTGATAATTACAGCTATTGCCACCGCTAAAAAAACGATTCGTTAACGCTAATCTAATCCCGTCGGCCCCGCCAGTTTTCCCCAACCCGACGCATCGCAAGCTCGCCGCTGGCGCCTTCCTCCTGCTCCTCCTTATTGCTGCTGCTCGCATCCGTGAGGCGCAGCTCCAAGTTCCTCGCCGCCGACCCACCGCCGCCGAACGAGCCTGTCCGCAGCCGGATCCCTGTACGCCGCCACAGGGAGCCTTCCCGCCGCCGCCGCCAAGCACGCCGCCACAGGGAGCCTTCCCGCAGCCACACGGCCACACGAGCGCTCCACCGGCCCTGCATGCGACGCCCCTGCCAGTGCAATCGCCTGAGCCCCTGGCCGCTCCTCTTCTGTGCAGCAGCCTTGCGGTTTCCAGGTCACTCCAGCACCCACGAATCGAACTTGTAACCTCTCCCTTCTTTCTCTCACGCAGCGTGTGTCCGGCGGCCGTGACGACCAACAACGCAAGAAGGAGCCGGGCGTCCGGCGGGGCGGAGGCCACGTCCCTCTACTACTGCTGCTAGCTTTCGGTCTATCCTGATGCTTTTTCTCCATATCTCTGATTGTGGATTTGCTCATGCAATGCACGTGCAGAGATGCACGGGAAATATTAATGTAGCTAGATTCTAGGAAAAAATGGGGTAAAAATAACCAATTAATCGTATTAGTTGTGGTGCATTTGTTTCAGAAAGAAAATATCCGCAACTGACCTCATGTCAGTGTCTTTTACAGGAATTTCATCTGTTTGCATTCTGATCAATCTTAAGTTTGGCTATTCATGTTTCATGTTTTTCTTTGGGTGACTCTTTTTATTTTGTAAATTCCGTTCTCTCTTATAATATGCATTATTCATATTTGTAGACCAGACAAGGTGATTTGTTGGATCCATTGTTTCAATTAGTTCCAGATTAAGTTTTCTGAAAAAACAAAAAAAAAAGGGTTTACTAGAAATTATATGTAATTGGCACAATTTGGGCAGATAATGCTGAATGCAGTTTCACCAAGGTGGCCAATCGCCGATGAGGGGAACTTGAAGATTTCAGAGAAAATTTTGTAGGTCTTTACGAGGGCGCCGGTGTGGGGGTTCCAGAGGCGGACGGTGCGGTCCTTGCGCAGCTCAGGCAGTACTTTCGGTCACGGTTGAAGCGCACGGCCAGCACCGCGCCCTCGTGTCCCGACAGCGTCCACGACTCCGACTGCGGAAGCTGCTGCGCCGCCGTCGCAGCCGCCGACAACATCTCCTTTCTCCTCCGACTGGAGTACGACGTCGGCGTCGGGCTGCGGAGGCTGGGTCAAGTAACGGAAATTCGACGGAAGGCTCCATATGAAATGGGCTAGCCCATGGCCCATGCCACCCAAGCACGATTGTCCGCGTTCGAGTTCGGGAGAGGAGCTTTGCCTCACGAGTGCATGTATTTCGAATTGTTATAACAAATTGTATTGAAAATGGCAAAATGCGCGTGCGTTGCAACGGGTATAAAATAAATTAACTAATGTTTGAAATAATTTTGATTTTGGTTCTATCATCATTTCAGAAGTATGGTTGCTTTCTCTCATATTTCAATTCTCTTAGATGTCCCATTGTACAACAATCCTCACGAAAGTAAAAGAAAAATTTATAAAAACGTGCGTTGCACGTACATGCCAACTAGTACATATAAAGACAACATCATAATTATTTTACCGCCCTTGTATTTCCGTAAGCGTACAACTGTTTACGGAATTCTCGATATCAAATCTGATTTGCTCCATATCTGCACTCTGTCGCACAAAGTAGGCAGGACGGTTGGGGGCTGGAAGCGTGGTGCTTCCGTTTTCCAAGACAAAGACGACAGCTGACATCATTGGCCTATCATCCGGGTTTTCCTGAACACAAAGGAGTCCTACATGGATGCAAAGCAAAACTTCTTCTGGTGAACAAGTATCCATGATAGACGAGTCTGCCAGTTCATCTGTCTTTCCTTCCTTCCACATATTCCATGACTGAAACAATTAACGACATTAGAAGGGTTTTCCATTTTTGTAGGTGAACTTAAAAAAGTTTGAAATCTTTATCTACTTATAATTTGATACTCACGTGAACTTGACAATTTGAGCTTCTTCTTGTACCAGTTACGACCTCTAATAGTAACACACCAAAGCTGTAGACATCAGACTTGGTAGAGAAGATGCCTTCCATTGCATACTCAGGCGCCATGTAGCCACTGCTTGACCATTTCAGTCAAAAGAGTTGGTATATCAGTATATGCAACCTGAATTTGATCACAGGTTAACACAAGAGCAATTGTTTTACAAGGTTACTCACTATGTTCCTACAACGCGCTGGGTATTTGCATTTTGCTGATTATCGCCAAAGATCCTTGCCATACCAAAATCTGCTATCTTCGGTTTCATATCTGCATCTAGCAGAACATTTCCGGCTTTGAGATCTCTATGAATTATGGTCAACCTTGAGTCTTCATGAAGATACAAAAGTCCCCTAGCAACCCCTTTGATTATACTGAACCGTGTCGCCCAATCCAACAACATTTTTCTCGATTCATCTGTAAAAGTAAAACATGTAAGATAGAACTTTTCTTTTATAAAATAAGGTTGTGTTCTTAGAGTATTTACCAAAAAAGGGTAGCATCCAGGCTCTTGTTAGGCAGATACTCATATATCAATAGCTTTTCCTCTCCCTCACCACAACATCCAAGAAGTCGAACCAAGTTTCTATGTTGCAATTTCGCAATTAGAATTACTTCGTTCTTAAATTCTTTCGTTCCTTGTTGTGAATCTCTACTTAGCCTTTTAACTGCAACTTCTTGACCACCTAGCATTCCCTAGAAAAATATAATGGAAAAATTTACACTTGAGTTTTGCGTATGAAAATATCACTCTATTTATTTGGGATGAAAAACTGGAATCTGCATAATGAACGAGTTACCTTGTAAACTTTGCCAAAGCCTCCATGTCCAATTATGCATGTTTCAGAGAAATTATGGGTTGCCAGGGCAATTTCTTCGAATCGTACAAATGGAAATTCTTGATCATGGGTGAGTTATCTTCCACTAGTTCATTTGAGATACTCATACCATCCAGTATTCTATTATTGTGCTTTCTCCATTTTTTAATTTTACCTGCTCCAAAAAATGGTATAGTCAGCACAATGTTATAAACAATTCTCCTATAATGCACATATCATACAAACGATATATTTTACCCTAGGAACTGATTATGATTGTTACTCTTCCATTGATGAACTCGTGAAACAAGAGGAAACAATGCACACGCATGTGTGCCACCCTGCCAGAATGGCTGTACAGATAATATGGCTATCACTGGAAATAATCGAGGTCCGCGTGTTTTAAAAAACACCTTTCTTCTCCCCTGTGACAAAACCTAGAGTATGCCAGCCTAGGTAGAACCATTTGTGTTCAGGAAAAACCCGCATGATAGGTATTCTAGGCAACCGTAGAAACAATCTATTAAAGGTGACAAATTTTGCTAACGTCTAACTTTAGATGGTCAAACTGATAACCTCGTGAGGTGGTAAATTATTTTTTAGAGAGAGATTTGGGTGGACATACCTTTGTATTTTATCCATGAAAGGGAAATGCATATAAGTACTAGAACACTACTGCCTAAAACTGGCAGCACAATCCTAATTTGGTTGCCCTTTGTCTTTTTTCCTGCACAATATATACATATACCATAAGAGAGAAAACAAAAACAAAAAAGATAGATCTGGAAGTGTGTTAGCAAAGACAAAACCAGCAATCGAAAGGGGGAGAAATGAAAAAGGCAGTAGGAGAAAGACAGAGGACTGAGTTGGTTGGTACTAGTTGTTGCATCTTTGTTGGTTCATAAGCCAGAATATTAATGCTATTTTTAAAAATAATTTACCTCAGATCAAATGAATACACAAAATATTGGATGTAATGCATTAGAAAATCATGAAGTATTGCTAGCCTAGTTGCTTATTTGGTCTTTAGAGTACCTTGCTGCAATATAAGGGTTTAATTTTAATCTCCAAAATCAAGCCTCTAAGAATGGAACAATGCATAAGTGTCGTCGTGGACCAATCAAAGATTGTACGTTTTCACGCAGAAGAAAAATCTGAATTCTCTAGACAATGTCTTCAGTAAAGAAAACGCAACTGCGAGGTACAACCAATCAAGGCTATACATAGGGTTTTCACTCTGAATATCGAGACTCGACACTCAAAGAGCACCATAAAAAATGAAGCTTTGGGTGCTACCGCCTCTATCGAGTCTGCCACTTCAAAGCCCCAGCCACTAGGCTCATATGTATTCAGACATGATCTATGTCATGTAGCCATACCCACACATAGACTGTGAAGCAATCTCTTCGTTGCATTCAAAACACCGCACCCACCAATATTGGTCCTCAATAATAGACATCTTTACATTCCCTCCCTTGGCCAAAATCATAAGCGTTGGCATGTCCCATGCTGTCAACGGAAAGCGGAGTTTCACGGCACGGCCCCTTGAACCCCCACGCGTTCAAATTTGTGAACGTGCACGACCGGATCCCATCCAAACTAAATATTTAGTATCACATACACCAATCAGTGAAAACCACGAGCGGAGACATCTGAGACTTGTCGACGACCAGATCGATAATGGCCGGCAGCAGGTAGATCGGCGCGTTGGCCCAAAGAAAACCACTAGGGGAACCGCCGAACCTCTTTTTGTTTGATCCAGACCTGTAGTAATTCACAGACAGTCGTCTCACAAATGGGTCATTGGCAGCCCCGCATGAAGCCCTGGGTCGGCTGCCAAACCCCAACTCTGCCGCCATGCGTGACTACCGGAGGTCACCCCAGCCATGCGAGAAGAAGCTTGAGGATCACCGCACACCGGCATATAAAGCATAATGAGTAGTTTTGTGTGACTCACATAGTTCGCACGACGAAACAATAGAACGGTGCCACAAAAATAGACCACATCTCAATCGGGCTCCACATGTCCTTCGTATGGGGACTAGAGGAACGTCCCCCGCCCCGCTTCACATGATGGGGAACACATAGAGGTCGTGAATGTCCACATGGGGAGCAATTATGTATCACACCCGGAGGAAACTCTCATCTGGGTTTGGGTAAACTGTATTGTGTACAACAATACAAGTTGATCCCTCATGGCATTTGACTGGTCGATTCATTGGTCTATCAATTAGGTTAGATCCTATCTAAGAAACTACTCTCTCTCTTCAATGCTACTATATGTTTTAGATATTCCAATATGGACTAGACGGAGCACAATGAGTGAATCTACACTAAATTACATGTATACACATCCCATTCTATAAAAAATAAAACATTTTATAATATAGAGCGGAGGAAGTAGCATGATATCTAAGTTACAGATGCCCCTAACTATGACTAGCAAAAATGCACGTGCGTTGCAACGGGATAGAAAACTTTCATGAAAACGCACAAAATAAGTTATTGTTGGTACAACGCCGTGTAGCAATACACATTATCTCGGATAGTGGACTTTATGCAATCTAAATATCACGAACAATTTGTAGGGAACTCACACCGGACACAACACAAACTAAGAGTGGAGAAAGTCACCCAAAATATAGAAAATTCCATCAAGCAACGTACATAGTGTCCATCTATATATCTGGCAACTTGAAGACACGGTGCGAAGAAGAAATACACGTTAGATCATCCTCATCCTCATTGTGATAGCATAGCACCCCGTGTAGCCTTTTAGTGAATGGCACATAGTAAAGGCCACGTGCTTAGCTCTTTGTTAATATAAAATTACAGTGGGAGTCTTTCTCACTGTTTAGACAAAAAAAAAACATGCGCTCACTGGGCGAAGCCACATAAAGGAACGTGGTGCCAAGGAATGGATTGATAGGGAAGTGTCCCAACAATTAAATGTACGCATACTTTGCCCGTGCAGCATTTTTTTGCACATAGAACAATTTATTCAATTTAGGAGCATTTTACACATAGCATCGTAAATGGAGTCACGATAGATATAGAGAGAGCATATCGCTTCCTTGACATTGACATGCTTCTGAACTTAAGAAACGAAGAGCTAATGATCTGGGATGAATTCGAAGAGCTAAATGTGCTTGATGGAGCGGCGTTTTGGCTCCCGGAGCATATGCTCCCGGTATTTTCGAAAAAATATAAAATTTTAAAAAACTTGTCAAAAAATTCCAAAAAAAATCATGCACGTACCTGAGCATGGTACGCACCATCGTGACAAATTTCGCACCGAAATGTCATCGTATGCGCCCTGGGCAAAAATGACAAAATTCTGACCGAAAATGAGATCCCAAAATTTGAATTTTCTGTCAGAATTTTGTCATTTTTGCACAGGGCGCATACGATGTCATTTCGGTGCGAAATTTGTCACGATGGTGCGTACCATGCTCAGGTACGTGCATGATTTTTTTCGGAATTTTTTGAAAAGTTTTTCAAAAAAAATTATGTTCCCGGAAATACCGGGAGCATATGAGCCCGGGTGCCAATGCGAATTTCCGCTTGATGATCCGCTTTGATGTTGTTGCTTCTGATGATGTGAGTAATCCTGCTGCAATCGAAGGAGCCTCTGCAGATTTGGTACACGACTCTATGTTACCTCCTGCCTTCCCTTATCTGCATCTACAGTGTATATTTTTCTTTTCAAAAAATCCACAGTGTATATAATTGTAAAGTTTGTCATCGTCATCCAAAGTGGTAAGCACAGGACTACAAGAGCAAAACATCTTGCTTCAGAGATACTCCTATATACAGTACTACATAGTGCCGATAAAAAGTGGCTGCCTAGAACCATTCAGATCTGTCCTTTGTTTCTGAAAGGAGGCTTCAATCGCATACATACAGGTACAGCTGCCATGTTTGAGCCAATTCTGATGAATGCCGTTGTGGGGGTGATGACTCGCCAGCAAGTGTCGTCATCAACTCATCATAAGCATACATCCTCTTGCTTCCGTTGGTCAGTTCTAGGTCCGTATCTGAGTCAACTGACATGGACCATGATTGATTCATGGAGGACCTCCTAAACCTCCTCATTCTCTTCTCCTTCATCCTGTGGGTGAGATCCCAGGCCTGATTATTCAAAAAACCTCAGCCCAGAAATCAATTCCGCTCAGATGTCGCGATCACGGAGAACACAAATGGCGAGGGAACCTGAAATACTTAGAATGAGGAGGAGGATTAGGTCTCACCAATGACGGATGGCTGTTACTGCTGCCCTTGGTGGACGCGCCAGCAGAGGCTGAGCATCTCGTGTGCGGCCGCCTGTGCCCCGTCGTGGCCCGAGCCAGAAGAGGCAGAGGTACGCTAGAACGCGTCTCTGCTGTCCAAGGAGGGGAGAGGCGCAGGGCCGCGAGGCACGAGCGTCGTGGACGCCTCAAGCGCGAGACTGTACCCAAATATCCTCCCGCGGTGGATTGTCGCTGGTTTCGCGAGCAAGGGCTCCTCCTCGTTGGTGCTGCGGGAGGATCGGGGTTGGAGGCGGGCGCGGAGGGAGAGGATGCGGAGAAAGAGAAGCTCAAGGGCACCAAGGAGTGCGCGCTGCGGGCAGGTGAAGAGGAAGAGGAAAGCGAGGTGGTCATTGGGAGGGACGACGAGGGAGGTTGGGAGCAGCCGAGCAGATCAGGCCATGGTGGACGGAGGAGGAGTGGAGGAGGAGGATCTCGACATGGCGGCGCTGTGTGGACGCTGCCGCAGGCTGATGTTTCAGAGTAAAAAAAAGAACAGGTATCTAACTTATGGGTGGCAGGGTGGGTAATTTCCTTCAATTTTAGGGACAGATTCAATGACGTACCATAAGAATCCATCCTCCATTTATTATTAGCAATACAGACTAGACAGAGCACAATGAGTGAATCTACACTAAATTACATGTATACACATCCCATTCTATAAAAAATAAAACATTTTATAATATAGAGCGGAGGAAGTAGCATGATATCTAAGTTACAGATGCCCCTAACTATGATTAGTCGCACCGGTATACTAGCAAAAAATGCTTTGACGAACTGTACTATGGTTTGTTCCAGCACATGGGAGGAAGAAGAAAAAGAGAATTAATCTTCCCAGGAGCAACACATGTTCGACCGCGGGAGCAGGTAACTAAGTAATGCGAAATTGCTGGAATTCTGGAAGATTGGCTTTGCAGTAGTTTTTTTTTTTTTTTTTTTTTTGATAATGCACAAACTTGTATTCATATGCAAAGGATTACAGCATCCAGACAAGCAAGTACACGGAGAATCAGAGAGAACCGAGGGCAGCACACCTCGCAACCACCGTCTTCAACCTCTAGCACGACCAGCAGACGAGCCCCACGACGCCGGAGACGACGAAGAGCACCGCCGTGAAGGTCGAACACCCGTGGAGCAGAAGAGCCCCTAGCCACCAGGCGTTGATGAGCCGCATCTGTCGCCGCCTCCGAGGAGCCGGTCTTGGGAACGCCGCCAAGGATGCATCGGCCGGGGGAGGCCCCCGAGCCCAGCCTGCTCCAGATCCGTGGGCCACGCCACGGATCCTCCACCACCTTGCCTCGCACCAGCAGAGGCGCCGCCTCGGAACCTCCTCTCCTGCCGCCACGACCCGCCGCGCCCGGATCTGGCCCAAACGAACGGAGCGAAGGAACTCCACCGAGTTCCCGGCTCCCGGAAGTCGCGCGTGAGACGGCGGTGCTCCACAGAGCGCCTCCGCCGGAGGAGAGCCACGCCGACAGCAAAACCACGCCCAGCACCACCGCCTCCTCCGAAGCAGCACTGGCCGGCCACCACGCGAGACCTACCCTATATACACGCCGTGAGACGGGCTTCCCCACCCTCCCGCTGCCGGAGCAGCTGACGGAGGTGGAGGAACCCGCGCCTCACCGGCGGAGAAGGTGGAAACGACGGCGACGACGGCGAGATCCAAAAATAGCTCTCTCGCACTGTAGCGAAGAGAGGAGAAGGGGGAGCGTAGTTGGGAGTGTGTTGGGACGATGGAGTTGATATCTCAGCTGTCCACGTCAAAGTTAGGATACCATCGTCACCGCAACTAACCAGACCAGTGAATGAAAAATTAAGGTATATCGGCCGGTCTGGCTACCGTGGAGCGGCGTGTCGTTGTCGTCCTCCAGCTACGGGCAAGATGCTTCTATTTTACTAATCTACTCCCATTATGCATACTCTTGAACCACTCTTCCTGATCTTGTCACAGCTTACCATGCTAGCAGCTTGAATTGTTTTTCTTTAAAAAAGGATCTGGCAGAATGGATAATGGAGCTTGGAATCGATTGTGTTTTGTATTGGGATGAATGGAACGCACCTCCATAACGAACTACTTATGATGCTGTTATCTGGTTTTTTTTCCTGAGGAACTTACAGGAGGAGAGTTATGATGTTGTTATGTTGTATAAATTATATTCCCTCCATCTAATATTAGTTGACGTTAAAACGTATGTATCTAAACGTATTTAAGTGCTAGATACATCCTTTTTAGTTTCAACTAATATGAGACGGAGGGAGTATTTTTAATCCTAGTTTAGGATTTGTGATAAAATGGCCCCATCTAATAGAAATTTACTCCTCACACTAGTGGAAACAGGGCCACTGGTCCCGGGTCGTAAGGGCCTCTAGTACCGGGTGTCCACCCGGGACTAGCAAGGCGACACTAGAGGCCCCCCCCCCCCCCTCTAGTACCGGGTCCGTTACGACCCGGAACAACAGGCTCCCACGTGGCCGCCGAGGCGCGGGCGTGGTGGAGGACCTCTAGTCCCGATTGGTCATACGACCCGGGACCAAGGACCTCACACGTGGCAGCCTGTAATTTTTTGTTTTTCCTCCCAATTTAATATTGAAATGGTGCAAAAAAATATGCGTTTAATTAATTAAAAACAGAAACTACATATAACATATCAAAATGTTCATAAATAAAAATATGTTCACGTCTATCCGGTTACATGGAGGTGCTCATAACCGGGACTAGAGCCCGTCTATTCGATTACACGTGTGTGGAGATCATAACCGGGACTAGAGCCCGTCTATTCGGTTACACGGGAGATCATAACCGGGACTTCACCGCTATTCTCCATTGTATGTTCCTTTTGTAGGTATGACTTCGCTGAGCAGAAACCCCGCAAGTTCCTCTGCTAGTGCTTGAAAGCGCTTCTTTAGTGGCATACTCTCGCGCAATGGCTCTGCCTATAAAAGAAGGAGATCAATACGAATATTAATCATGACTATCAAAAATTATGAATGACACTGGAGATCAATTGATGAATATGATTGTTCACGTACGTCTAAAAATTTCTTTGGGTCCCGCTCAGTGACCGAACGACGAATCCACTCGCAAACGAAATATCCACAGAAATTGGTCCCCTGTGGTTGCCTCTCGATCCACTTTACGAGAATAGAATTCAATCAAATCATAGTCAACATATAGTGGTATTGAAAACTATAAATAAAGAGATGCGCGAACCTAGCTAGACCGTACTACCTACCTGTGGGTGAACAAAAGTCAGCTGTTCTTCAAATGAACCTGAACCCTTTGTCCTCGCTTTGAATTGTTTCCAAACCCTGCCGGCCAAAAAAAAGAATAAATGAGTTATTAGTTGCTTGATATCTCTGAAATCAATAAGAGAGACTGATATAGTGCGATAATGTTTGAAATTACCTTTGGAGCGTATCTAGAATGCTTTGGTACCTCTCCTCAGGCCAGTCCAATGAGTCGTAGACTTGAACTCTTGATCTATCAACTTCAATGACTAGCAGAATGTAATGATCGCTGCGCATGATTATATACACGTCAGTAACTCATCAGTTACACTTAATTTGTACAAGCGAGTAACACTCTCTTACCTGAAGAAGTAAGGAAACATTATCTCCTTGAAATGTTGCTTCATTAGGGCATTTAGCAAGTTCTTCTCCGTGTCCTTCACGTGGTTTTTTAGTGTCCTTGCATTAACTCGTACTGGGTTAACGAACCCAAAGCCATAGATGCCCTTTCTGTCACATTCATCACTCTTCATTCTGCATAATACCGTAGTGAGCATAATTAGCGATGGCAATGAACGAGCTGAGAGCTAAAGACTTTATCTTTTTTGGAAATAAATGAATTGAATCACTTACAGACAGTAGGCACCGACGAGAGCCAAGTCGAGGGAGTCAAGGTTGTATAAGTACCAGAGTTCTTCGAGCTGAATTGTGAACATGTCTTCACCCGCGAAATGATTTTTTGTAACTTTCACACAGATCAAAAAGTCATCAAATTCCTTTGTGGTTTTCATGTACCAACTATGGAGTTGTCGCATACATGTCGGTAGAAACTTTATCTGATCACCTCGCAGCAGGGACCTCCCCCATTTCCATTTCCATGAATCATCTACATCAGACGGAAAGAGATTTTCGTTGTCCAGTTGAGCAAGAGTAATACCAGCATCTGCAGCAAAGTCCTTCTTCAAGGATAAAGTAGGAATTAGGTCCGTCACGGAGCCATGACCACTGGGTATAACTACGAGCGGGGCTATCGACTGGTTTGCCTGTTGTCCGAGCTGGGCAACGTCTCTTTTCCCTCTGGCACTACTACTTCTCGTCTTGGGAGAGCTACTACTTTTACTCAGAGCTCGTAAATAGTTATCTGGCTTATTTTTCTCATATTGCGATGGTTCCGTGATGAATCCAATAGCCCACTTGTTTTCCTTTGCAGTAAATGTTTGCTTTTCCTCGGGCTTTTTCCGTGCAAGCTGTCTTTTTGTGTCTGCATCCACCCACGCATCCAATTGCTCTTTAGTCATGTCGCAAGCTCTGAGGTCGTCAAGGCTTTTGGGTACTTTTGGGAGGGGCGAACGTCGGGGGTCTCGCCCGAATCCCATGGACGACGAAGTGGCGCCCTTCCTATGTCGGGGCTCAGGAGTCGGCTCATGCGGCGGTGGAGTCGGCTCATGCGGCGGCGAGTGGCTGACGCGGCGGTGGAGTCGGCTCACGCGCGGCGGAGTGGGCTGACGCGGCGGTGGAGTCGGCTCACGCGGCGGTGGAGTCGGCGCACGCGGCGGCGGAGACGACTGATGCGGAGGCGACTGATGGTTGTCGTCCCCTTCATCGTCATCAGGTGGTGAATCGTGAATTGGCGGAGACGATGGTGGCCTTGGCGCCCAGCCTGCAAACTTGATGTATTTCTTCCGCCATAGAATTAGACCACCCACGACGTCCCCTAGCACCGACTCATCATCAGCTCTTGGGAACTCAAGGTTCAGTGATTCATATCCTTGTACAACTTGATCCACGCCGACACGAGCAAATCCATCTGGAATGGCATTGCCAAGCCACGATGCTGTAGAGTCAATGGAGAATGCATAGCCGTCCGCCGCCTTCATGGATAAGTTAAATACTGGGACATGCAGCTCACAAGTTGTTTTCTCCGTGATATAATCCACGGGGTAACTTGTCTCATCATCACCGACCATAACCGAGGAAGCCACGCTGCTTCTGCGATGCGATGGGCCGCCTTGACATCTAATCCGCGGTAGAGGATGCAGTCATTAATGCATACCGGGCATTCATTCAAATTCTCATACTTCTCACCGCGGTAGAGGATGCAGTCATTAATACATGCATGTATCTTCTGCACATCTAATCCTAGAGGGCAGATAATCTTCTTTGCTTCATACGCACTCTCGGGCAATTCGTTACCAGCCGGCAGCTTGTCCTTCACTATTTTCAGTAAACTCCCAAATCCCTTGTCAGATAAACCATTCGCTGCCTTCCATTGCAATAATTCCATTGTGGTACCGAGCTTTGTGTTGCCATCTTCGCAAGTTGAGTACAACTTTGTTTTGTGATCCTCTAACATGCGCTCCAACTTCAACTTCTCAAGTGTAGTTTCTGCTAGGGTATGTGCATCAACGATGACCCCACGTAAATCATCATGTATGATGGGATCATCTGGTACCTCTTCATCATCAGCTTCCCCTGTTGGGTTACCAACATATTCAGGGTACATGTAGTTGTCATCGTTCTCTTCTTCTTCGTTATCTTCCATCATAACCCCCTTTTTCTCCGTGCTTGGTCCAACAATTATAGTCGGGCATGAAACCAGAAGTTATCAGGTGGAGGTGAATTATGTCTGTGTTAGGGTAATCCTTCTCATTCCGACATTTCTTGCATGGACAACACATAAAACCATTCGGCCCCTTGTTATCCTTAGCCACATTGAGAAAAGATTGCACGCCATCCATGTACTCTTTAGAGCGTCGGTCAGCGTACATCCACGGATGACTCATCTGCAAATCACCGCTAAAACCCATTACGATAAACCAACATAATAGGAAACATATCATATTCATTAATACAAGTTCATCACATTAAAACCAAAGTATAGTAGTGACCAAATGTAATACATAGTTCTCATAAAACATAAATTAATTGAAACTAGAATACAACTATCTAAAGAATTTAAATCCAACAACAAATGCGATCAGAATCACAACTAAGGTAACTATTGAACCAACAGCATAATGATACCAAGCCTCTTGACTAATGACATATTTTCTAATCTTTCTAAGCTTCAAGCGCATTGCATCCATCTTCATCTCGTGAACAGCGACGACGTCGGTAAGCTCGACCCCGTGAGTATCAACGATGTCGGCAATCTTCAAGTCCAATACCATCTTCTCTTCTAGGCATTGGAGACGAAGATCTTCACTTATCTTCAATTTTGCTTTCAAATCGTTGTTTTCTTTTTTTAAAAACTCTACAATAGGGTCGGCTGGAATTTCCGGTTCAACTACCTCCTAAATAAAAATATATCTATGTCAATTTGATCGGCATGATTGTTATAAACACGAAACAAAATAAATAGTGATAAAAATATACCACATCCGAATCATAGACCGGACGAGGGCCGACGGGGACGGATATCAAAACCATTACACTATACATAAAAAATATAAGAAAATTATACAAGAAAAATAATTATGCATTCAAATCATACAAGTAATTTTGTAAAATAACAGATAAAATAAGAGGCTCACCGAAGTGGTGCCGGTCACGGGATGGCGGGGGCTATCGACGGCGGTGAGGACCGAGACGACACTAAAATCCACAAATAATAAATTAATTTGAGCTCAAAATACATTAAAAAAAATGAACTACCTAGCTTAGGCATTTCATCAAACATCTAGGTAGCACTATAAAAATGAAATGAGCTAAACTTGTATGGAAAGGGCTAAAATTCGGCCGCCGGGTGAAAGGATCAAGTGTTGCTAACCCTTGGAGAGATGGGTGCCGTCTATCTTGACAAATCTTGGAAAAAAATGGGGCTACACTTGAGCTTGAGAGAGGAAACAATGAAGATGAGCTTGAGAGTTCAAAAATGGTGGCTGGCTCGGGGTGGGAGATGATATAGCGGGACCTCTAGTCCCGGGCTGTACCACGGCCCAGGACGAAAGGTCCACCCTCCTGTCTCCACCCTGCCGCTGACTGCCTCGGTCCCGGGTGGTATCACGGCCCGGAACTAGAGGTGCCCTACAGCCCGGGACCCGACCTGCACAGCGTCGGAGCAGCCGGCCCGGTACTAGTTCCCTCCTCTAGTCCGGGTTCAAACCACGCCCGAGACTAGAGCCCAACACCCCTCTCCACCAAAGCTCCTGTTTCCACTAGTGTCATGCTCCCTTTTAGTGGAAACTCAGTCAGATTTAACCTCGTTTATATGTTTACCTGAGACTAAAGACGTCGCCTTATGCTCCCTCTCATCAGCGCTCGCCTTCTCATGGCGGCGTCCCTTATTGACATCCTTGTCCCTGTCAGTTGCCCCAACACATGACACTAGCATGGTTCTCCGGTCCATCTACGGAATATGTATGCTCGTCATAGTATGATTGTGCAACAAGCTCGGAGGCGCCATCGCTCGCCTGATACGCCATCCGTTCCTAATTATAAGTAACTTTTTTCTGAATCAATGTATCTGGGCGCGTTTTAGTGTGTTGATTCCAGGGATTTGGTTACCGGTCGTTAACCGGATTTCTCAGCCACCCTCGGTAAATGTGTTTACCGGGTGAAAAATCCAAGTACGGTTGAATTTAAGCCAAATTCTTTCTCATAAAATCATTTTTTTAAAGTTTTGTGCTTACATTTCAAATGTTTGTCCGGGAATCTTGGCCGGTAACCGGCCAATATTTACTGGTAACCACGTTTACCGGAATTCCCGGCCTCCTCCGAGAAGAAAAACCAAACCGGTAACCAAAACCTTGGTTGATTCACACATTTCAGTCCATACGTAGTCCACATTCAAATATCCAAAACATTTTATAATTTGGAACATAGTGAGTACATCATACATCTACTACTTACCCATCTCTGGCCAACAAATCAAGTTGATTTCTGTTGCGGTCACGATGGCGCGACAGACAGAGCTAGCTGCCGCCAATTTCCGTGTGGTTTCTTATTTCAACTTGCACATGCTGATATGCGTTTGATGGTGTGTGCCCTCGATACCTTTAGAAAATATACAATTATGTGTTCTTTTTCGAACTCTAGAATTACTATCTTTTCGTAACTAAAATTCTAATACTATTACTACCTTGGTAACAACATACGCCTGATTGCTATGACAATCGCAAACAACCATCCAGTTTTAGCATCAGGTTCATGCAGCAAGAACAAAAAGAGAAAACCTTAATCGGACGAGCAGCTACATATAGCGAGAAAATAAATATATGTAAGTCATTTGAACAATAACCACGCAAGAATGATAGATCAAGAGCCATGATATGGTTGTATGCATCAACTGATGCAAAGGTTGGAATTTATCCTCTTAAACGAAAAAACATCTAGAAGCACAAGAAAAAAAACAAGGGTAGAAAGTGGGTGAAATAACAAAACCGGTATGGCAAAGAGGGATAAATCGAGATATCATACCCAGCTGTTGCGTCCATGCTTGAAAGCCGGAGATAGAAGGTGTCGCTGCCGAACTGTTCACCAATTTTACCCATGTCGAGCAACCCCTCTGACCACACGTCCACACCAAGCACCTTGTCGAGCCTCCTCCGGACCTGCCGCTGCTCAGGTTGGCGTGCGTGTACCCCACGCAGGAGCAGTTGTGGTTGCACTCTACCGCGCACTCCTCGATTGTACTCCTGCCACCTCCGGCCAGCGCAAACCTGCTCGGCGACTTCATTCCCAGCAAGGCCAAGAAGTTATTGCTGCACCCCTGCTGCTCCTTCCGCTGGCACCCTGCTGAGAACTTGCCGTCAGTCCACTCCTTCATGTTTGTCGGCTCGAAGCCGTCGAGGCA
This sequence comes from Poa pratensis, assembly GCA_947311845.1. NCBI lineage: Eukaryota > Viridiplantae > Streptophyta > Magnoliopsida > Poales > Poaceae > Poa > Poa pratensis. Next base: position 45,122,438 of record CAMZMU010000075.1, read on the forward strand.
TTTGCACGTTGAGAGAGGCTTGGCCGTCTCATCGCAATAGCCGTTCAGGCCACAAAATTCTAGTAAGCGCATTCGGCGGACGGCCACTTCCAAAGGACAGCCCACGCCGACGTTGTTCTGCTCCAACTCTGGAGCTGGTACTCTCCCATGTGGGTCACCATGTACCTGGTGTGTGCGGCACCTTCTGAGTGTTGGAAATAATCCAACTTGTCTTGTCGGAAACGCAAGGTTGGCTGGTTACTTTCCTAGTTAAGTGTCTACAGGCTAGGCAAGTTAGCTAGTACGTGAGTTATGGAAACAGGAGTCCTAGTTTGATTTGGTGTTAAACTAGTGCTACGTGTGAGTTTTGGTATGTGTCCGAGTACTACTTCGAGTAGGTGTAGGTCGGTTTGGCTGGCTATGCGTGTATATAAGCATAGCATTGGGTGTAAGAAGATTGTACCGTGATATTACAAGAGAAAATTGAGAGAAATAAAGAAAAACAAAGGGCACGATACGAGCCCTTGGCGATAAGATTTTGAGTGTGTCGTGTTCGTGATATTTTGATGTGAATCGATCCTGTGGACGAAACCTAACAATTGGTATCAGAGCGAGGTCAAAGATTTGAAGTCACGCTTGCCCCGAGGAGGCGACCCGTACTAGCGCCTCGGGCGGGCGATCGTCGTTCAACGGAGCGACATAGAGGAGACGGCAGGGGTTGTCCTTGGCAAGTCGGTGGAGGTAGGCGATCGTTGGTGGGAGCGGTGGTGCCGAGGCGCGGTACCGTAAAATCTCGTCAAGATCGTCGCGCGGGGGAGTATGAAAGAGGTCGTAAAGGTGTGCACACGGGTTCTTGAAGATGCGTCCAAGAGCTCATGGTTGTGAGTTTTTCTACGGCAGTTGCGTTACTGGTGGAGAAAATTGTGTGCAGAAGCGAGCAGAAAAAAGGAAATTGTGTCCTTGCGTTTCCCTCGTGATCGAAGTTCCAGCGAGTTCGTATATGGAAGTTGTGTTGCCCGTATACGGCAAGTTGTGTTGCTGCTGGACCAGTAGAATTGCCGCGAGATCATGCGTTCGACTTGAGCAAAGGTAACGAGTTTCGGCGAGTTCATGTACGGAAAGATGTGTTGCGCGTACATGACGAGTTGTGTTGCCGCCGAACGTGAAGTGTTGTTCGGTAAGATGCGTTACCGACAACAAGGATAATGTGTGAACTTGTGTCCAAGTGCTGGTCTGCGGGAGTTCGTTGCAGCGGAAGCACGTCACGGTCGAGGTACTCCAGTGAGCTATATCTCCAAGGGGCGAAGACGTGAGACGTCACGGTCGAGGTGCTCCAATGAAGGTGTACCTCCAAGGAGCGAAGACGTACGCGAAGACAAGATGGCGGGTGGCTATCAGTGTGTCTCAACGAGAAGATGACCAACGTGAAGATGAATGCGAACCGGTTAAGATGTGTTCCTGCATGAGGCTATGTGTTTAGTCTGCATGTGGCACGCTAAGATGCGGCAGCGTGGGCTGGTAATCCGGATAACGCGTTGAGTTGAGTCGTCGAGTTGTGAAGCTGCAGCGAGTCAAGATCACGAAAAGCACGAGGAGACGACAAGTTTGGATTAGGGGGAGAATGTTGGAAATAATCCAACTTGTCTTGTCGGAAACGCAAGGTTGGCTGGTTACTTTCCTAGTTAAGTGTCTACAGGCTAGGCAAGTTGGCTAGTACGTGAGTTATGGAAACAGGAGTCCTAGTTTGATTTGGTGTTAAACTAGTGCTACGTGTGAGTTTTGGTATGTGTCCGAGTACTACTTCGAGTAGGTGTAGGTCGGTTTGGCTGGCTATGCGTGTATATAAGCATAGCATTGGGTGTAAGAAGATTGTACCGTGATATTACAAGAGAAAATTGAGAGAAATAAAGAAAAACAAAGGGCACGATACGAGCCCTTGGCGATAAGATTTTGAGTGTGTCGTGTTCGTGATATTTTGATGTGAATCGATCATGTGGACGAAACCTAACACTGAGAGGGTATAGCTGACGTACATCTCATCGTCGTTGTCGATGAAGGCCATGTAGATGATAATGGAGCTGGTGTTGGTTTGAGAGTATTGACGTTCGCTCCTTACCAGGTAACCCCCCCCCCCCCCCCCCCCCCAAGTGCCGGTGCGAGCCACTGTGTGTCCCCCGTCTCGGAGGTCCATCTGGAGGAGGTTGCCCACGTCAACCCCGAAGGAGAAGCGCCCCGGCGACGGGTCGTTGGAGCTCTTCCAAGACACCAGGCGCTCATTGTCGACGCGTGTCCCGTACCTAAAGAGGATCTTCATCCCAGGAATGAACGAGTCAGTCACGTGTTCAAAGCTCTGCCACAGCATGGTGCCATTTGGTGAGCGGATGACGAGGTTGCCGGTGTTCAAAAGCACCGCCGTTGGTGTAGACAAGCCGATGACACTGACCACATTGGTCGTCGTCCAAACGACATGGCCATCACCGTCGGAAAGAACGAGATTGGAATTGTTTGTGAGGGAGAGCAATGGTGTAGAGGAAGTGGTGTTGATTGCCTGGGTTTCTCGGTTGGCTACCCACACAACGGTAAGCTCGGGAATATCGTTGTACCATATGCCAAGGTAGAACTTCGATGGAGTGGAATTGGAGGGGCTGAAGAAGCCCAAAGCGAAGGCTCCACCGTCGGAGACGATGGTGTTTCCCGGGGACAGCGGCTGGCCAGGGACAAGCCGGTCAACGGAAGTGCCCAAAGGCAGGAATAGAATGATCAGGGCTGTGGTAAGGCTGGCGAGAGCCAGCGAACCCATCGATTGATCGGGCCAAAATCTTAGTACTACGCACCAACAAGCTGTGTGCTATATACTGAATACTGACCTTGCTCAATGGGAGAAAAACACTTGCATCGAACCTTGGTCTACGAGCTAAATATGCTCTCACAAACGCAGCATACAGGAACGTTCGATTGCGGAGGCAGATGATTAAATAATGCAAGGGTTTGCAAATCTTGCAGGGTTTGTTTGGGAGTCGAGTGTGTTGGAGTTTTCCTTTGAGCTGTCCACGTCGAAGTTGAGATGCCACCGTCAATAGGGATTAGATATAGCTATAGATTGTTTCTTATCGGAAAAAAATACATCATCATATGCACCCACCAACATAATAATTACCGAGTTGTGCAGATTTAAGATTAACAAAATCAGCACAGTTGTCATTGAATACGCCGTGTCCCACTGAAAACATCCGTGTTAACGAGACACGCATAATTTTCACAAAAGAAAAACGAGACACACATAATTAATTAATGAAAAGTCTACGTACAGTCCAGTTTTTAGGGAAAATGTAAGATCGGTTCCTAGCGGCCGGGTTGTGCTTCCGCATCGGATATCCCCTAAGAGCAACTTCAACGGCACCTCCAAACAATTCCAAAGGTTTAATGGGTTCGGATAGAAAATCGGCCCCTGCGGCACCCACCCACCCTCCATACTTGGGCGCTTGCTCGGGAGCCCCGTACAAGGCCTCGGGGGCTTGCATAAACACGGGGCGGTACGTAGAGGCTGGTGGTCGTTTGTCGCCCACCCCATCCTCCAATTTTCTCTAGCCGCCAATTCGCACCATCGCTGTCACATCCTCTAGTTTTCCTTTCAGTTTTCCACGTCGGAGTTGGGATGTCACCGTCACTGTGGATTAGACATAGCTATAGCTTGTTTCTTATTGGAAAAAGTACATCATCATATGCACGCACCAACATAATAATCACCTAATACAATACATGCAAGTATAAGTACATTATCATGAGACAAATATATATTAGGGCCTCCCGAGCCGCCCCTGGACAACTCAGAAGGCAACCAGCATCGCCGCCTCTAAAGCGTCCCACCGCACATCCTTCCACCCGTCGCCACCGGAGGAGTCCGTCTGGAGGAGGATGACAACGGGGAGGCTCCTCCAGCCACCTCCATCTCCCCTCCACCTCTCCCATGCAGCCCCCGTTGTCCGTGGACCTAACGCGCCAGCTGCGCCGGCACGGCTTGCTGTACGCAGCTCGCCGACTTGCATAATTTATTACTCTTGCAAGAAATAAAATTTACAGAAAAGAGTAGCTTTTACTTTATTTCGGTACTCTTGCAATTAAGAGTACCAGTGCTGAAAACATCAAGTTGTGTTACTTTACTAATGTGTCCAATGCGTAATTTATTTCTACTCATATCAGCTCACCTAAAATTACTGCAGAATTTTGAGATAAATCAAGGCTTGCTCAACTTAATATCAAGGATCAGTTTGGAGATACAACTCCATTAGGATGCAGCCATGCACTTGCATGACTTTTGCGATTTGTATTTGTAGAAGTTCAAAAATATTGAGAATGATGTTGTTAAGCTTAAGTTATTTTCTTATGTGGCAGAGCTAAGAAGTGGCTCTTGCATTTGCCTAATAATACTATGCAAAAAAGTTTTTAGTGTAAAGTAGTACCCTCCTACTAAAATTGGTGACAAGCCGGTGGCCGGACATGCTCAACGGAAGGAACACCAGAAAGATCAGCGCTGCGATGCAGGCCAGGGTCGTTGAGGCCAAAATCACAGCACTAACTAACTAGGCTATTGATGACGCTAAGTGGTTAGGCTTGCATCGACAGAAGCAGAAAATGCTTTGACGAACGAGAAGGACTCGTTCCAGCAGCCACACGTGTTCGATTGCCAAAGCAGATGATTGAACAATGCAGTCTTTTGCAGTTTTAGTAGTGAAGACGACATCTCAGCAAGAGTTGGTATGGCACCATCTCTGTTGATTAGTCAGGCTAGTGAATAAAAGATTAAGCTATAAAGGCCCGGGCGTCTGCTCAGCTCCAGCTCCGTCTCTGCTGGATCTTGTTAGGAAAAAAAATCGTACATATAAGATTAAGTTCTTAAGCGAACAAATCCCAGTAATTAATTAAGTAAGGAAGCCTGATTTTCATGCCGCCATAATGCTAGTATTTCATCGTTTGTCATGCTTCTTTGGGACTCGTTCTGGGTATGAACCACACTAAATCAACTTGCAATGTCTTTGTGATGATTGGAAATCCACTGCACGGCTGTTCAGATGACTTGCAGCTTAGACTTCTAACCTCCATCTGCACGTACCTGTGGCGGTATGTCTGTTGCATTACAATTTACAATAGCAGGAGAAAAATACACACCGCCACCACTTTCATTGAGTTGTTTTTTCTTTGAGTCCTGTAAATTTTTGAAAGCACCTCCAGATCTTGCTTTTTTAAACTGTAAACTTCTATAGATGACAAAAAAAGGAATACATAACATATTTGAAGATATTGACTACTAAAGAACATGACATTCGTTGACATTCTGTTCATCCAGACAACCTTTCGAATAGTGTCTGATACATCTAAAAGTTCTTTTCAAGAAAATTTTGATACATCTAGAACAAAACAATTATTATTTTATCGGCCCTCAATCTTTGTAAGTGTAAAACTGTTCGCGGAAGCCTGAATATCATTTCTGATTTGCTCCATTTCAATACTTCGTCGCGCAAAGTAAGTCGGGTGTTTGGGAGCTGGAAGTGTAGTGCTTCCATTCTCTAGGACGAACACAACAGATGACATGAGTGGCCTATCATCTGGGTTCTCCTCTACACACATGAGTGCTACATGGACACAAAGCAACACTTCGTCGGGTGAACAAGTATCCCTGATACATGAGTCCGGTAGTTCCTCAGTCTTGTCTTCCTTCCACATATTCCATGACTAGAGAAAAACAACAAAAAAGAACAACATATTCATATTTATTTAGTTTGTCAGTCTACAAATGAAAGAATTTTGTCCATTTCTAGAAATTGAACTTTAGAGAAGTCATGTGTGTACTCACGTAGACTGTAAGACTAGGGAATCCCATTGTTCGACAATTGGTGTTTCTTCGTATACCAGTTACAACCTCTAGTAGTAACACACCAAAGCTATAGACGTCAGACTTGGTAGAGAACACACCTTCCATCGCATACTCCGGAGCCATGTATCCACTGCTTTAACATTTCAATTGTAGGAGTTAAAGGGGATTCAGGTTAGTAAAAGAATTAAATAATATGAGTATTTCATAATTCATACTCACTATGTTCCGACAACTCATTGGGTATTTGCATTTTGCTGGTTATCACTAAAGATCCTTGCCATACCAAAATCTGCTATCTTGGGTTTCATATCTGCATCTAGCAAAACATTTGCAGCTTTAAGATCTCTATGAATTATGGTGAACCTTGAGTCTTCGTGAAGATAAAGTAGTCCCCTTGCAACCCCTTTGATTATACTAAATCGTGTGGTCCAATCCAAGAACAATTTTCTTGAGTCATCTAAGCAAAGTAACAAGCGTAAGCAAACATAGTTTTTTACTTGTCTTAGGAAATCATTGTAAGTTATTAGAAATGTACCAAAAAGGGTAGCATCTAAGCTCTTGTTAGGAAGATACTCATATATCAGAAGCTTTTCAACTCTCTCATCACAACATCCAAGAAGTCGAACCAAGTTTCTATGTTGCAATTTGGCAATTAGAATTACTTCATTTCGGAATTCTTTTGTTCCTTGTTGAGAATCTTTGCTCAACCTCTTGATTGCAACTTCTTGGCCTGCTAATATTCCCTGTAGAAATACAATGGGTATCTTATATTTTAATTTCAATACGAACAAAAATAGTTACCCTCACTACAATGAATAACGAGAAACTACATATTTAGCGAGTTACCTTGTATACTTTTCCAAAACCTCCATGTCCAATCATGCATGTTTCAGAGAAATTGTTGGTTGCAAGTGCAATTTCTTCTAATTTTACAAATGGAAATTCTTGATCATGTGGAGGGTTTCCTTCTTCAGCTTCATTGGATATACTCATACCATCTAATCTTTTGTTCTCTTGCTTTCTCCATTTTTTGTTCTTGCCTGCCCCCAAAATGTTAAGAGTCATTTTGCTTCTAATGAGCGCACCATAAACATAAAAAGGAAAAAATTAGAACTATTGATGCTAGTATTATACTCCCTAATTTATGGGCTCTTAGAACTAGGGCAAATTACCCACGAGGCATGTGTGCCATCATGGGACAGCGGCATACCGAAAATTTATGGGTATCTATTATGACACATAAAAGTTAGTTCCACATGCTAAAAAATTGACCATGATAACCTTCTCTCTAGGATAAATACAGACGCATAGCACCGATTCCAGCCGTTCCTCTTGTATTCCAACCAAGGTTTCGGTTACCGGTAGGAAAATTTTCCCGAGGAGGGTCGAGATTTCCGGTTACCGGTGTCACCGGAAAATCCCGACCAGTTACCGGACAAATTTGAAAACCAAAATTCAAAAATTCAAAAAAATTGGTTCCTAGTATGACCATCTATCGAAAGTTTTTGTTAACATCAACAAATTTCATAAGATTCAGGATTTTTTACCGATATGACCATTTCCCATGGGTGCTCGTGATATTTGGTTACCGACCGGTAACCGGATTTCCCGACTGATAACCAAAACGCTGATTCCAACCCGCTTTGACTCCGAGTATGTCTAGACCATTGCGTGAATATAGAAAGCGGAAATATGAATAGCACGATGATTGACGTGGCTCATTCTATGTAGAGAGAGAACGGGGGGCGTGTGCGGACGTGTGCATGCATGTGTGCTAATCTTTTATGTAGAATCCATCTTGTTCACCGGCTACAAGATTGCATGTTATAGTCGCTAAACCATGCCGATCAGCCGATAAACCATACCATTGAATTTTAACCATGCAAGGGAGAGGCAGATGAGCACCAGAACACCACTACCCAAAACGGGTAGCACAATCCTCGTTACATTGCTCTTTATACTTTTACCTGCGATCATACACGCCATTAAAATGAAAATAGTAGATGGGCAGTATGTGAGCAAAGTCAAAACCAGAAGTAGAAAGAGGGAGAAACTGAAATTTGTTACCAGCTGCTGTGTCCATGCCTGCAAGCCGCAGATAGAACGTCTCGCCATCGGACTCTACCGCTAACTTTCCAGTGTCAACCAACTCCCCAGCCCACACCAAGCATGCCATCGAATCTCATCCGGACATGCCCCCACTCACATTGTGATACACGTACCCAACACAGGAGCAGTTATGGTGGCACTGCGCGGCGCACTCCTCTATCGTACTTTGGCCCCCTCCGACGAGCGTGAACTTATCCGGTGGCTTCATCCCCGGCAAGGCCAAGAAGTTGTCTCCACACCCGTGTAACTGCTCCTTCCGCCGGCATCCTGCCAAGAACCTGCCACTAGTCCACTCCTCCATGTTTGCCGGCTCAAAGCCATCTAGGCACTTGCACGTTGGGTTTTGCACCACCGTCTCATCGCAGTAACCATAGATGCCACAGTAACTGTAGCGATTGCATTCAGCAGACGGCAACTTCCAGATGACATCCCACGCTGATGACCTGCTGCTCCAGCTCTGGAGCTGAACCTCGCCAGAGTAGGTCAGCACTATCCTTGTGTGTGGGGCGCTGTCAGCGAGGGTGTAGGTGAAGTAGATCCCATCGTCGTTGTCGACAAAGGCCATGTACATGATAAAATCACTGACGTTGAAGGCCTCCCCGTTAACACCCTTCACTGGGTACCCTGACCATGGGGTGGCGCGGGCGACCAAGCCCTCCCCGTCCCACAGGAATATTTGGAAGGGCGTGTCTGGGTCGCTGCCGTAGGAGAAACGCCCCCGCGAGGGGTCGCCGGGGCCCTTCCAGGATGAAAAACGATCATCCATATTGTGCGTACTATACTTGATCCAAAACTTCATGCCAGGGAGGAGTGTATCTGTGCGGTGTTCAAAACTCTGCCACAGTGTGGTGCCGTTTGAAGAGCGGATGACGAGGTTGCCGGTGTTCAGAAGCACCGCCGTCGGGGGAGAAGGCCCTAGTACAGCAGAAATGTTGGTCGTCGCCCAAAGGACTCGTCCATCATCGTCACTGTTAGAAAGAACGAGATTGGAGGTGTTGGTGAGAGAGAGCATCGGTGCAGTGGAAGTGATGTTGGTGGCTGGTGTTTCTCAGTTGGCGACCCACACGACGGTGAAGTCAGAAATATCGTTGTACCATATGCCAAGGTACAGCTTGGCCGGAGTGGAATTGGAAGGGTTGAAAAAGCCCAAAGCGAACACTCCGCCGTCGGAGATGATGGTGTTGCCAGGGGTCAGCGGCTTGCCGGGGACAAGCTGGTCATCGGAAGCGCTTAAAGGGAAGAACAGCATGATGAGGGCCGTGATGCAGCAGGAGAGAGCCAGCGAATCCATTGATGGATCAGGCCAAACTCAGTCTTAGTACTAGGTTCCAGCTAGCTAAACGGTTCCTATATATTGGTGCTGCTGGATGGGAGTATAAGTATTAGCATGGAACCTTGGTCTACAAGGAAAAAAATTCTTCCACAAACGCAGCATCCTCGAATGTTCGATGGCAGAAGCAGATGACTGAATAATGCAATGTCTGGCATTCTAGATGGGTTGGTCTCGAAGCCGAGTGAGTTGCAGTTTACATTTCAGCTGTCCACGTCCGAATTGGGATGCCAGTCACTGCTGAGTGCTGACTAGAAAGCTGGATTTGTGTCCTTTTGTATTTTAGAAATTTCTACTCTAGTTTTATAGACATACATAAAAACATACAAGGACTGTATGAGAATATGTCCCACTTATTAGGTGGAGTAAACTATGATACCCTTTTATTTGACATGATTAGTTGTAATCTACATCATTGATTCGCATGATCGCATCCAAAATGGTAATATACTTAAGTTTTTTTCGAAATGGGGCTGTACCCTTGCATGTGCATCAAGTGATGCACACAAATTTTTATTGCAAACTTTAGTACATCAAGTTTACAAATTATTGATCACATAAGGTTGAAACATAAATCAACCAACGAAAAATGACAATATAAAGCAACTAGGCATCCCTAAGTCGACTAATATGCTGTCACGAAGCCCAGCTGAATATATCCTTGAGCGACTAACAAAATCCGTGTACACCCTGTAACCATGAGGTCCCCGCTGATTCAGTGGAAGAAGAAACACTCATTTTTCTGAATCCAATGGGCGGATATATTTTAAGCTGGCGAGTACTTCTTATGCTTCATCCATCCTAACTATATATAAAAGCGTGAAGCAATCGGGCCACTGTAGCTTCTGTAGCAGCGACGTAGCAGTGCCCAGCCACCTCTCGACCGTCCGATCGCCGATCCGACGGCCCGGAGACGACCACGACACTGTAGGTGGAACAGTATCCACCCCGCGCCGTCCGTGGCCGATCGGACGGCCCGCAGAAGCCATCCGTGACGGTTTTGCAGAAAAGCCCTTCCAGAAAGCAGAAATCAAACCCGCAGTCCACACTTTTCCGCGGGGAAGGACGTGCTTGCAAATTTCCCAGACCTCAGGGGCCCCGGTGAAAAACAACCACCGCTTTCCCCCCTCCCCTCCTCCACGCGTGCGCGGCCGAGGTCGCCGCCGGCCGCCGACGCCTCCCGCCGTCGCTGCAGGACTCCCCGATCCAATCCAGCGTCTCCACGAGCTCCGCCGCATCCGCCTCCATCTCCTCGCCGTAGATCGGCCGCTGCGCCGCCGCATGGGCGCCGGAATCGTCGCCGCGGACACCGCCGTCCTCCGTCGCTTCCGTGCATCGCGGCGTCGCTCCGGCGACCCATCGGGGGCGGCGCCGCCAGCAACGGGTCGAGCGCGACGAGGCGCATCGAACGCGCCCAGCGGCGCGTCCCGAGACGCCGCAGTGCGCCGGCGGCGAGCTCTCCCCCGCTGCGGCTGGCGCTGGCCACTGTGACGTCAGCAATACGTCACAGTGGCCCACACGTCAGTTTTTTTCTTTTTTTCTTTCTGTATTTAGAAAATTTCTAAAAAAAATGCAGATTTTTTTCCCCCTTTTTTTTTCCCTTTCTAAATTTAGAAAATTTCTACAAAATTGCACATCCAAAAAAACTTTATACACAGCCCTTTTTTTCTCCTTTTAAAAAAAAAAAAAACTAAAAAACTTTATACACAGCCCTTTTTTCTCTCTCTCTTTTCCTTTTTTCTTTCTGAATTTAAAAAATTCTAAAAAAATGCAAATCAAAAAAAAAACTTTATACACAACCCAACAATATTTAAAATACATTAAAATGGCCACAAAAAAAATAAATGGTAGCCATTTACGACATATGATCGAAACTCAATTTCAAAATTTTGAATTTTAAAAAAATCTCTTCAGACCCGACCTTTTTTGCAAACATCATGCAAATTCAAATCAAAAAAAAAAAAACCCATTTACACCAATATTCGAAGAATTAACAATTTTCAAACGTACATTCCACCCTAAAAAAAAAATACATACATGTAAATAAATAATACAATATATCCAGAGAGTCCCAAATTTAACAAATTTTAAGACTATCCCCAAACAATTTACACAGAGTTATATATGAGTAATATGCTCAACAAGTTCCAAAATCAACAGATCTTAAAACTATCCCCACAAAATTTACACCAAAAACCACCAACTTTCAAATTTGGATATTAACTCTACCGCTATAAAACAAATTTGGATATTTCAAAAATTCATATGCCTTTCAATTCTAGCCATTTTACTAACGTAGAAGTAATTAAAATCAAAAAAATATTCCAACTCAATAAATTTCCGCAATCCATAGATCTACGTAATCCATACACTTTCCAAAAACAAATTCTCTTTACATCAAATATACATAATTTTTAAACATCGCTGATTTTCAATGTGAATTTTGCCACATGGGAAATTGACTCCATTTCGAAATCTAATCAATATTCAAAAATTTCGACTCTACCGCCACAACAGTGCAAACAAACTTAAATATTTCAAAATTTCAGCTGCATTTCAAATCTAACAGTTCCATTGACATCAAAATATTACGGATCCAAAAAAACTTTCCAACTTTAATAATTTCCAATGCCTAAAGAATTTCCAAACACAACATCTCTTTGCATCCCACCTAAACTCAAATTTACGAAAAAAATTTAAATACCGACATTTTCCAACTTAAATTTTTCACCACGGGTGCGGCGAATTTCGCCTAACGGGCGCGGCATTGCCGCGCTAAGATGTCTAGTATAGCTAAAATAGTGAACGAAGATTCAGCATCGGCGTGGTTGGAAATATTTCAAGTAACTTGGAATCATGGATGATTGAGCCAGATATGGTATATGTTGCCTATGCAATTATTTTACGGAGTCTTTTCTTGCGGGGACGATGAATTAATATTTGTACTATATTCCTGCAGAACAGATCCTTCTGAGTTTTGATTGTGTATTGCACTGTTACATGTTCCGCTATCTAACATACGGTTCTGATCTTGGTCAACAAACTAGACCTACGACCAGAGCAAGCTGTCCTGGATTACTGTGAGGTGTTTATGCTTAAACTATCCTCATCTTAGACCAGTCTATGTGCTTATCTTAATTCAAAACGCTGAATGTCACACCCTAATTTTTGTATGTCCATGTACAGTTTTCCTTCGAGTAAACAAAAATTTCCATCCAGACAACAAAAGAAAAACAGCAACACGTAATCAACTCTCATGGGGATTGTTGATGGTCATATTCTCCGTTCAACATCATAATTAGTAATTTTCTGTTGCTAACAACTCCAAAGAAAAAGAATAAGAAAGATGGCGACCTCGAACCAATCGATGCATTCCATTTTGTTTCTATAACAAGCAATGTTTTAAATTCATATAAGACTACATCACCATTATTTTACCGCCCGTGTATACCCGTAACTGTTATATTGTTCATAGAATTTTCGATATCAGATCTGATTTGCTCCAGTTCCGAGCTCCGTCGTGCAAAGTAGGCAGGACGGTTGGGCACTGGAAGTGTGGTGCTTCCATTCTCCAGGATGAACACAACGGCTGACATGAGTGGTCTGTCATCCGGGTTTTCCTGAACACATAGCAGTCCTACATGGATGCAAAGCAAAATTTGGTCCGGTGAACAAGTATTCAGGATAGACGAGTCAGCAAGTTCCTCGGTCTTCCCTTCCTTCCACATATTCCATGACTGAAACAATAAATAGATCAATGTTTTCTCATTATAGTTGTTGAAAAGACAAAAAAGTTTGAAAATAAGCATCCTCTTTTAAACTGAAACTCGAGAGAAAAATTGTGTATACTCACATAGACTATGAGGCTAGGAAAACCCATGATTTGACTACTGGAGCTTCTCTTTGTACCGGTTACAACCTCTAATAGTAGCACACCAAAGCTGTAGACGTCAGACTTGGTTGAGAAGATGCCTTCCATTGCATACTCTGGAGCCATGTAGCCACTACTTGACCATTGTACTCAAATAGGTTACAAGATAGGAGTTGAATTTGGTAAAAATTTAACCTGATCTATAAGTATAAAGGTTACTCACTATGTTCCGACGACACGTTGGGTATTCGCATTTTGTTGGTTATCGCCAAAGATCCTAGCCATACCGAAATCCGCTATCTTGGGTTTCATATCTGCATCTAGCAAAACATTTCCGGCTTTGAGATCTCTGTGAATTATGGTCAGTCTTGAGTCTTCATGGAGATAAAGAAGTCCCCTAGCAACTCCTTTGATTACACTAAACCGTGTTTCCCAATCCAACAACAATTTTCTTGAATCATCTGTAAAAATAGCAAATGTAAGCAAAACATGTTTTTGGGTTGTTTAGGAAATGATTGTGTCATTAGGATATGTACCAAAAAGAGTAGCATCTAAGCTCTTATTTGGCAGATACTCATAGATTAGAAGTTTTTCATCTCCCTCCCCACAACATCCAAGAAGTCGAACCAAGTTTCTATGTTGCAATTTGGCAATTAGAATTACTTCGTTCTTAAATTCTTTTGTTCCTTGTTGAGAATCTTTACTTAGCCTCTTGACTGCAACTTCTTGGCCACCTAACATTCCCTAGAGAATTTGAAGACAGACCATAGATTTGAATTTTATATGAGCAACTGAATCCTGGTAAATTCATAGGAAATAGTAGGAAATTATCAATTTATTAGAACAGCTACCTTGTAAACTTTGCCAAAGCCTCCTTGTCCAATCATACATGTTTCGGAGAAGTTGTCTGTTGCTAGCAGAATTTCCTCTAATCGTACAAATGGAAATTCATAATCATGTGTAGAAGTATCTTCCCCAAGTACTCCAGTACTATATAGTGATATCTTCCCATGTTTCGATTTTCTGTTCTTGTCTGCACGCACAATGTCATGGTCATTAGTTCTCTAACGAGTACACTATAATTTACGAAACAGAAGGTTCATTTCAACCCTCATAAGTCATAACTACTTATGTCCATCTACTTTTCCATCCTTGAACCCGCAAAACACTGCAAATAACCTAACAAGCACTTTTGCAAGCACGTGAAATTTACCTTTTAACTTTAACCATGCAAGGGAAATACATATGAGTATCATAGCGCTGCTTCCTAAAGTTGCCAGTACAATCCTAAGTGCATTGCTCTTAGCCCTTTTACCTGTGCAACACATGCATGCATATACCATAAAATTAGGCTAATGGAGGATGACGGAGAATATATGTTAGTCAAGAGAACAATATTAGTCAAAGGAGGGAGAAATCAAGGTTCGGTCCAAGAAGCCATCGCCACACCCACGCAGTGGCTCCATCCGCCGACACCCTGCTGAGAACCTACCATTGTTCCACTCCTCCATGCTCGCCGGCTCGAAGCCATCGAGGCACTTGCACGTTGGCACCACCACATCACAGTAGCCGTATGGACCACAGTAGCCATACCGGTAGCATTCTGGGGATGGCCACTTCGCGAGGACTAACCACACCGATGAGCTATTGCTCCAGCTCTGGAGCTGGTAATCACCAGAGTATGTCACCACGTACCTTGTGCGCGGAGCGTCATCGGAGACGGTGTAGGTGATGTAGATCTCCTCGTCGTTGTCGACAACAGCCAGGTAGACTATGATGGTCGCACCGGTGCTATCCTGCTGGTACTGTCGCTTGCTCTTCACCATGTACCCGGTCCACGGGCTAGTGCGAGCCACCGGTCGCGCCCCATCCCAGAGGAATATCTGGAGAAGCGTGTTCGGGTCGCCGCCATATGAGAAGCGCCCCGACGAGGGATCAGCAAGGCCCTTCCAGGCCACGAGGCGATCACCATTGGCACGTGTGTCATACCTGAGCCGGATCTTCATTACAGGAAGGAAGGTGTCACTTAGGTGGTCGAAGCTTTGCCAGAGTGTGGTACCGTTGGGGGACCGGATGACGAGGTTGCCGGTGTTTAGAAGCACCGCCTCGGTTTGCGAAGAGCTTGCTGCAGTGCCGACGTCTGTTGTCCAAAGGGCAGGACTCTCAC
Organism: Poa pratensis; assembly: GCA_947311845.1. Classification (NCBI taxonomy): domain Eukaryota; kingdom Viridiplantae; phylum Streptophyta; class Magnoliopsida; order Poales; family Poaceae; genus Poa; species Poa pratensis. The sequence goes on from CAMZMU010000075.1 coordinate 45,137,766, forward strand.
CGTTGGTGAGAACGAGATTGGAGCTGTTGGTGAGGGAGAGCATCGGTGTGGTACTGTTCGTGGCTGGAGTTTCCCGGTTGGCAACCCACACCACGGTGAGCTCCGGTATGCCGTTGTACCATATGCCCAGGTACAAACTGGCCGGAGTACTAGCGTTGGAGAGGTTGAAAAAGCCCAACGCAAAGGAGCCGCCGTCGGAGACGATGGTGGCGCCAGGGGAGAGTGAGTTGCCATGGACAAGCCGGTCGTCGGACACGCTCAACGGCAGGAAGACAAGGACCAGTACCGCGGTGAAGAAGGAGAGAGACAACCAATCCATGGGTCTTTGCCAGTACGCACTACAGGAAAACGGATAGTTGCCTACGGCTAAATGTATGCCGACGGCATTTTGTCGGGGCCGTCGGCATATATGGTTGTATGCCTACGGCTTTATAAAAGCCGTCGGCATACGTTTGGCCGTCGGCATATACTTTGTATGCCTACGACTTTTTAGAAAAGCTGTCGGCATACGTATGGCCGTCGGCAACTATGTTGTATGCCTACGACTTTTCAAAAAAGCCGTAGGCATATGTTTGGCCGTCGGCATACAAGTCTGCATCCGTTACCAAGCTGACGGCGCCCCCTATACGTCGACGGCCACCTTATTTAGGCCGTTGGCATACAACTTTTTTTCCAAATAAATAATATGTGAGTTTGTATGCCTACGCCTTTTTGTGAAGAATTTTTTTGAAAAGTTTGTCAAAACTCAAGTTTACCATTTTTTATAGCAACTAATACACATAAAAGGACTCCATGCCAAAGGATTTCTTTTTTTTTGAGTATTTTTCACTTTCTTTTATTTTTTTGAAAAAACGGTCAAAATGGCCGCCATGTCTATTCATTGAAAGGGGTCCAATTATTCAAAACTATCGACGGTTCTGTGATATAACCACTACTTGTGTACCTTAAAATGATTTTTGTCAAATTTTCAGAACAAACTATCACACACTTGTAGTTCAAATTTGAATTAATTTTGGAAAATAGGCATAAAGTCGTTTAAATAGGCAAAATTAGGTAGAAACCGAGAAAATTCCTAATATTTCTGGATTATCCATCAAATATGGTCTACTTTGTGAGATATTTGGATGGGTGCCATTTTGCACCATATTTTTTGTACCTGCTTCACAAAAAATTTCATTTTTGACACTTAAAAAAGGAAAATGATATTTATATAATTAATTTGAAAAAACTCAGTTCTGCAACATTGTTTGTAATATCAAGCTACAGCTATGTGTCAAATATGGGCATATTATCACAAACTATGCCACGGGAATGATCATAGCTAGGTCATTTGATTCGAAACTTATACATGTTTATAGATGATTGATCTTTTTGTGAAAAAGTTTTTTGAAAACTTTGTCAAAACTCAAGTTTACCATTTATCCTATCAACTAATACACATAAGAGGACTCCATGCCAAAGGATTTCTTTTTTGAGTATTTTTTCACTTTCTTTTATTTTTTTGAAAAAAACGGTCAAAATGGCCGCCATGTCTATTCATTGAAAGGGATCCAATTATTCAAAACTATCGACAGTTCTGTGATATAACCACTACTTGTGTACCTTAAAATGATTTTTGTCAAATTTTCAGAGCAAACTATCACACACTTGTAGTTCAAATTTGAATTAATTTTGGAAAATAGGCACAAAGTCGTTTAAATAGGCAAAATTAGGTAGAAACCGAGAAAATTTCTAATATTTCTGGATTATCCATCAAATATGGTCTACTTTGTGAGATATTTGGATGGGTGCCATTTTGCACCATATTTTTTGTACTTGCTTCACAAAAAATGTCATTTTTGACACTTAAAAAAGGAAAATGATATTTATATAAGCAATTTGAAAAAACTCAGTTCTGCAACATTGTTTGTAATATCAAGATACAACTATGTGTCAAATATGGGCAGATTATCACAAACTATGCCAAGGGAATGAGCATAACTTGGTCATTTGGGTTGAAAATCTATAGATGTTTATAAATGATAGACCTTTTTGTGAAGTATTTTTTGGAAAGTTTGTAAAAACTCAAGTTTATCATTTTCCCTGGCAACTAGTATACATAAAAGGACTCCATGCCAAAGGATTTCTTTTTTTTGACTATTTTATCTCTTTCTTTGATTTTTTTCGAAAATATGGTCAAAATGGGCGCTGTGGCTATTCTTTGAAAGAGGTCGAATTTTTCAAAATTATCAATGGTTCTGTGATATAATCACTACTTGTGTATCTTAAAATGATTTTTGAAAAAAAATCAGAGCAAACTATCACACGGTTGTAGTTCAAATGTGAATTAATTTCAAAAAATCGGCATAAAGTCATTTAAATAGGCGTAATTAGCTCGGAACCGAGAAAATTCCTAATACTTATGAATTATTTAACAAATACGCACTACTTTATGTGAAAATTTTATGGGTGCCATTTTGCACCATATTTTGTGCACTTGCTTCACGCGAAAAGTCATTTTTGACACTTTGAAAATAGAAATGAAAGAAAATTACATGCATAACGTAAACTGGGCCGTGACCCATAGGAAGACGCGGCCCTCGGCCCATTTTCTGCTCCGTTTCCTCAGAGCCGTCGGATGCGGATCAACGGCTGCTGTTCGCCCCTGCCAGAACAAAACGAGCAATCCCTAACCCTAACCTCCCATTTCCTCTCTCCCTTCCCCAATCAGTCCGCTCCCATGACGAGAGAGAGGCGGCGGCGGCCGGAACCCTAGCGCGGGCTGGCTCCTCCCTCCTCGGCCGCCTCCTCGCCTCCCCGTCCCCATCTCTTCTGCGGGCCGGACTTCCTCCTCCGTCGCTGCTCGCCAGGATTCAGCCGCAGGTCCCGCCACGGGCGGCGTCGGTGGACGCCCACGACGCGGAGGTGGTCTCGAGGCTGACCTCGCTCCCCGGCGAGCTCCGGCAGCCGGCCCCTCCAGCTCCAGATCCTGCTCCGTCGCCTTCCTCTCCGCCCCCTCCAGCTCCGCCGCCTTGCTCTGCGCCTCGTCCAGTTCCGCCCCCTTCCTCTGCGCCTCGTCCAGTCCAGGTACGGCTTCATAGTGGGTATTTCGCAGGATGTGTATGCTTGTGCTGCTTGTGCTTGATGTTTCTGTTGTGCTTGTGTTCTGCTTGTGCTTGGCATGGTGCTCTGCTTGCTGAAGATGTCCTGCTGCTCTGTTTACTACTGTGTGGTGTAGAACCTGGTAGCCTTTAGTTAAATGTAATGAACTAATGCTAAATTTCTGGTAGCCTTTACTACTGTGTGGTGTAGAACCTGGTAGCCAGCAAGTCACTAGTCGCAGCCATGGCGACTTGGCTTGGTTCGGCGACTCAAAAACCATGCATTATACACTTAGCAGACATCTCCTGCTCATGATAATTTGTATAAATTGCTGATAAGAACACAAATTGTTTCCTGTTTGATCTAGTTCACTATGCAGTATGTTCTCCATCCAGATTAATGTTAAGGGTGCCTCTATTTAATGTTCTATTTCCTGGCCGTCACCCACCTTGTAGAAAGCCACTTAACCAGCGAGAACATTGACAGGTGGGATTACCTGTTCCTTTGGAAATATGGTTTACTGACCCGTTTTCAGTACATTGCCTCTGCATTTTCAGAACCTATAAATCAATTTCTTTCTTGCCAAATTGCTTGCATTTGATATAGTGATTTTCCTATGTTCATTCGGGTGTGTATCTTGGTCCCGAGAAGTTTGCTGATCACTATTCTGTAGAGAATCGTGTGAGCATTGGGATGCATTCCGTATCAAAGATAGCAATTGGTGGTGGTGGTTCGTCACCTCTTCTCACCCCCTTACATGTAGGACCAACATTGTCTTCCTTTGATTACGTCATCGTATTTCTATGGCCCAAGAAGCAATACACTGTGGTTGTCCTTATGTTGTCCGTGTCCATTGACTCCCTTTCACAGTTAGAATTCAAGTCATAACACAGTGTTGTTCAGCTCTGCTGTGTACCTCTCTCTTCGGAGCACAAAGACAAAGAACTAAAGTAGTACACAGTGCAACTTTGCAAGTAATTATAAAAGCTTTTGCCAATTATTTTCCCTCACTAGTTGTTTTAAATTCCCATGCTTGGGCACCAACCAGGATAACAGAACATATACTTTAGATCAACCATATTATAGGAAAGAGCTTCTGTATTTTGAAAACTCCTGGACACATGGACATGTCATTTAGTTAGAATCTAAAATGTTTGGAAATACTTGAAAAATACACTTTCTATTGTTTAGGCATTATGAATTCGTTGCTTGCATGGTGCATATGGTGCGTGTGTTCCTTGTTGCTTTTGCTGATCATGTTGCATCATAGTTTTTAGGTCAATACAACAGAATTGATTATTAATTACCTTATAAACATATGACAGATCTTGTGAGCTTAAATGTAGTGGTTAATTTTGCAAGTTTAATAATCTTCTTTGCTTGCTAATTGGCTATTTGTAGGGATTGATCCTGTTGTCAATGAACCCCTTGAGTTACTTCCCAAAAGAACGTATCAGCCCAGTACCATCAAGCGGAAAAGAACCCATGGGTTTCGTGCACGGTCTGTCTCCCTTCCCTTGCTCCAGTATTGTCATTTGATTAATTAAAAGAGGCTAGGTTTCATGATAATCCACTGCCTATTTTCCTCTGTACCTGTGTGCCAATTTTGCTCAACTTTGCTCGTCGCTCGCTGCTATGTAAGTTCCCACCAACATCCACTTCCCCTCCTAGCTAATGCAGCTTCAAGTCAAAAATACGAATCAGCGGAGGATCTGGTCCTGTAAAATTCTGAGCAAAGAGACTTTTAACACTATGTTATCCATCAAAACTGATTAGTTGTGTTGCCTTTTTCTTATATTAAAATTTGAATGGCTGAATACTAGTAGCACCACATGTATAGGCAGCAATAGCATTGCATATGTAGGCAGCAGTACCACACATATAACCATTTACAAGTATTGCTACTACCGTGACAAGTTTTTCTTGTGAAATTACATGCCTTCGAATTACCTAGGCCACTTACCTAGTTGAGCCTTTATTGCTACTATTTTAGCTGTTGCTTGAACAATTTTTTTTTCTTTTGACAGGTGGCTGAATCCGTTTCAATTGGTGGCTGGAACTAAATTCTATAGTGGATTAACCATTGTTGAATGTTAATACAGTGTGATTTCCGATACTAAATCATGTATTTGTAATTAGCATTTTATTGGTATTTTTCTATTGGTATTTTTTTTTGGTTCTGGTAATCAAATATGCCGACGGCCTTTTCTCTGCATGGCCGTCGGCATAGGTATCGCTTGTAGTCACCAGATCGTGCCACGTGGCAGCTGTATGCCGACAGCAATTTGCTGTCGGCATAGCTTCAGACGTCTGACGGACGTGATGTACCTTTTTTTTGCCGACGGCCAAGCATTGCCGACAGCTAAAAGAAAACCGTCGGCATACGTGACATATGCCGACGGCAAGTATATGCCGACGGCTTTTCCTTTGTATGCCGAGGGAGCAAAAGACGACGGCAAAGGCCGTCGGCATACACATTTTGCCGTCGGCATATTATATGCCGACGACATTTGTGCCTTTGCCGACGGCATTTGGCTGTAGGCACATAGAGTTATTCCTGTAGTGACGTACAAGCTAATGAGTTGATTCTAATCGACTGCTGGTACAGTCAGTCGTACTTTGCTGTTGTACTTTGTTGTTGTTGATGCATGATGGCATGCCGTTGATTACAAAGTACATGCCTGGAAAAATCAAATTATGGATAATTGGCCTTGCAAGCAACAACGCATTAATGTTTGACTATTTGTAAATCTCTTACAAATCAGTGAACCATTCAAGGACTCGTGTAGGCTAGATAGTGAAAGTGGTGACTGAAAAATGTAAAGCTTTTGACTTCTGGTAGGAGCTGGGTGTGTTTTGGAGCTGACATTTCAGCTGTCCACGTCTGAGCTTCGTCATAATGTGAACTCGGCCGTTCAAATGGCGGAACGGTTGAATCCAAACCAAAAATAAATATATAATATAAAAACCTTGTTAGAAAAGATTACAGAAGTAACAAAATTACCATCATGGTGGACGGAAATAAAGAGGCTCAAAGAAAATAACGTCTATCACAAAAAAAATCAGCAGATTTGGATAACCTTGCATTTTTATACCGTTTTTTACTTTTTTTAGGAGCGAGATATAGATTTACGGCTAGAGGCTTTCACATCACATAATGATCCAAGTGTAGCGTTCAAATCGCCAGATGTAGTACAAGAGTAAGAGGCTTACAGTTCTCAGCACGAGGCGGGGCTTCGACTGTGTAAGAACTTGGTCTGTGTAAGAAGTTGGAATCAGACTCCGACTCTGTTTTGCGACCAAAAAATCAAAGAAAAAATATTGTACAGTCTCATCTTCAAAACAGAAGAGGCGGTCAACAGGTTTCTCTAGATTTATTTTCTTCAAATTTTCTCTATTGACTAGGAGTATCTTGCTATGAACTATAAAATCAACACCTTAGGGGGAGCATTTATTTTCCACGCTGCAGAGATATAGATATTGAGAGGACTAATTCTCTTTGCTCTCATGTTGTCAAACCAAAGCATCATCCACAGGACTCAACCTAATGCCCCTAGCAATTCCTCTAATCCGTACTATCTTTGTAGCATCCGCTCGGTAAAAGTTCTTTCAAAAGTAATTTTAAGCTGCTGACCATCCAAATTTCGCCAATATTAACAGTTTTTTCATTAGCTATAATGCAAATGCCCCTGAACTGCAGAACCAAGCATCCCCCCCCCCATCCTAATCTTTGTTCCATTTCCAACAATCCATCTATAACCAAACTGTATAACCTTAGCTGTCCAGAGCACACCTTTCAAAGTTCACCAACACACATATTTAAACCTTTAAGACTAGGAACTAGGAACCCCCGGTCCTCCAAAACATTTCTAAATGCAAACTAAATTCCAATGTTCTAACTGAATTTTCCTGGGGTTGAGTTTTGACAAGATTCACTAGGTCACTAGCTTTGATGGCCAGAAAATCGACTACTGCAAATAACTCAAGTGATTGGGTCAATATGGACGTTGTGACACTGGTGATGAACAGCACAAGCCATAGTTGCATAAATAGCCACTACTTAATAATGTTTATGCTGAGATCCCCAACCTGAAATTTTCATCGCACAGAACGAACGAACGTATTACAGAGGGGAGGAGGAAAGGAACAGAGGGGTTGGTGTTCTGTAGAATCAAACAATAGTCTTGCGTATATTAAGTAAGACCGAAATACAATCAACTAAGCATAGAAGAACTTTTAGAAGCAAAAAATAATTGCTTACCATGGCTGTACTTCTCCTCTACAATAATTGCTCTGCCCGGTTTAATTCAACACCTAGAAAACAGGTGCAGAGAAAAACATACAAGTTAGCTCCTCATAACTAAACATATAGAATATCTGATTCTCTAAACATGTCAGGTGGCTTCAAGAATCACATCCCACGAAATAATACCATGCCCAGCTTGTTATATTGCTCGTCACTGCAAAGGGCCAATTCTACCCATCAGTGCCTCTGTCTGCCAATTAGTGCAGCAGCCCAAGCTCTGAGATGACCATCAGCTGCCCAACCCCACAACCCAAGCTCCGCAATCTGTAGTGACTGTGTGCATCGAATGATAAACTGGGAGATAGATATTGCCATAAATAACTTCCTTATCAGTTTTATGCTTCATCTACTCGTATAACTTGACTGATATGTCAACATGTGATTCACAGTATACAGGAAACATGAGCCACTACCTTGCCTACTAGAGTAACTACAGAGTAATCAACTAACCGTCCCACACTGAGGGCAAGAATTCAAACAGAACACTAAGCCATTAGACAGCAGTACAGCACCAGATGGTGGTTAACTTTGGCAGCTCAGCTGGGCAGCAGCTCCAACAATCCCACCGTCGAGCGACCGGAGCAGGATTTCATGGTGGGCCTTGCAGCTGAACAGGGATGAGGTCCGTGGTCCGACAGGACGGCGCCGGCGATACAGAATACGAAGAACACGAAAGCCTCCAAGCGCACGAAGTCGCCAAATTCGGAAAGAGTCATGTCGTCGCAGGGGATGACGACGCCGGAGATCACAAAGACGGCGAGCGACGAGAGCATGGCGCCTGTAGCGGCGAGGCGCGTCCTCCTCCTGCTCCTCGCGGATCCGCCGCACCCCGGCCTCCGCCTCCGTCTCGCGCAGCATCGAGCCCAGCACGGAATCCTTGAGCATCTGCAGCTTGCGCTCCTCGGGCATCTCGTCGTCGCGCCGGATCAGCCGCCTCGGGTGGTCGTCGACCGTTCTGTTGTCGACGCGCTTGCCGCGGTAGTCCTCCTCCAGGCGAGGCAGGGTCTTCCTCAGCCACTCCGCCGCCCTCCGCTCGCCGGCCAGCTCCGAGTCGATGCGGTCACGCATGGACCGCAGCCACAGCCGGTAGTTCTCCTCCAGCGACGGTGGAGCCTTCTTGCCGGCCGCCGCCCGCATCCAGGACTTGTACTCGAAACCCATCTCTGATTCCGCCGCCGCCCGCCGACTCGTGAGATTGTTTTTTCTTTTGGTGGAAAGTTGGAGTTGTGAGTTAATTTTTTTTTTCTTTTACGAGAGCCATCCGATCCGGAGATGGTCCACGGCTCCACGCGGCCCAGAGTTGCCGTAGTCATTAGAGATTTAGGGTGTGTTTGGTAGACCGGGCGAACCCGCAGATTCTCACCTTAATTTGGCTGAGCAACGTATTCGTTGTTTGGTAGGCTGGGTCGGGCCGTCTCGGCAGTGGCGGCCTCATGCGAAAAACGCCTCTGGGCAGTGCCGGGTTGGGAAGCTCGAATCGAGCTTCTCACCTCGCCCAGGCTCACCTCATCCCGCAAAACACTGTTCGCGTAACACGGAACGCACGCGGCCCTCCACCCCGGAACGGATACTGTTCAGTTGCCCCCGCGCGACACGGGAGCTGTGCGTCCGCCTGTGCCGCCGCCGGCCACGAAGAGCACCACGGCCGCTCCTTCCGCGCCGCCGGCCACGACGACCGGCCGCCATCCCCGCGCCGCCGCCGGCCACGAAGACCGGCCGCCATCCCGCGCCACGGAGACGACCACCACGGGATGCTTCGTCGAGCCTCCACGGCCACGGAGACGACCACCACAGGGCCGCCTCCTTCGTCCCCTCCTGGAGGTCCTCCTGCGCTGCCCAGCTCCGGCCAGAACAGCCCTGCGCCGCCTCATCCCAGGGCTCCTCGCGCCGCCTCCTCCCTCTACTCCTCGCGCCGCCAAGCTCGGGTCGGAGTCGCGCAGCGCCGCCTCCTCCCGGGTCAGAGCCACGCCGTCTCTTCCGGTGCTCCTCCCTCCGCCTTGACCCACCCAGGGCCGCCGACGACTGCCTAGCACCGCCCAGCTCCGCCCAACACGGTCTAGCACCTCCCAGCGCCGCCGATGGCTTCCTCCCCGCACGCCATGGACATTGGGATGGTCTGAGGACCTGATTGCTTTTTGAAAATTCTTTTCAGGGTCCTTTGTGTAAGGTTTTGGACCTATTTGTAATTTAATTCCTGGAACTCGAGGACCTATTAGTAAACTGTGATATAATATATTTTTTATGTGAGAATTGGCTTTAGGTTATAAATTGAGCTAATCTGACCATATAATACAAACATTGTTGAATGTTGTTTAGACACGGTTAAAATGTCGAAATAACTTATATTAGTCTCATCATATCTCCATGCATACAACCCACCAAACAACATCTCATCTCAGCCTGGCTCAAAACATACGAGCCACCAAACACACGACAAAATCTCAACCCGGCTTGTATAAGGTCAGCCTGTCTCATCAGAGAAACCAATGTTGGAGTGACGCGGGCTACCAAACATACCCTTAGAGTCTTCCTCGGGCCCGCTTCTGAGTTTTGGTCGACTTGACGGCCAACTTTTTACTGGTCTCCCTATCGTTTTGAACATCTTTGCAAAAATATGATTTGGGACAAATGTCGAATTCGTGGGTGGCAATATCACATGCACGTGTAGATAAGATAATCTTATTTTAGTTGTCTCATTTCGTCAAGCTGCATTTGATGCCTGAGACCGGCCCCGGCGACGTTCTGTCCGACACCGCATCCGACGAGGCGTCGCGTGAAGGAGGAGACGGAGTATTTTAAAAAAAAGGAAAAACATTTATCATTTTCATTAAATAAGGGCGAAGTTTTTTATAGTGTTACAATACCTGCCTTGACCAAGAAAAGGTCAAGGCCGAAACAAAAATTATACTCTCGCCACATAACATTACATAACGCTTTTGCACTTGCACGCCCCCACATAACCGACTCATCTTTTATATTATCAATTAGTATTGTGGCAGTGAATGACTTATTACGAGGAATTAGTTTTAGGTTTTAAATTACATGTACTATTGTATCCCAACAAATGGAATGAAATGCAGATGTGTTCGTGTGACATACGTGGTAGATGCTCTTTGGCCTCGTTCAAACTCTTTCACCTCGTGCGAACTCTTTGGCCTAAATCAACAAATGGATTTACCCATACAATAGAGCTTGGGTTTTTTCATTTGGGGAGGCGCTGGTGGGCAGCATCCCAATTGTGCCGAATAGGTGTCTGACATCCCCCTAAAGCGGAACAAATTGGGGGTGTTGGACAATATCGAGGCCATACTTGTTCAGTTTGAGACTTAGTTCCTGACGCCCTATATTGCTTCTGCATGAATGCTACTGAGACGACGTCGCTACTTCAGTAGATGATGGCCGGACACTACAGGAACAACGACATATGCCGACGGCCAGCGGCTAAGCCGACGGCTTTTTGTCGGGGCCGTCGGCATAGGTGCTGAGCTGGGCTGCAGAGCAAATTGCCGTCGGCATAGATAAACTGTCGGCATAGAGAGCGACGCGTTGCCGTCGGCATAGGTGTACAGGGCTACGCCGAGCCGTCGGCATAGCTATGTTTTTCAAAAAAAATCCTATTTTTCATCTAATATGGAATAATTCATATATTTAAATCCATAAATCGAAATTTAACAAATAAAATGTCTAAATCTAGACTAATATAAAAAGACTCAGAGGGCGGAGATTCAGAACATCTCGACCATACAACACGTTTATCCTACGGTCCATAGCGCTATAATGTTTAACGCTCAACACATTTAGCGCAGTCAAACGGAGGAGAAAACCGCGCGTCCCCAGTCCCCATTCCCCACGAAGTGACGCACTAAAAGGAGAAAACTGTCGTTCTCGATCTTCTCTGATAGCTGGCCGGCAATCTCTGCCGGACGGATGCCGGAAGCGCTGCCGCCGCCTAGCTCGCCGCCGCCACCCCTGACTTCCGCCGGATAAAACCGCACCTCCCCTCGGAATCCAATCCCTTCTCCCGTTTTTTCCCTAACCACCCCGTGCGCAACGACATGACAGCACCGCCGGCCTGCACACGCCGCCCACGCCCGCCGAAACGTCGTGCCGGCATCCGTGAGCTGCGTGCGTCGTCGTGGACGTCCCCGCCGGTCCTCATCCGTTGATCTACGCAGCACGCTTAGCCCACTTACTCCTTCTCTGTTGTCGCCGCCGTCGGCATCCCATCACCGTCGGCATGCCATCATCCGCTCCCCAAGATCGACGTGCAGTCGTCGATGCCGCCGTCAAGCCGTCTTTCTCTCCTTGTCAGTCGCCGCGCGCAGCAGGACTGCAGCCGCGATCCGTCGTCAAGGCCGCAGGACCCGATCGGGCCCGTCTCGGTGCCTTCGCCCATGCCGCTGTGCCTTTCTCTCTACCTTCGTCACCCATCAATTCATGAAGCGGTTGTCCTTCGATGCCGCCTCCTCTGCCACCAGAGGTGTAAAGCATCATTGATTCAGCCTTTGCTGTCTCCCCATCCATGATTCCAGTTCAAGCGTGAGGTCGGTTTACTGGAACTGTTCGTATTGTTTTCGATTCTGATACCGTCGATTGGCACAGGGGAAGAGAGGGATGGCCGCTGCCATCAAGGTACCAGCACTCCAGCAGTCCGTGATCCACATGAGGCTCACGGAGACACTGGACGCCATCTGGGTACTCCTGCAGTTCGAGGAGGCTAGCCCGTGAACACAAACAGACGCAGGTTCCAAAGTGGCTAATTGTTGGTGCTGCTGCTTCGCATGGTACTGCTCTGCTGCTGCCGGCGAGAGATTGAGCACCTACGATGCTGAGTGTGATAGATTGAGAGGAGAGATTAGACAGATAGATTGACGCGGCTCTATGTGCTTTCCTGCTGTTGCTGATTGCTAGCCCTGTGTGTGTTACTGTATTTTGCTGACGATAGCTAGCTAGCCGCGGGTTCTTCGCTGGTCTCTGTTTTTTGGAATCAACAAGATTGCATGGCATGTGAACATGTGTATATAGTACTGGTTTAATTTATACACCAATTAAAAAAGCATGGCATGGCATGGGAACATGTGTATATACAGTACTGGTTTAATTTATACACCAATTAAAAAAGCATGGCATGGTTCTTTCGCTGATCCTTCTAAATTATTTTTCTTTTCATCTCCCAATGTTCAACTCGAAAAGTTTTGTATTCCGGCCTACCCAAAATTAAAAATCGGATTTGTTTTTTAAATTTGCACCGGTCACGTCTCACATGTAGAAATTTGTCATTTTTACACAGCCCAGAATACAAAGTATTTCGAACTGATTTTTTATACACTGCTAGAAGTCATTATATACATTTAGGACTATTTCAGAATTTTCTAACTTTAAAGTATCAATTTTAAATTTTCAAAAATAATAATGTACATGTAGGACGAGCTACAAAATTTTAAATGGAGGAACTTCCGTGTTATATCACGAACCACACACCAAGACAGTTTTTTTTTTTGCGATGAAGGAAGCTGTACTAATTCCCCGCTCTTACAGACAGACCCAGCAAGAAAGCAAAAATACAAGAAACACCACTGGATCCCGGCGTCGGTGACGAAGCTGATGCCGTCGATGGCGCCGCTGCGAAGCTCCCCAACCTTGGATCGCCTGGAGCCACCACACGCACACGGGAATTCGTCGATCGCCGGCTCCGAAGAGCCTACACCAGAGCTCGCCGTCGTAGCCGCGAAGAACCAACACAACAACCTCCAGATCTTCAACATGCAGGTCCGCCGCTGACCCGAACCTGGCCGTGGTGAGCCGAACTCGACGGATCCACGAATCCTCGAGCTCGGAGAAGTCGGCCGCGAGGCAGAGGAACTCCTGAGAGCACCGCCACCAGAGGGGATCACCACCGACACCAAAAACCGAACCTGTAGCTCCATCTCCTCCCGAGCGCCGCCGGCCGGTGAACTACCAGGACCTACACTATGTACACGCCGTGGGACGGGTTTTCCCCACCCTCCCGCCGCCGGAGCGGCCGACGGAGGGGGGGAACCCACGTCCCACCGGCGAGCGAGGTGGTTCGGCAGTCGACTCTCAAAAATCGCCCCTCAGGCACTGTAGCGGAGCGAGGGGATGAGGGCGACTCTCGTGTGCGATTTGCCACGTGAACACACTGGAGAGGTCCAAAGCAAGAGGGAGAGCTTCAAGAAGATATCTACTGCTCCCACGCCCTTAATTGGGTGCTATCATTAAAAAAGTAATTTTAAATGTTTAAAAAAATCTACGAAAAATCGTGGATGTTCAGAAGATATATTTGTACAACCTCTATGAATTTCAGTTCCAAGCTCAAAATGAACATTGAGAAACAAAAAGACAAATTGGGCATGAATAGTGGCATTGATGTCAAAATAAGACAAAAGCAAAAAAAAAATGCCACTATTCATGTCAGATTTGTCCTTTTTGTTTCTCATTGTTCATTTCAAATTTGGAGCTGAAATTTTTAAGGTTGTACGAACAGACCTTGTGAACATCCACGATTTTTCGTAGATTTTTTTGAAACATTTATATTTGACTATTTTAAACGGTAGCACCTATGTGGTAGCACTAGATATCTTCTCAGAGAGAGAGCTTCCGAGGCAGCCGTAGCCTGATGGCATTGAGATGAATTATGCAACTCTAACAAAAAAAATCAATGTTATCCTATCGTCCCTGGGAGGTATAACACATCAAGTTGGGGGTATTATCCATGTTCTATATATGTAATAAAATGTAACCTGATGCCTGATGGCGAAATTTATGAATGACAACACGCTTCGGGGCCTACTTGAACTTAGCGGAAAAATGGCTTAAATTTTGAATTTACTCCATAAACAACAAAAAAGCATTGTCAATTGATGATATTTGTCTCCTAAGATTACACGTGCGTTGCACGTGCACGGTTACTAGTTGATTAGAAAAATGAGAGGAATACAAATATGACATCCATATCATCTTTTTCATCATGTATATAACTTTTTGCAACATATTTTTGTTACTTGCTTAATAAAAAAGTCATTTTTTGGTACTTAAAAAATGAAAAATTATATTTATAAAAATATTTTACAAATTATTTTTGGCAACAATGTTTTCCATAGCAAGACACACCTATGTGTCAAATATGGACACTTTATCACAAATTATGGCACGGGGTCCATTTTGACCGTTTTTTATGGATAAAATATGGACAATTTATCACAAAAAGGTCAAAAAATGAAATCCTTTGGCACGGAGTCCTTTTCTGTTTACTAGTTCCTAGGAAGAATGATAAACTTGAGTTTTGACAAAGTTTACAAAAAACTTATTCACAAAAAGGTCAATCATCTATAAACATGTATAAGTTTCGAGTCAAATGACCTAGATATGGTCATCCTCGTGCCATAGTTTGTGATAATGTGCCCATATTTTACACATAGGTGTATCTTGGTATAAAAAATAATGTTGCAGAACTGAGGTTTTTCAAATTAGTTTTATAAATATCATTTTTCATTTTTTAATTGTCATATGGTGGAAAATGGCACCCATCCAACTATCACACAAAGTAGACCATATTTCACGGACAATCCAGCATTAGTAGGAATTTTCTCGGTTTCTACCTAATTTCGCCTATTTAAATGACTTTATGCCTATTTTTCGAAAGTAATTGAATTTTGAACTATAAGTGTATGATAGTTTGCTCTGAAATTTTTACAAAATTCATTTTAAGATACACCAGTAGTGGTTATATCACAGAATCGTCGATAGTTTTGAAAAATGCGACCCCTTTCGATGAATAGGCACGGCGGCCATTTTAACCGTTTTTTCAACAAAATAAAAGAAAGTAACAAAATAGTCAAAAAAAATGAAATCCTTTGTCACGGAGTCCTTTTATGTGTACTAGTTGCTAGGAAGAATGATAAACTTGAGTTTTGACAAAGTTTACAAAAAACTTGTTCACAAAAAGGTCTATCATCTATAAACATGTATAAGTTTTGAGTCAAATGACCAAGTTATGATCATTCTCGTGCCATAGTTTATGATAATATCCCCATATTTGACACATAGGTGTATCTTGTTATGGCAAACAATGTCGCAGAACTGAGTTTTTTCAAAATATTTTTATAAATATCATTTTTCCATTTTTTAAGTGCCAAAATTATTTTTTTAGGCAAGTACAAAAAATATGCTGCAAATAGTGATATACATGATGCAAAAGATGATATGGATGGCATATTTGAATTCCTCTCATTTTTCTAATTGACTTAGACATTTTATTTATCAAATTTTGATTTATGGATTTGAAGATATAAATTATTCCATATTAAATGTAAAAAGGAGAAAATAAAGTAAAGTAAATTTTATTGTTATTTATTCAAAATATTATTACATAATCATTGTTACTTATTCAAACAAATTTTAAAATTTAAACAATTAAAAAGTGTAACATCGTAACCGAGTGATTAATATGATTGATAGCATACTAATATCCAGTAAGTTCTAACATCTCATTTGAAAGCTAATTTAAAAGGAACTCAAAAGTTAAGCGTACTTATGCTGGAGCAATTTGAGTATGGGTGACCGAATTAGAAGTTTGACCAGGGTAATTAATTTGACCTATGATTAAGTTTGTAATTAGAGATTAAATATGTGGCTAAGTGAAAATTTTGAAATAAAAATAAAATAGAATTTAAAAAGTTCAAAAAAAATTCAAAAAATTAAAAATTATTGGAAAACCCTATGCCGACGGCCGGACCGTCGGCAAAGCATACGCCGACTGTTTTTCTCTATGCCGACGGCCATTTGACCTATGCCGACAGCTGCCGTCGGCGTAGGCTGTGCCGACGGTTTTTGAGCTTTTGCCGACGGCAAAAGGCCATCAGTGTAGTGCCTGTATCCTGTAGTGGGAGGGGTTTACATATTGTTGGTGTGCTTCGATTCGTCTCACTTGTGAATCTTCTGGTGTGGGTGAAAGAAAATAATGCGACCTGGAAAGATCTCGCCTAGAGAAATAATGTGAATCTTCTGACCGTAAGGAACAGTCCAGCCTAAATATACCTTGTTAGTACCAACCAGGGAAAAAAACAATACCTTCCGTAGCAGTGTAAACACGCGCCTCCCCTGTAAAGTTAATGATGGCATATAGAGATTGAAATAGCATTAAGGGCAATGTAGAAGACATCAAAGCATAGGAATTGGTGTAGTGCAAACACAAACTATAACATTATGCTGCAAGATTACTTCTCTAGCTAATTTATGGTCGTGGAGAGATTGCATTCTTTTAGCCCGGGTGTAGCATGCTAGAGTAAGCAATCATCGCACGGGTTTACTTTCGCAGCTCAGCTCCAATTCCGAGCGATCGGAGCTGAAGTGAGCAAGGAGGGCTGAACTGATCCCGCCGTATAACGCGAGCAGGGCAGCCTGAAAGCACATGAACTGAGACCGAGCATGTGTTCGAGTGGCTAGTGGTGCGGGTGTGCACACAGCCCACCAGGGATCGATCTCCAGCGGGGACGATTTTCCGGCGTCTCACTGGAATAAAATCAGCGATGCCTCTCGGACGTCTATGGGCCATAGGCGAGATCGACGTGTCCGTCGTACCCGGAGCTCTGGACTTCGGAAGACTCTCAAGACGTATTAGGGATATAGATTGTAGGTCTAGTTTAGACATATAGGTGGGGTGTGCGTGTGGTGTGTGTGCGTGTGGTGTGTGTCTGTATGTCCGATCAGATACAACAACTTGTATTCCTTGAGAGGCTCTCAAAAAAAAAAGCACATGAACCGGAGGAACTTGGACAGGGACGTGTCCTCGTTGGGGATGCGGACGGCGGCGACCACAAATACGGCGCACAACGAGAGCATGACGCCCATGGCGACGAGGTACTTCTTCCTCCGCACCCCGACCTCTGCCTCAGCCTCGTGCAGCATCGAGTCCAGCACGGAATCCTCGAGCATCTGCAGCTTGCACTCCTCGGGCATCTCGCCGTCCACGCGCTTGCGGTAGTCCTCCTCCAGACGCGGCAGGGTCTTCCTCAGCCACTCCGCCGCCCTCTCCTCGCCGGCCAGCTTCGAGTCGATGCGGTCACGCATGGACCGCAGCCACCACCGGTAGTTCTCATCCAGGGACGGTGGGTCCTTCCCGCCGGCCGCTGCCCGCATCCCGGCCTTGTACACGAAACCCATCTGTGATTCCTCCGCCGCCCGCCGACTCGTGAGTTTTTTTCTGCTGAGAAAGTTGGACTTTTTGTTTTTGGAGGTACTAGTACACGTGTACGTGCAGTGCACGTCTTCTCCACTATTTAAAAAGCAAATATGGTGGAGTACGAAAAATAGACTGCAATGAATCTTCCTCCCTCCATTTTCTTCTTCATTGTCATGTATCCATTTACTACTTTGTTGAATTGAATTTTAGTCGATAAATCAGAATTTGACAATCTTTGCATATATTAAGTATAAACATATCATCTATGGATGTGTTAGTGAACTATTTAAAAAGAAGTACTCACTATGTTCCAAATTGATTAAGGGAACGGTGATAGTATGTTTTGTGCACATGCACACCTACTATATACGAATTCAGGGTAGCAAACACTAAATAACTGGGCATGTACTGTTGAAAGTTAGATTGATTCAAAACTCGCATTGACCTAGACCATCCAGCCCAGTCCATCTTTGAACCCCGTAAAAGAACTATTTTGCCCTGTGGTTCATGCTCTTGATGCACGTGGGCTGGAAAAAGAAATGTGGTAAACTCATTTTCTTCATATTTATCTTCAGAAGTATAGCTATAAAAAAAAGTAAAATAAGATCTAAATTTCGCATGTAAGCAGAGTACAATCATTACTAACTAATGTACTCGTGAAAAACTAATGCATTAGGCATTATCGGATCGGGACAGATTAGTTGTGACGTACCACGACAAATAATCTCTTGCCTATTTCTCTGGAAGATGTAACGGGCGCGGCAAGGCGGCACTGGCGGTGAGCGGCGCCGGTTACTCGCAGGCTCACAGCATTGCTGAGTTCTAGAGTTTAGACTCGGGGAGAAGACAAAATTATGGCATGTAGCAGCCACTTGTGGGTGGTGGCTCTTCGTTGGGGTGGCTGATCGTTGTGGCAGTTTGGCATCCACGTACTGTGATTTCCGAGGTCCTCCCGGAACGCGCCATGCGACGGCAGGAGCTCTTCAGGTCTTGCTCGCCGGACATGGTGGGTGTTGGCAGAGCTGGTACCTCGGCGGCGTGCATGTTGCAGTATCTTCGATCATTTAGCGGACGCGACAGCGCCGCCGCCTCGTGCGTGATCTCGAAGCTCTCGCTGTCGAAGCTGATCCAGCGTGATCATATTTGCTCTTCTCGCCGACAACCGTCGACTGGTCGTCATTCTTATTTGATCTCTCGTTGAATTGCTAGCTGATACTCCCTCCGTTTTTTAATATAAGATGTTCTAGGTGTTACACATGTTGTCTAGATACATACTAAAGTGAGTGAACATGCACACTAATACATGTCTACATACATTTATGTACATGTGCATGTGGACGAATGCTAAAACATCTTATACTCCCTCCGTCCAAAAAATTGTGTCTCAAATTTGTATAAAAGTGGATGTATCTATACATGTTTCATGTCTAGATACATCCACTTTTTAACAGATCTAAGACAGTTATTCTTGGACGGAGAGAGTATTAAAAAACGGAGGGAGTAGTTTTGAACACACGTTTTCGATCGGAAGCGTTGATCGATTTGACGCAGGGCAACTGATCGCTCCTGTATTTACATCGTCGACGTTGGAGGACGGTCGTGTTCGGTGTCATAGAGGTTGAAGACGGTTTGTTGCTGCAGTGCTTCCTTCTGGTTTCGATCTGTATTTCGCTTTCCTCTGTGGTTGTTTGCTTGATCTTGTTGCTGATTGTAATCTTTTTAGTATGAATCAAGTATGCACATTACAAAAAAAAAAACTGATCGCTCCTGTATTTACAACAACGTAGAAGGCTAGAAGAGGACAACTCGGGCCTGGCTGGGTACTCAAGTTTTGATCGGTCTCTTGTCCAACACAAACATGATCTCTGAGATTTATTACAACACGTTTGAACAAATTGGACGTGGTGACAAAGGAAAGGCTCCACGGACCTGTTTTTTTCTATCAAATATAACATAATTGTTGGACCGGTCAAACGTGTTTGGTGCTCAACATTGGGACAATCTTGATCGTTGATTGGAAATTAAACGATTTAGATTTAATGTATCCAACATGTTTGCTCTTTTAATATTACTAGTTGGCATGTACGTGCAACGCACGTTTTCACGATTTAAGGTGTGAATTATAAGTAGGAAAAGAGAGTACCAAGATCTATATGGATTACGACATAGCCGGATAGTTGCACCGTGACGACGGAGGGCAGTACAGCGGACCAGGCGCACCGTAGTCCTTGGAGGCCGAATCCTCATGTCTCCACTACATCGTAGTCCAGCGGTTCCATGGCAGCGGCGCCATGGACGTTTCTCGAGATGAAGCAAAAGTGGCTAGTTGGCCATCCTTTCGCCGCTCGATGCCCATGTGGGTCATGGTTGTAGGATACTCATCGCATCAGCCAGAGGACGGCAAAGTAATCAGTGACAAGGTCGTCAGAGGTGGCGGCCGGGCGAAGGCGAGGACCTCCGAGCTCATCGGGAAGGCAACCAGAGCAGGAGGTGCGACTGCTGGGCGCGGCGGCGCCGGAGATTCGACGCGCGGCTCCAGTACGAGGCTCGGCAACCCTGCAGCCGGCGCGGCCAGCGATGTGCACGGTGGCGGTGGGGCTGTCCAACGCATGGCTCCAGGACACGGTGCTTGGACACGACGTTCGCCGCCGCGCCCAGCAGTCGAGGCGCGGCTCGGCGACCCTGCTGCCGGCGCGGTTAGTGATGGTCGCGGGCGGCGTTTCGTGGAGCCGGTGCTGATGGGTCCGCCATGGGTGCGTTCGTGGCCGAAACCTCCTCCACGTCGTCGTCCCTCGCGCAGATGCGCGCGCTTAACGGACTGGCGGATGAGCTCCACAAATGCGCGGTGAGTTCCCATGGCTGTAGCTGCGTCCCGGCCAGCTCCGCGGCTTCTCCATAAAGCCTGTATAGCCACTCACCTCGCTTGGTCCTTCTCTGGCCGTTCTACATGTTGCTGCCGCGATGGTGGCAACAATTTGATGTTAGAGCTGATGATAGACCGCACCAAGGCGGCTGAGGTCGGCAACAAACGGCAGGTGCCTGAAACAATGCCCATGAGCTTCGACGGCAGGTCCGACCATTGGTCGGCATCCATTACGCTATTCACGTATACGTCATTGGATTAGGTCTCTTAAGAAATCATATCTATTCATAAATTGGGGTGAGATCAGGAGTTGTACATTGGTCTCGATCCAATTTTGTTTCCATCGGGGGATTTGACCTTGCTTTTCCGTGTATGTTGCTCTTGGCTGGGCCGATCTGATTTTCTTTCACCGGGAATTGATCTTGCGTCTCCTTTTCCTTTTCCCTAGATTCAGAACGAACGGATCCAACATAATAAGGATGGGAAAAACTGTTGGACCGGTCAAAGTTGTTTGGTGGTCGTTGATCTAAAAATAAACGGACAAGATCAAAAGTGTTTGCTACTCGACATCGGGACAATCTGGACCGTTGATCGAAAATTAAACGGACAAGATTTAAAGTATCCCAACATGTTTGCTCTTTTAATAGTAGTACTAGTTGACATGTACGTGCAACGCACGTATTCTCTATTAAAGTGACAATTTATAAATAGAAAATATCAGACCAACGACGACATAGATTACTTAAATTTTATATTGCACCCCATTTTATCATACAGCCGGAAAGTACTTACGCTTGCTCTTTCACCTAACAATCTTTTAGGAATCCTATAGGGTCTCATTGTGTAGTTCGCCTATGTATGAAGAAAATAGTATCAAGTTGACTACTTGACTTCATCGTACAGAACTAATGTTGCTCTTTTATAGTTCACCTTAATCTTTCGTAGGAGCTCTGTTAGCCCATAACAAACCTAACAGACAATGTCAAGAATGTACGGTAGATAAACATGCCGAAGATAAAAAATCTGCATCTCAATGTCGCATCTAAACAACAAAGAACCACTGAACCAGCAAGTCAACAATCAAGCAACTAATCTGAGTGGTAAAAGCTAACTATCCCTAATATAATATGGGTGACTTTCCCACAAAAGGGGACCATGTTCAAACAGAATAAATTGAGGTGTAAGTAACTAAACTGTCACCTGTCCGAATAAATTTGTGCCCAGTCTACATAAACAACAATTTGGAAGCTGGATGGTCGTGCTGCCTCTTAATTATGTATGGAGATCCTTCAAATCTTATTCTTAAATCTGACCATTTGGACCAAAATTTTGATTCATCCACATTGGGTAAAGTAACCTGCACACGATTAAGAAAAACGAAACAAATCATCTGAAGTTAATGGATGATAACGCTGTACACAATAAAGAGAAAGAGATATAATAGTGGAGTTTGGAATCAAACC
This sequence comes from Poa pratensis, assembly GCA_947311845.1. Classification (NCBI taxonomy): domain Eukaryota; kingdom Viridiplantae; phylum Streptophyta; class Magnoliopsida; order Poales; family Poaceae; genus Poa; species Poa pratensis. Next base: position 45,159,680 of record CAMZMU010000075.1, read on the forward strand.
AGGTCGGCAAGAACGCCATGTGCCAGACCGAGAAGCTCAAGGCCGAGCAGCTCCCTAACTTCTTCGTGTAGGTTCAAGAATCAAACACACAATTCTACAGCAGGACAAAGGCGGCAGAGGCTGCCTTATTCGAGTAGATGAGGGCGGCGGACGCGCGCAAGGCCCAGGCCGACGCCAAGTTCTTCGAGCAGAAGATGGGCGAGGACGCGAGGCTCTACGCCAAGCAGAAGGAGGCGAAGTCCCTGGCCCTGGTGGGCAAGGCGAAGACGGAGTACGTCGTGTCCATGCTCCAGGCTCTCGGCTGCAATTACCATGCTCTCAGAGACTACCTCATGATCGCCGCCGGCGTTTACACAGAGATAGCGCATGTCAACGCGGGCGGAGTCAACGGCATGAAGCCCAAGATCAGCATCTGGACCAACGGTGGTGGTGCGGACGGCACCGTGAACGCCGTGGAGAGGCTGCCACCGGCAACGCGCCGCAGCAGGTGGCCGGGGTCTTCAAGATGCTGCCGCCGCTAATGGCGACACCGCGACAGTGAACGAGCAGGCGGCGATGCAGCCGCCGGCCTGGATGGAACGCTGTAAGAGGACGGTGCTTCCAACTAACAATCGTCGCCTGGTTCACGTGGTGGCACCGGGTGCAGCGTGGACTGGTTCACGTGGCAAACTCGCACAAGGCGGGTACAGCTGAACAAAGGAAAACGAAACGGTGGCAATTTGATTGTATTATGTGGTTTGTGGGAGGGCAAAACGGTCCAAAACAGACAATGTTGAGTTGTCAAACATTGGGACGATCTGCGCCGTTTGATCGAATATTGAACAGTCCAGATTTAAAGTATCCCACCAAGTTAAGTTTGCTCTTTTAATAGTAGTATAGATAGAAGTATAGATATGCACCACAGGTGCAACAACTTGCAATGGACGTGCAAATAGGTACAACAACTTGTAAACTGTGGTCAGGTGGTACAAAAACTTGCTCGACACGTGCAAAACTGGTCCAAATCATCGTGGCATCGACACGTGGCGGTGCTATTTTTTCGAAAACGCCCCCGCATATTTTTTTCTGCTATATTTTGGCTTTGGTTTCGCTTTACCCGTATGGGCCCATCTGTCAGTACTGAGAAAAAGAAATAAATAACTAAAACAAAATGAGGCAACGATTCGAACTCTGGACCTCGTGTATCCGTTCACGCCAGCTAACCACCACAGACACCAACAAGTTGTGACATTATTCAGAGAGTGCTTTTAATATACACAACAATTACAAACACAAACGCAACATGACATCGTCTTTCCCCACACACAAAACGTGCCCAGCCTGACTAAGGTGGTCATCACGTCACGTCGGTGGACAGACCTAGATCTCCGTCACATTATCAGGCTGCTCTGCAATTGTGCCGCGGATGCGTCGACTCCTTGTTAGCAACCACAAAGCCGACGTTGTAGCGTGGGGGCGTTATCGCTCTCTGTTGCCGCTGTAGTCTGTAGAAGAAGTCATCTAAAGTTGATGCCTGCATGTAACGAGATGTTTCCACCCCTCAAGCTAAGCACTCGAAACGATAGACCATCTTGTTCCATTAAAGGAGTGTTTCGTTTGTATACGACATGCATAGACATGTACGCTGAGGCTGATCAAGATGCTATATGCTATATAGGGTTAGGTCTGACAGGGTTTCATTGGAGAAATGAGGTCGGCGTCTCCCACACGGCAGCGCGGCGACTTGGCCAGCGACGGATTCCGCAGCGAGGTTCGTCCTGGCGTGCAGAGAGAGGCTCTCCCACGCGTCCCTTGTTCCTTCCCCTCCCTCGCGTGGGTCTCGCCGAGATCGGAGTTGGAGGCGGAGTCGGATGGGGGGAGGAAGGATTCGTCGGTGCCTTCGGGCACATCGCAGATCGGTGCGGAGCGATTCTCGAGGCTCTCGCGGTGGAAGGCGAGTTTCACGTCAACGCTCTTCCCGACGTTGTCGCCGCTTTCGCCGAGGAAGGGGAGTCTGATGCTTCGTCATGAGGCTGGGCGCATCGTTCTCTCGATGAGGAGGAGGTGGTGATTGATGCACGCTATCTCCAGGAGGGGGAATCGGTGGGGAGTGGCTGCTCCTTCTAGCTTCCAGTGCATCAGGTCACGGTTGGGGAGGTTGTGCAGCGGGCGCCGCCGAGATCGACGGAGCGCCGTGTTCCGCCATTACCCGGCGAGGGCGGGAACCTTCGTTCTCAAACGCAAGTTCAGAGCCCACCTAGCCTATGTGCTACAGTTGCGGCCCGACATGGTCTGGAGGTAGGGGTAGGTAAGGGAGTGGTGGAGAAATCCCCATTCATTCTCGACTCCCTTCTCTCTCACTTCTGGACGTCGCCTAGGGTTTCTCCTCCGCCGTCGCCGCCTCCATCGTTTGATTGGTGGCCCGGAAAAGTTGGAGGAGATTCGAGATCTTTTGCTCAGGTTGTGAATTCGCCTCCTAAACAGAGAGAACATCCTAGTTCTCTGAGTGTGAACCCATCGAGATCGATGGGGGATCGTGGTGGTGGAGGTGGCCGTTTCCATGGCCGGAGAGGGAATTTTGCCGGTAGAAATCCTGTGGGCAAGCGTGCTCCTGTGCCTACCAACAAGTCATATGTCTGGAATCGAGACAATAATGAAAATATCAATAGAGATTTGGAAGAAGAGGAGCGTGACAGAGAGTGCTGGGATAAGGATAGACAGAGGCAAGCTGGGAATATTCAAGCAGCTGGAGGGCAAAAAGTTGTTCCGAGAACGGGGCAATCTTCTGGAACTACAGAAGGCAATGTTCGTACGCCCTCTCCTGGTAAAGAGGTAATTGCACCACTCATACAAGAACTTGTCCATCATGTGCATTTTCATACAAAAAGTTGTAACATGTGGTGCGGTGGTACAAGAAGTTGTCTTACATGTGCAAATTCATACAAAAACGATGAGGGGCTGACACCTGTCCCGTCCAGCGTGGAAAATGGAACAGGCCCAGCGCGTGGCAGTTTTTCGAAAACCACCTTCGGTCTTTCTTTCTTTCGTTTAGGTCCTCCCACCTATCGTGCAAAAGGGAAGAGGATGAATCGTGACCTCGCTCTCCTCCCACCTTCCTCCGCCTCTCCACCACACCGGCGGCCGCCGATGCCGTTGCCTGCCGCCAACCCTAACTCTCCCTGCCGGGCGACCTCCGATTTGCACGCTCGCGTCCGCCCCTAACCTCTCCCTGCCATCGATTCGTTGCCGCTCTCGTTCAACCTTGCTCTCCGCCTGTCCCCTCACCGGCGACCGCCAATTCCGTCCAACCTTGCGTTTTGTGGTGGTGGGCATCCAGGAGGCGGAGGTGGAGGATCACCAGGAGGCGGCGGTGTACGAGCGTACTGCCCGGATGGCTAGCGGCAACGCGGCGGTGGTGGTGTTCAGCGCCTCCTTCTGGGCTGGGCGTTGCCCGAGCGTGTACGAGCTGGACCGGATGGGCGGCGCCGGGCGGGAGCTCCAGGCGTTCCTGGCGCAGCTGCTATACCCCGGCCCCGGCCACGAGCTGCTATTGGCGCTCCTCAAGGATTCAGATGAACTGAAGATGAAGAAATTTTTGTAGTGTTTCAGTTATGCAGTTCGCATTGGAGCTTGTACTTCGAGATGGCATTAGAGTTCGAGGCTGCTGCGCAAGAGATTCAGATGAAGCAAATTTGTAGTTTTCATTGTTGTGGCAATCAGTACAAGAAATAGATAGAGATTTATTTGGTTCAGTTTGGTGCAGGTGTACTGGTCAGCTTGGTTCAATTTGGTTCAGTTTGATGCACTGCCACAATTTGGTTCAGTTTTGTGTAGTACTGCCTCAGTTTGGCGTATATTTGTACTGCTTGATTTATTTGCCACAAATACTCAACAGCAGCAGTGCAAGTTACAGCTTGCTTGCCAAAACTGGAATTTTCAAGGCAAAACACTATACATAATTGAAAATATAGCATAACTGAATTTAAACAATTATTCCAGAGCTAATAGTGCACAAATATCATATATACTAATGAAACAAATATTGGAAAATTGAATGGAAAATTATTCCATTGCATAATTCTGGTCTTACAAACATTGCTCAATTTTACAAATTGTGCATAAGTATCATACAGAATGACCAAACACACTTGTGCATCTTCAGGCAAAGGTCCATCTTCAGCCAAACAGATGCAAAATGCAGCTTCAGGCAACCTGCTACCTCTCTAATTCTCTAACAAATGCATCACTGATACAATCATACTACTGCTAACCATGATTGCTCTAACAAATGAATCACTCGTACGTGCTACCAGCACTACAACTACATAACTAAAACACTACAAATTTGCTTGATCTTCAGTTCCTCTAACAAATATGGAAATACTACAAACTACAACTACAAGTATTCTCTAACAAATACTTTGCACTGCAGCTTGATTTGCATCTCCAACTCCCTTACCATTGCCTCGCCTGTTCCCAAGGCCTGGACTGGAGATCGAACGTGCGCAGCTTCCTCCCTGCTTACCTCAACGAGCCTGCTTCCTTGTCAGGGAGCCAGACGGCACAGGATTCCACGGCGACGTCGGGTACGCAGGGAGGCGCGCCGCTCCTGACGAGCGCCCAGTTGACGCCCTCGAAGAACGGGTGCTGCTTAACCTCGGCCGCGCCGCGCCGGTACGCGAGCCGCCTTGGCCAGCAGGCGCTTGATGAGGTCCCTCGCGGACGTCGGCGCATCCGAGAACCGCAGCGGCTAGCCAACAACGTTGAAGAGCGTTGCCCAGTTCCCCAAGCCCTTGAATGGCGTGGTGCTGTGCAGAAGCTCGCACAGGAACACGCCGAACGTCCACCGGTCGACGGGCCTGCCGTGTAGAATCGTCGGTCGGCGGAAAGGCTAGCTCGGTGGAGGAACGAATCGACGGCGCAGAGGGGTTAGGGGAGGAGGAGAGCGACGGAATCGGCTATCTCCTGCAGGGAGGGGTTAGGGGCGGCGGCAATCGACGGAATCGGCAGTCGCCGGTCGCTGGTCTGGGGGAGAGGCGGAGAGCAGGTGAGAGGAGAGCGAGGACTGCGAGGTCACGATACAGAACGGGGTCGCACCGGGTGGAAGGACTAGAACGAAAACAGACAGACGACAAGGGGTTTTTCAAGAATCTGCGTTGCGCTGGACGGGGACAGGTGTCGGCTCCTGGTACGTTTTGTATGATTTTGCACTTAGCAGACAAGTTTTTGTACCACCGCACCACACTTTGCAAGAAGTTGTATGAAAGTGCACACGATGGACAAGTTCTTGTACCTGTGGTGCAATTACCTCCCTGGTAAATCTGAACCCTGTTTCAATTGCAATGTCAGTGGGCACTTTGCTGCTTCTTGCCCTACTATCCGGTGCGATAGATGTAAGAAATTGGGGCATATAAGGGAACTATGTCAAGCTGTGTTACCATGGGAGTGTGTACCTAGTATGTGCGGATTCCAAACACCTGGTAGGGGGTTCTTCTATTTCCCTGATGCTTGTGCTGGGAAACAAGCAAAGGAACGTGCAGCAACTGTGGTGATCTCAGTTTTGGAAGGACAGCCTACATCCCGTGATATTGAAAGTGAATTCAATGAATATTTCAATGGTGCTTGGAGGTGCACTGCTAGAGTGATGAGTCCTACTCAGTTTTTAATGAGATTTCCTTTATTGCAGTCTTGCTTAGCTGGCATTCCTTTATATTACTTATCCATGTTCCGTTTCAATAAAACCTTTATTGAAAAGTTGAATAAGCATACGAGAAAAAAAATTGGGAAGGCATAAATGGTAAGAAAAAATATCGTCTAGTGAAATGGAGACGTATATGTAAATCTAAAAAGAAAGGGGGTTTGGGAGTTCTCGATTTGAGAAAGCAAAATCTAAGTTTGTTGGCCAAATGGTGGTGGAAGTTAGAAAACCAGGGTGGCCTGTGGCAAACTATAGTAAAGGCAAAGTATTTTCGTAATCAGACAGTGGCAACTGTCAAACCAAGAGTCACTGATTCACCTTGTTGGAAGGGTATCATGAAAGTTAAAGAGTTGTATATGGAAGGCAGGGGCCTGAAATTAGAAGATGGCTCTATAGTTCGGTTTTGGAAAGATTCGTGGCTGAACAATATGCCTCTTATGGAAACTTATCCTATTCTTTATGATATCTGTCAACTTCAAGATGGAACTTTTAAACATTTTGCTGACAGAAATTGGGATATCCCTTTTAGAAGACGGTTGTATCAGCCACTGCAAGAGCAGTGGGCTTATTTAATTGAGAAAGCTAATGAAGTGGCTCTCTCGGATGTTAGAGATAAAGTTTTTTGGAAGTTGAATGCGAATAAGAAGTTTACAACTAAATCGGTGTACAATCTGTTGGAAAAACCTCTTAGTGGCCCAAACTATAAGTGGATTTGGAAATCCAAGACCCCTTTAAAGATAAAAATATTCATGTGGCAATTGATGTATAATGCTATGTTGACTAGAGATAATATGAAGAAACGCAAGTGGTTGGGAAACCCAGCTTGTTCCTTTTGCAAGGAAAAAGAAAACAGAGATCACCTTATGTTTGGTTGTGTCGCTGCAAAGGTTGTTTGGGGTTGTATTGGCAATATTCTGGGGACAAGCACTTGTCCTCGAACGGTCTGGCAGTGTTTTGCTTGGTTTCACCGTTTTTGGCCTGGGGGAAAGAAATTTTATGCCTTATTGCTTTCTGCGGTATGCTGGGCCATGTGGTCGATGAGAAATAAGATCACCTTTGAGAATTATTTACTGTGGTCGCCTGTTTCGTTTGTGTTCAATGTGTGTGCTTTGTTGAAACATTGGGCAGGTCTATATGGAGAGGAAGACAAAGATGCGATCAAGATGGGCGTGGATCAGCTGGCGTCAAGTGCTGTGGAGCTAGCGAGGAAGACACAGAAGATGGCGCGCTCCGACCCGGCCATCCTAATGATCACCAATGGATGAGGAAGTTGTGTTGCGGTGGCGCCGTGATCCTCTGGCGCAGGGAGGCAGCTGTGTTGCTGTAGTTTGGTTTTATAGACTTCTTGTCGGTTGTTTTGGATCATGTCAGGTTGAACTGTAATAATGATGGCAGCAGGTTTTTGCCCCGCAGGTTAGCTTGAGATCGAGCTTTCTCAGTGGGTTTCCTGCTGCTGTCCCAGCTCGCTATCCATTAGTCGTTTCCGTTCGAAAACTGTGTTGTAAGGAGGTTACTAAAAACTGAATCTTGTATTTTCGTTATGCTTTTAATGGAAATGGGATAGCCCGCTTGGAAAAAAATGTACGCTGAGTCTGCAGAGGTTCCGGCCCGAGCTGCAGCGTCAGCACACGGTGACAACGCCGGGTGTAACCTCGTTAGACGTGATGAGCGGCTTAGTCAGGCTGGTGTACGCTTTGTGTGCATAAAGACGACGTCATGTTGGGTTTGTGTGCGTAACTGTATATCTAAGAAACCCTCTGTGTAAAATCAATACCTGTGCGCCTGTACTGGTTGGCTCGCGCGAGCGGACACAACAAGTCCTGAGTTGGAATCCCACCTTGCCTCATACTCCAATTTTAGTCAATTTATTTATTTTCCTCAGTACTGACAGATGGGCCCATACGGGTAAAGCGAAACCAAGGCCAAAATATAGCAGAAAAAAATATGAAGGGTTGTTTTCGAAAAAAAAAAGCACCGCCACGTGTCGACGCCACGATGATTTGGACCAGTTTCTCTGGGACCGTGCCGCACTCCCCCTCTCGTGAGGCCCCTCCTCAGATTAAGACACGTCAGCTTCAGTACGCTAATCTCAAAGCTCTCTCTAATCCTCAGTTCCCTTCATACGCACCTCCTCAAGAGGAAAAAAACAAATCCCCGCATCGGTCATCTTCAACCTCTGGCGATGACGAATGCTATCGATCTGCGCTGCCCTCTCCACCTCCCCTGCGCCGGTGCTCAGAATCAGTCCTCGTAGCGCTTCTCTTCCATATTGGTTCGCCGTTCCTCACGGAAGCGGCGGCGACAGAGATACGCCGACCGCCGTCGGGATCCCCACTTCCGCCTACTCCGTGTTCTGCAGTTGATTGATGAAGAGGAAGAACCACAGGTAGCAACAACACTCTCGGATGGGAAGTAGCCCATCTGATCACATCGCATGTAGTTTAAGCACCTTTCTTCCCCGCTTTTCAGTAGCCAATTCACTAATTGATTTCCTTTGTTCGTTTCAGATAAAAGTTCAGGCATCTTGTGTACTGTTGCTCCTGGATGTTGTGCTCATCTTCTTGTCCATTGCAAAGTTCTTCTCATCAAGTTTGGAGCTTGGCGCTGCCCTAGGCTGCTATCAATTTGTCCATCCCAGGTCCAGAAGGATACAAGACTGAAGATTGTTGGTTGCCAGCTAGGAGTAGAGTCGATTGTTGTAAAATTGATTTTTTGACCAGATTTCAAGTAGTACTAGCTCTAGATATATTCTGTCATATGTATTGGGGATATAACTTGTCCCAGAACTTTCCTCCATAGTCCATACTCTCCCAGTATTGATGTTGTATTTGTATCATCTTATTTTCATCTTAATAAAGAACATAGTACTACATTTGAGTTATTTTAAACTTAGTTGTAGCAATATAGCAGAAGCATTCCCAAGTCTGATGTGCTATAATGGAATTCCAGTGTAAACATCATGTACATAGTACTGTGGAGGCATGTTGTAAATGCAAAATAAGACATTGCATGTTGTACTAGCCTATGGCAGTAAAGAAAGGAAAATAAGAGGTGATAAAATATTTTTGGCTAATATCCTAAATCAACAAAACAACTTGGGCTAATGACAGGAACATTACGAATGATGAAATTGGTAAAAGAATATCCTCATTCTCATGATCCAATTCAATAGTACATATGTTTCTGTTCTGAAACTAACTCCATATGTATACAGGTACTACTCTATGCCTACTCCTTCCTTCCTCCAGGATTCATTTCATCGAAGTCCAATCTTCTCGAAGTTTGCGGCGGATCTAAAGCTCGGTCAGTTTGAAGTAGAAGTTCTGTATATCCTCCTTGGATGAATGGACCAAACATGCTCGAAGTATCCCCGTGAAAAGTATTATGTGTGAAGTGTGGTACTGTAGTATCAAAACTTGAGCTTGCCCCAAAAGATCCCTGTTGCATGAAAATGTATTGCAACCGTTTAGAATTTTTGTGTTAAAACTATATTACATGGGAAATATTGTTAACAATCTATCTTACGGTAAATTGTTGGGAACCTTCAGCATGGAACATATTATTCGTGAACTGTGGCATTTCCATACCAGTTCCTGTGCTTCCCACAAAAGGTCCCTGTATCATATAAATGTAGTGGAGATGTTTATAATTTTGGTGTCAAAATTAGATTAGATGATAAATATAAAAACCTTGAGAAACCTGTCTTACGGTAAATTGTTGAGGGCCTGCTGCATAAAACATGTTATTTGTGAACTGTGGCATTGCAATATTAGTTCTTGTGATTGCCTCATTAGATCCCTGTGTCATATAAGTGTATAGAAAGTCAGAATTTTTGTGGTACAAAATAATCAAATGAAAGATATTAAAGAAAGCAGATAATTTGTCTTACGGTAAATTGTTGATGACCTTCTCCGACAAGAGCGTTTTCTTTTACTTTGTTTCCAGGACCTACGGTTGATAAACCAAGTAAAAAAAATGTCTATGATACGTCTCAAACGTATCTATAATTTCTGATGTTCCATGTTGATATTATACCAATTGTTACATGTTTTACATACACTTCATAGCATTTTTATGCATTTTCTGGGACTAACCTATTAACAAGATGCCACAGTGCCAGTTCATGTTTTCTGCTGTTTTTGTATTTCAGAAAAGCTGTTCTGGAAATATTCTCAGAATTGGACGAAACCTGGACAGGACCTCCTATTTTTCCAACACGTACACGAAGTCCGAAGGAGAGACGGAGGCGACCGAGGAGGGCGCCACACCCTAGGGCGGCGCGGCCCCCCTCCAACCGCGCCGTGGTGGGGTGTGGGCCCCTCGGGTCGATCCAGCCGCCGCCCTTTCGCCTATATATTGCCTCCGCGATGAAAACCCTAAAAGAATCGACTATTTCTCCAGAAGAGTTTCGTAGCTCCGCCGCCACCAAAAACCAAGTTTCGGGGTCAGAAGTTCATGTTCCGGCACCCTGCCGGACGGGGATTGACCCCCGGAGCCATCTCCATCGACCACGCCGCCTCCACTTCGACTCCATGATGGTTTGTGAGTAGTTCCCCCATGGACTACGAGTTCTAGCTGTAGCTAGTTGGTACTCTCTCTCCCATGTACTTCAATACAATGATCTCATGAGCTGCCTTACATGATTGAGATCCATCTGATGTAATCGGTGTTGTGTTTGTTGGATCCGATGAATTGTTACATTATGATCAGTTTATCTATTAAAGTTTGTGAAGTTATTGTTGCTGCAATCTTGTTGTGTTTAATGCTTGTCACTAGTGCACGAGTGGCATGATCTTAGATTTAAGCTCTATAATTATTGCTTAGATTGTATCTACAAGTTGTTTGCACATGTCCTTGTCCGGAACCCGAGGCCCCAGAGTGACAGCAACTGGGATAACTGGAGGGGATGGTTTTGACATGAGGATCACATGTTTTCACTAAGTGCTAATGCTTTGCTCCGGTACTCTATTAAAAGGAGCACCTTAATTACCAGTAGTTTCCCTTGAGGCCCCGCTGCAAACGGGCTGGTAGGACAAAAGATGTTATGCAAGTTTCTCATTGCGAGCACGTATGACTATATATGGAAAACATGCCTACGTATGATTAATAGACTGGATGTTCTGTCTTAATGCTATAATAATTTGTCAATTGCCCAACTGTAATTTGTTCACCCAACACTTGTTATTGGAGAGTTACCTCTAGTGTAGATAGCTGGAACCCCGGTCCATCTGTAATCATCATTGCTTTACCATCAACTCCACGCATGCAACTATTTTCTGGTGCCATTGCTTCTGTGTTACTGTTACTATTGCTCTCATATTACTGCTGCTTTCACATCACCCCTGTTACTAGTGCTTTTCCAGGTGCAGCTGAATTGACAACTCCGCTGTTAAGGCTTATAAGTATTTTTGTCTCCCCTTGTGTCGAATCAATAAATTTGGGTTTTACTTCCCTCGAAGACTGTTGCGATCCCCTATACTTGTGGGTCATCAAGACTATTTTCTGGCGCCGTTGCCGGGGAGCATAGCTCTACTCATAAGTTCACCTGGGGAGTACACTCTACTGTCTCTCTGTTTTTATTTTATTTTGTTTTGTCTAGTTTACTTTTGTCTAGTTTTATTGTGCTTAGTTTACTTTTGTTTAGTTTATTTTGTCTAGTTTATTTTTGTTTAGTTTTATTTTTCTTATATACCGAAAATCCATAAAAATTTAAAAACCGAAAATCTAAAAAAACTGTTGCCATGCCTATTTTCTGGAAAACTAGATCTTATTTGTCAGGATGGCTCACTAAGGATAGAGAAAATAAATTAAATGAACACTCTGGTCTGAAAAAGGGAAGCATCTATCACTACAAGTAATTAAACTGCATAATTTTGCTACAGACTTGTGTTCTACATATGATGAATCTTGGTGCTTTAATGAATCTCGTTGTTGTAGGAAGCATAAACACCTCCCTTTTCAATGTGATTATAATGATAATGAAACTTTGGCTTCTTATGCTAGAGGATATTATGACTTTGATAAACTTGAGCAAATTGAAGAATTTTTTGTATTTATGGGAGCTTATGAAATTGCAGCTTTGCTTAAAAATCGAGATATTGAAGCTCCTTATAGATCTGATACTTTTGCTATGCTTGGATATTGCCTTGAGTATTATAATGATAATCCTTATATTACTGAATTTCTTGAGAAAAGACATCCTCAAAAAGAAGAGACCATTGTCTTGCAGGAACCTGTAGAAGAAGAAACTACTGCTGAAGCTGAAAGCTCATTGGATGAAAAAGAGGAGGAGAGTGATGAACAAAAGAAGGAAGAATGGATTAGCTACCCATGCCTACCTTCTAATGAGAGTAACTCTTTACTCTTACATTATTTGATCACCCTCCATCTTACAAAGGAGGATGAATGTTATGTTCCTGTGGATTCTCTTGAAATATTCCCTATGAGTAAAACTTGTGGAAATGATTGCTACTGTTATTATGATAATCCATGCTATTTTGATAAATCTTATGATAATCCTTTATTTGTGCGTAATTTCGAAATGCATGGTAATGAGAAAGTTTGTTTAGAAAATGTTTATGATAAAGCTCTAGATGATGGTCCTATATTGCTTGATAATATTATGTTCTACTAATGAAAATGGGATTGGAGAGGTCTTGACTTTATCTAGATGGAGTCCCATACCTCTTGAGAATGATCAATCATCTTGTTATAAAATGTTAAAAGTGGGTTTGAAAGTTTTAATCCATACTATTTTGAGCTTGATAAAAATTATGTGTTTGTAGATCATGAAAAGCATGCTTTATGTGATAGTTATATTGTTGAGTTTGTTCATGATGCTACTGAAAATTATTATGAGAGAGGAAAATATGGTTGTAGAAATTTTCATGGTACTAAAACACCTCTCTATATGCTGAAAGTTTTGAAGTTACTCTTGTTTTATCTTCCTATGCTTGTCACTTTGTTCTTTATGAATTTATTTGGTACAAGATTCCTATGCATAGGAAGTGGGTTAGACTTAAATGTGTTTCGAATTTGCTTCTTGATGCTCCTTTTGCTTCATTTTTATTTTCTTGTGAGCATCATTAAAACTATCAAGCCTAGCTAAAAGGCATTAAAGAAAAGCGCTTATGGGAGACAACCCATTGTTTTATTTCTGCAATTTTTCTTTATTTGAGTCAAGGTTTTGTTTACTTCTGTAACAATCCCTTTGTATCCTTTATTTTATCGCATTGTTGTGCCAAGAAGAGTCTCTAATGATTAGATGATGCTAGATTTGGATTTCTGCGCAGGAACAGATTTCTGCTGTTCACCGTTTCACTTTTCTAAAATCACCAGAAAATCTTTTAAATCTGCAAATTTTTGTGCGTGATCCTCAGATATGTACGCATCTTTCATTAGTTTCGAGTTTTCTGATTTGAGCAACGGAAGTGCCTCGGAAAAATTCATCTTTACTGGCTGTTCTGTTTTGACAGATTATGTCTCTGTTTTTTGCATTGTCTCTTGTGGGCTTTAAGCAAGGCTCTCTAGACGTGGAGGGTTGTAGCTAATGTTTTATTGAGTTCTTGCAATGTGTCACAACAGAACCAAAGTGGATTAAAGTTTTTGAGTACTAACCCCTCTAATGAAGTTTATGAGAAGTTTGATGTGGCGGAAGTTTTCAAGGGTCAAGAGGAAGAGTGATATAATGTGATGAAGAAGAGTGAAGAGCTTAAGCTTGGGGAGCTCCCATGGATCTCCCCAGCATATTTCAAGAAGACTCAAGCGTCTAAGCTTGGGGATGCCCAAGGCATCCCCTTCTTCATCGCAAAATTATCAGGTCATCTCTAGTGAAACTATATTTTAATTCTTTCACATCATATGTGCTTTACTTGGAGCGTCTGTGTGCTTTTATTTTCAGTATTTATTTTTCTTTTGTCAACTTGATTGGACCTAGCATTCTTGATTGGGAGAGAGACACGCTCCGCTTTTTCATAGAATACTCTATTCTTCACTTATACTTGTGAGTATTCTTTCTAGCTATTGCTATGCTTTTAGCTCCTGTTTTGCATGCATCTCTTATTCAGAGCTGTTAGTTCTTTTAAAAAAGTACTCTCTTGCTTCACTTATAATTGTTTGGAGAGTTTATGTTGAAATAAGTTGATTGGTGTTTGGTTGGAACAGAAAATGCTGCATGTGGTAGATGGTATAATGGAAAAAGCTTACATATTCTTGTAGATCACTGTATTGGATAATTTGATACTTGTCAATTGTTTTGAGTTATCAAGTAGTTCATGTTTAAGCTTTTGTATCATGTAGTTAAAACCTATTAATGAAGAACTACCGTAAAGCTCGTTGAAATTTGGTTTGCATGATTGGTATCTCTAAGGTCTAGATATTTTCTAGTAAAAGGGTTTGGTTAACAAGGAAGACAGTGTAGAGTCTTATAATGCTTGCAATATGTTTTCATATAAGTCTTGCTGTGTCGGTTGATATCCTGTGTTTGCTTCAAATAACCTTGCTAGCCTAAACTCTGTACTGAGAGGGAATGCTTCTCGTGCATCCAAAACCTTGAGCCAAAATCCATGCCATCTGTGTCCACCATAACTACCTATATGTGGTATTTCCTTGCCACTCCAAGTAAATTTTTCATGTGCTACCTTTAAACTATTCAAAAATTATTACTCCTTTTTGTGTCAATGTTTACCAAGCTCATGAGGACGGGGTGGATGTCTTTATGTCACTGTCAAACAGACTTTACCACCGGACTAGCGGCATATACATCCGCTTATCCATTAATTTTGCAAAAAGAGCTGGCAAATGGGGTGCCCAGTCCCAATTAATTACAACTTTAACCGCTTAATTCTCTTCACATTTTTGCCCTGATTTATCAGTCAAGCAATGACAAACAGTGAAATATCTGCATGTGTAAACAAAAGAGAAGAGGGATGATCTGCCTTGCTGGTAGAAATAACGTCCTTCATGGGAGCCGCTCTTAAAAGTCTGGTTGGCAGGGGTCATATTGTACTTTTCCATTTTCTGATTCGTTGACAATTAACAAACACCTCCCAAAACTTATTTTTACTCTCTTTATGATTTCAAAAACTTAAAAAGCTCTAGCACATGATTTAATCCCTGCTTCCCTCTGCGAAGGGCCTTTCTTTTACTTTTATGTTGAGTCAGTTTTCCTACTTCTTTCTATCTCAGAAGCAAACACTAGTGTCAACTTTGGTGCAACAATTTTTATATGCTTGTATATTGCACTCATTATATTGCTTTGTGTTGACAAATATCCATGAGATATATATGTTGAAAGTTGAAAGCAATTGCTGAAGCTTAAATCTTCCTTTGTGTTGGTTAAATACCTTTTACTTAGAATCTATTGCTTTATGAGTTAACTCTTATGCAAAACTCTTTGATGCTTGTCTCGAAAGTACTATTCATGAAAAGTTTTTGCTTATATGATTCAGTTGTTTGCTCATTATCTACTTGCTAGCAAACTATAGACCATTGACCTGGATCACTTCATTCATAACATGTGCTTTACAATACTATTTGATCAAGATTATGATGGTAGCATGTCACCTCAGAAATTATTTTGTTTTTATCGTTTTACCTACTCGAGGACGAGTAGAACTAAGCTTGGGGATGCTTGATACGTCTCAAACGTATCTATAATTTCTGATGTTCCATGTTGATATTATACCAATTGTTACATGTTTTACATACACTTCATAGCATTTTTATGCATTTTCTGGGACTAACCTATTAACAAGATGCCACAGTGCAGTTCCTGTTTTCTGCTGTTTTTGTATTTCAGAAAAGCTGTTCTGGAAATATTCTCGGAATTGGACGAAACCTGGACAGGACCTCCTATTTTTCCAACACGTACACGAAGTCCGAAGGAGAGACGGAGGCGACCGAGGAGGGCGCCACACCCTAGGGCGGCGCGGCCCCCCTCCAACCGCGCCGTGGTGGGGTGTGGGCCCCTCGGGTCGCTCCAGCCGCCGCCCTTTCGCCTATATATTCCTCCGCGGTGAAAACCCTAAAAGAATCGACGATTTCTCCAGAAGAGTTCCGTAGCTCCGCCGCCACCAAAAACCAAGTTTCGGGGGTCAGAAGTTCCTGTTCCGGCACCCTGCCGGACGGGGATTGACCCCCGGAGCCATCTCCATCGACCACGCCGCCTCCACTTCGACTCCATGATGGTTTGTGAGTAGTTCCCCCATGGACTACGGGTTCTAGCTGTAGCTAGTTGGTACTCTCTCTCCCATGTACTTCAATACAATGATCTCATGAGCTGCCTTACATGATTGAGATCCATCTGATGTAATCGGTGTTGTGTTTGTTGGGATCCGATGAATTGTTACATTATGATCAGTCTATCTATTAAAGTTTGTGAAGTTATTGTTGCTGCAATCTTGTTGTGTTTAATGCTTGTCACTAGTGCACGAGTGGCATGATCTTAGATTTAAGCTCTATAATTATTGCTTAGATTGTATCTACAAGTTGTTTGCACATGTCCTTGTCCGGAACCCGAGGCCCCGAGTGACAGCAACTGGGATAACTGGAGGGGATGGTTTTGACATGAGGATCACATGTTTTCACTAAGTGCTAATGCTTTGCTCCGGTGCTCTATTAAAAGGAGCACCTTAATTACCAGTAGTTTCCCTTGAGGCCCCGCTGCAAACGGGCTGGTAGGACAAAAGATGTTATGCAAGTTTCTCATTGCGAGCACGTATGACTATATATGGAAAACATGCCTACGTATGATTAATAGACTGGATGTTCTGTCTTAATGCTATAATAATTTTGTCAATTGCCCAACTGTAATTTGTTCACCCAACACTTGTTATTGGAGAGTTACCACTAGTGTAGATAGCTGGGAACCCCGGTCCATCTGTAATCATCATTGCTTTACCGTCAACTCCACGCATGCAACTATTTTCTGGTGCCATTGCTTCTGTGTTACTGTTACTATTGCTCTCATATTACTGCTGCTTTCACATCACCCCTGTTACTAGTGCTTTTCCAGGTGCAGCTGAATTGACAACTCCGCTGTTAAGTCTTATAAGTATTCTTTGTCTCCCCTTGTGTCGAATCAATAAATTTGGGTTTACTTCACTCGAAGACTGTTGCGATCCCCTATACTGTGGGTCATCAGTCTACTATCTATGTAGTCAGGAAAACAAAAATAATAACCAGGAGCTGCATTACCTTTTTTTGGTCCGGTCTTTGGCTTCTTTGTTCCAGACTTTGGCTTCTTTGGTCCTTTCTTTTCAAGTGCACCTTTTGCTCTTTTTACCATTGGGCCCTTTATCACTTGAGGAGCTTTAAATGTTATGTTTGAATTTGTTACGTCTTCACCTGAATCATTGGAATTTATATGAACGATTTGAGCCTTGGCAGGGGCACCCTTGGCAGTTCTTATTTGGCTTAGTGACTCATCAGCTTCTATATCTAACATATATATAGCTTTCACCAATTCTTCAAGAAGTTTTTCTGAAATAGAGCACTTCAGTGCAATAGAAGTTGCTTTCCAAGAAATGCGTGCAGCACATGTCTGTAATGTTTCTTTCGTACTTCCTTGATTATTCGAAGAATATCCTCTTTTTGCATACTTTGTCCATCTGTGTAGTATATATTGCGATGGCAAATTGAAAACCTCATTGATGTTGAATATTCGGAGTGCATTTGCACAATAGACCTATGGCATCATAAAACACACGTTTAGACCTTATTTATAAACCAAGAAATTAAATAAAATAAACTAGTGCATACCTTTGGATTCATATCTTCTACAAGAACATGATATGGTTAAAATCTCATGATCAAAGATAACTAGTGCTTCAGCCTCATATGCAGCACCCATCACCTTGTAAGTTCTGTTTGTTCCCACTTCAGAAATCAATTCACACTTGACATAATGTTGTCTCTTGAACTCCTCTTCAAAATCAGCATAAATCCTCCTTGTATATGACTCGGCTGCAGTCTTCAACAAAGGTAAATTCCTTATGTAAGTAACAGGGTTACTCTTCCGTGACTTAAAATTTGCATCTAGTTCATTTTCACGAAGACTATAAGCACACTTCTCATATTCTTCTATTAGCTCCGAAAGGCAGAGCTTCTTGCGAAATTGCTTCTTGAACACATTATTCATACCTTCGCTCCTTTGAGTTGAGGTCATGTCGGCAGAAAATGAATCATTGCGGTACACGGAAGCCCATTTCTCACGCAAACCATATAGAGTTTGTATCCATTTGTTATCCACAAGCTCATAAGCAGTCAACAATTCTTGACATTTCTGCTCAAAGTATACTACTGAACATTCAAGGTATACAACTCTCTTAAAATCAGAAAGAAACCGAGGATGGTCTGAAATTACATGGCTGAGATGCTTAGCAGCATTTTGATAAATGTGCCAAAGACAAAGACGATGCTTTGTGCCTGAAAAACAATGCTAATTGCATTTGCCATAGCTACACACTGATCTGTAAAAATTGTAGCAGGTCGTTTGCCAGACATTGCTGTTAAAAATGTGTTGAAGAGTCATATAAATGAGTCCGTGGTTTCATCAAATACTAGCGCAGCTCCAAATAGAATGGTCTGTTTATGATGGTTAGTTCCAACAAAAGGTGCAAAAGGCATTTCAAACTTATTTGTTTGAAAAGTGGTGTCAAATGACAAAGCATCACCAAAGCAAGCATAGTCCATGATAGCTTGACCATCTGCCCAAAAGAAATTAGCTATCCGGCAATCCTCCTCATCCAACTGTATGTCATAAAAAAAAGGATCTTCTAACTGTTTGTTTTTCAAGAACTCCAATAGTGTTTGCGCGTCATTGACTTCCAAATACTTCTTGCGCTCACGACCGATATGGTTATTGCTATCCACCCGCAGGAAAGGTACATGCTGAGGTCCTCCATACCACTGCTTGAAAAATTTATACACTTGGGCAGGCTTTAATCCCGCTTCTCTCATGTTACTAATCACAAGTTTATCAGACTCTACCAAACGACGTTGTGACCGCAACATGTGTTTCTTATCTGGACTTGCGAGATAATGATTGTGCTCAAGTACAACCTTTTGCACCGTCCATACGCCATCACGAGCAATACTAAACTGAATACGGGCATCGCAACCAGACCGTGTGGTAGCATTTGGTTTCATGGTGTCATGTTTTGAATGAGTACCTCGTTCCCCTTCGTTGCTACAAACTATATGCTTCTGATAAACTGTTTTATCAGGTCTCAACCTCGAGTGGCTCTTTCGAATGCTAAAACCAATCTTACCAGCATACTCATTGTAAAATTCGTATGCATCCGCTTCTGACTTGAATGCCATCCCGACTTCAGGAACAATTGGTGATGTAATGTTCGTATCATCCACCTACGTTCAAAGTTACATTAATTGTACTGATCTAAAGCCCATGATTTTTGCCACAACACAGATGATTGAAACTCATACCTCAACTTCGCTAGAAGGGACGCCTGCACCCATGGCTGCCTCATCACCAACGGAGGCTGGTGCAACGACATGCTCGCGAGAACCATCTGGGGACAGGGATGGTGCAAAGAATCGAGCTTGTTCGTCCACGGCCATGTCCGCACCGGCCAAGGTGGGCACGACAGCTGCCGGCGTGATCATGGGGTTCTCTCCTTCCCGACGGAAGGCATGCGGCGGAGACGACATGCGATCTCACGAAAACTGATCTAGGTCGAATCCCTGTTGTTTACTCGATCACATGCCGGATGCGGTTGTTAGGACTTAGGAACATGTACGACTGTTGTTTTTTCCTCTTGAGGAGGTACGCACGAAGGGAGCTGGGGATTAGAGAGAGCTTTGAGATTAGCGTGCTAAATCTGACGTGTCTTAATCTGAGGAGGTGCCTCACGAGAGGGAGAGTGCGGCACGGTCCCAGAGAATTTTTTGCCCCTGGCCACAGTTTGCAAGTTGTTGTACCAATTTGCACGTCCACAGCAAGTTGTTGTACCTGTGGTGCATATACCTCTTGTTTTTTAGAAATGAGAAAGTCGTTCTTGTGCGTTATGATTACCGAAGCGCAGTCTGATCGGAGATGGTCCATGCGGCCCAGAGGTGCCGTAGCTGGCCCGATTATGAACCGTCCACTTGCGTACTGTACAGCAGACAGCCAGAGAGGTTGCTCCAAGACATGCCAAACTTGCAGCATATATATGAGCGAGAACTCATTACACTTGTCAAGGCGGTGCGCCATTGGCGACCTTATTTATGGGACGCCCGTTCACAATTCAGACAGACATTACAACTTGAAATATTTGCTTGACCAACGACTTTCAACTATTCCACAACATCAATGGGTTAGCAAACTCTTCGGCTATGATTTTTCAGTGGAGTACCGCCCCGGCCGGCTAAACATTGTAGCAGATGCCTGGTCACGCATGCACTCAGGGGAAGAAGCTGTTCTGGCACTCTCCATGCCACAGTTTCAGATTTTTGCAGACATTCGTGAGGAGGTGGTCACACGTGCAGATTTACAAGAATTGCATGGTAAAATTACTGATGTACCAGCAGGTGCCCATTGGTCCACTCGAGATGGTCTTACATTATTCCGTGATCGAGTCTATGTGCCATCTGATTCTGCCTTATGGCAGCACATTATTTTTGACTCTCATAAGTCACAACATGGGCCATGAGGATGTTCAGAAAACCCTTCACCAGAAGCCGGGTGTAATGGTTAAACCTTTTAAATAATAAAATGTCCATTATCAAAAAAAATCTAACACATCAAAATTCCTTTCAAGAACATTTTCATGCATACATCTAAACAAAAAATAAAAAATTCATCGCCCCTCTATCTCGGTAAGTGTAAAACTGTTCGTTGAAGTCTGGATATCATTTCTGATCTGCTCCATTTCAGCATTTTGCCGTGCAAAATAGGCAGGGCGCTTAGGGGCTGGAAGTGTGGTGCTTCCATTCTCCAGGACGAACACAACAGATGACATCAGTGGCCTATCATCTGGGTTCTCCTGCACACACAGGAGTGCTACATGGACACAAAGCAAGACTTCGCCCGGTGAACAAGTATCCATGATACATGAGTCTGACAGCTCCTTCGTCTTCTCTTCCTTCCACATATTCCATGACTGAAGAACAACAACAATGACATAGCAATGTTGATTTTGTTAGTCAATCCACAAAAAGCTTCAGGATTTGATCCAAATCTAGATGGAACTTTAGAGAAGTCATGTGTGTACTCACATAGACTGTGAGGCTAGGGAAGCCCATTGTTCGAGAATTAGAGTTTCTTCTTATACCAGTTAAAACCTCCAGTAGTAACACACCAAAGCTATAGACGTCAGACTTGGTAGAGAAGACACCTTCCATTGCATACTCAGGAGCCATGTATCCACTGCTTTACCATTTCAATGGTAGGAGTTAAAGGGAATTCAGTTTACTAAAAATAATTAATATGAGTATTTCATAATGCATACTCACTAGGTTCCGACGACTCGTTGGGTATTTGCATTTTGTTGGTTATCATTAAAGATTCTTGCCATACCGAAATCTGCTATCTTGGGTTTCATATCTGCATCTAGCAAAACATTTCCAGCTTTGAGATCCCTATGAATTATTGTGAACCTTGAGTCTTCATGAAGATATAGAAGTCCCCTGGCAACCCCTTTGATTATACTAAACCGTGTTGGCCAATCCAACAAGAATTTTCTTGAGTCATCTAAACAAAGAAACAAACATAAGCAATAATATTTTTGAGTTGTCTTAGCAAACCATTATACATTATGAGAGTATGTACCAAAAATGGTAGCATCTAAGCTCTTGTTAGGTAGATACTCATATATCAGAAGCTTTTCATCTCTCTCACCGCAACATCCAAGAAGTCGAACCAAGTTTCTATGCTGCAATTTTGCAATTAGAATTACTTCGTTGCTGAATTCTTTTGTTCCCTGTTGAGAATCTCTACTTAGCCTTTTGACTGCAACTTCTTGACCACCTAACATTCCCTACCGAAATATAATCGACATCTTAGATTTGACTTTTAAATAATAAATAATATCCTTATTACAATGAATTATAGGGAATTGTATATTTTGTGAGTTACCTTGTATACTTTTCCGAAGCCTCCCTGTCCAATCACGCATGTTTCAGAGAAATTATGAGTTGCAAGTGCAATTTCTTCTAAACTTACAAATGGAAATTCCTTATCATGGGGAGTATTTTCTTCCACGGTTTCATCAGATATACTCATACCATCCAATATTTTCTTCTTGCCCTTTCTCCATTTTTTGTTCTTGCCTGCTCCCACAATGTTAAAAGTCATTCTCTTCTTAGGCAGACATCAGAAACAAAAGAAAGAAAAAAGTTACACCTAGAACATTTGATGTTTGTACCAAAATTTATGACCTCGAAAAACCAGAGGAAATACGTACGGTTCATGTGTACCACCGTGGCAAAACGGCATACCGGATAGTATGGCTATCTCTTATGACAAATAAAACGAGATCAATATGTTAGATAAAACGACTATTATAAACTCCCACCTTCCTGTCCCCTTTCTGCAAAAAGTTCACACAAAATCCCCGAGTCCATATCACCATGACCAGACGTTTCTCTTGTTTTTCATTCCCCGTCAATACTGAGTATCTCTATAGCTGTGGTTGCGTGAATGTGTAAAGTGGCTCATTATGTGTGGAGAGAGCGTGTGTGCGCGCACGATTCGTGTGTGGGTGCATGTTCTGCGTGTGGTGCGAGTGTGTGTGTTGAACTTTCAATTTGGTAGCTACTAGATTGTGTGTTATAGTTGCTGAACCATGCTCAAAACTATCTTTAAAGTTATTTAATATAGTTTTATATGTTCATTAAGGTGGTTCAGAAGATTTTCTAATGTGACGAAGACTCTAGTTTCGTGTGTGATGAAACATGCATTATCATAAGGCGGTCAAATTTAACCTTTTACTAAAAATAGTAAGTTAAACTAATTACCGTGGAATCAAGTTGATGAGCCATACAATGAATCTATGGGAGAGAGTCATTGAGCACCGTTTAAGAAGATTGACAAGCGTGACCAAAAATCAATTTGGTTTCATGCCTGGGAGGTCTACCATGGAAGCCATCTTCTTGGTACGACAACTTATGGAGAGATACAGGGAGAAGAAGAAGAAGGATCTTCATATGGTGTTCATTGACTTGGAGAAGGCGTATGATAAGATACCACGGAATGTCATGTGGTGGGCCTTGGAGAAACACAAAGTCCCAACAAAGTACATTACCCTCATTATGGATATGTATGATAATGTTGTGACAAGTGTTCGAACAAGTGATGGCGACACCGATGACTTTCCAATTAAAATAGGACTGCACCAGGGGTCAGCTTTGAGCCCTTATCTCTTTACTTTGGTGATGGATGAGGTCACAGGGGATATACAAGGAGATATCCCATGGTGTATGCTCTTTGCGGATGATGTGGTGCTAATTGACGATAGTCGGGCGGGGGTTAATAGAAAGTTAGAGCTGTGGAGGCGGACTCTAGAATCGAAAGGTTTTCGGCCTAGTAGAACCAAAACTGAGTACATGAGGTGCAGTTTCAGTACTACTAGGCACGAGGAGGAAGATGTTAGGCTTGATGGACAGGTGGTACCTGAGAAAGACACCTTCCGATATTTGGGGTCTATGCTCCAGAAGGATGGTGATATCGATGAAGATGTGAGTCATCGAATCAAAGCTGGTTGGATGAAGTGGCGCCAAGCTTCTGGCGTCCTCTGTGATAGGAAAGTGCCACAAAAGCTAAAAGACAAGTTCTATAGGACGGCGATTCGACCTGCGATGTTGTATGGCGCAGAATGTTGGCCGACCAAGAGACGACATATCC
The DNA here is from genome assembly GCA_947311845.1 of Poa pratensis. Lineage (NCBI taxonomy): Eukaryota > Viridiplantae > Streptophyta > Magnoliopsida > Poales > Poaceae > Poa > Poa pratensis. Next base: position 45,183,202 of record CAMZMU010000075.1, read on the forward strand.
AACAGTTAGGTGTAGCGGAGATGCGTATGTTGAGATGGATATGTGGCCACACAAGAAAGGACCGGGTTAGGAATGATGATATACGTGAGAGAGTTGGGGTAGCACCAATTGAAGAGAAGGTTGTCCAACACCGTCTAAGATGGTTTGGTCATATAGAACGTAGGCCTCCGGAAGCGCCATTACATACCGGACGGATAAAGCGGGATGAGAATGTTAAGAGGGGTCGTGGTAGGCCAAACTTGACATGGGAGGAGTCTGTTAAGAGAGATCTGAAGGATTGGAATATCACCAAAGAACTAGCCATGGATAGGGCTGCGTGGAAGTTAGCTATCCATGTGCCAGAACCATGACCTGGTTTCGAGATCTTATGGGTTTCAACTCTAGCCTACCCCAACTTGTTTGGGAAAAAAGGCTTTGTTGTTGTTGTTGTAAGTTAAACATACCTTTGAATTTTAACCATGCAAGGGAGATGCATATGAGCACCAGAACACCACTTCCTAAAACAGGCATCACAATCCTGATTGCATTACTTTTTATCCTTTTACCTGCAAGTTATATATACTGTAAAATGAAAATGATAGAAAGAAGTATGGTAGAAAAGGTCAAACCGGCACTAGAAAGTGGCGGAAAGGAAAAATAACTAGTAGAAGAAAGAGGGAGAAGTTGAGATTAGTTTCCACCTGCTGCATCCATGCCTGCAAGTCGGAGATAGAATGTCTCGCCTCCACGCTCTACGCCTATCTTTCCGGTGTCAACCAACTCTCCAGCCCACACCAAGCACCTGGTCATGTTTCCCATGGACCTGCCACTGCTCATTTTGGTGTACGTGTACCCCACGCAGGAGCAGTTGCGGTTGCACTCCGCCGAGCACTCCTCAAATGTACTCTTGCCGCTGCCAACGAGCATGAACTTGTCCGGTGCCTTCATCCCTGGCAAGGCCAAGAAGTTTTCGCCACACCCGCGTAGCGGCTCCATTCGCTTGCACCCTGCCGAAAACCTGCCACTGGTCCAGTCCTTCATGTTTGCCGGCTCAAAGCCATTTAGGCATATGCATGTTGGGACTGGCGCCGCCGTCTCATCGCAGTAGCCATACCGGCCACAATAGCCGTAGTGGGTGCATTTGGCGGACGGCCACTTCCCAAGGACAGCCCACGCCGATGTTCTGGGGCTCCAGCTCTGGAGCTGGTACTCGCCTGAGTAGGTCACCACATACCTGGTGTGCCCCGCTCCGTCTGAGATGGTATATGTGACATACATCTCGTCGTCGTTGTCGATGAAGGCCGTGTAGATAATGAGGGAGCTAGTGTTTGAGGCTCCCGCTTGAGGGTATTGGCATTGGCTCATTACCAGGTAACCCCCCCATGTGGCACTGCGTACAACTTTCCGTTCCCCATCGCTGAGGACCATATGGAGGAGTGTGTCCAGGTCAATCCCGAAGGAGAAGCGTCCCGGCGAAGGGTCGTCAAGGCCATTCCAGGACACAACGCGCTCGTTATCGACACGTGTCCCATACCTGAACCGGATCTTCATCCCAGGAAGGAACGTGTCAGTGAGGTGTTCGAAACTCTGCCATAGGGTGGTGCCATTTGGCGAGCGGATGACGAGGTTGCCGGTGTTCAGAAGCACCGCCGTGAGGAGAGACGACACTGGTACAGGAGCAATATTGGTTGTTTCCCAAAGGATACCTTCATCACCATTGGAGAGAATGAGGTTGGAGGTGTTGGCGATGGAGAGCATCGGTGTGGAGGTAGTGGTGTTGGTGGCCGGAGTTTCTCGGTTGGCGACCCACACGACAGTAAGCTCGGGAATGTCGCTGTACCATATGCCAAGATACAGCTTTGCCGGTGTTGAATTGGAGGGGTTGAAGAAACCCAAGGCGAATGCTCCACCGTCAGAGATGATGGTGTTGCCAGGGAACAGCGGCTTGCCAGGGACAAGCCGGTCATCAGAAGAGCTCAGCGGCAGGAACAGAACGATCAGGGCAGCTATGCAGCAGGCGAGAGCTCGCGAATCCATCGATGGATCAGGCCAAAATTGCAGTATTATGTTCTAACTAGCCATAGATTAGCTATATATTGAAGATGCTGATCTATGAGAGTAAGTACTTGCATCTAACCTTGGTCCACAAGTAACAAATGCTTCCACGAATGCAGCAGCCACGAATGTTCGCTCACGGTAGCAGATGATTGAATAATGCGAATTTCTGGGATTCTAGATGGATTGGAGTCAAAGTCTAGTGTGTTAGAGTTTACATTTGAGCTGTCCACATCGGAGTTGGGATGCCACAGTCACTGCTGACTAGATAGCTAGATTTGTTCCATTTTGTTTTTGAGAGACACCAAGAACAGTACACATGGATATTTTTTTTGATAATGAGTACAGTACACCATCATAAGAATGCACCCACAAAATGACTACCGAGTCATGGAGATTGAAGATTAACCAAAATCAGCACCAGCTATCAACAAGCGCATCATCTCTCGCTAAAAAAATGATGTTAATGACACACAGACAAAGTGTTATATCTCAGTTCGGTTCTTTTTTAGGGAAGTCTAGGTTCGGCTCCTAGTGGGTTGTGCTTCCGTACATAATCCCCCTTAGCATTTCTAGAAATGGTACTTTTGTCCAAATAAACTTTCAAATAGATTAAGTTCTCAACCGCTTGTCCAAATAAACTCCCTGCATGTAACAAATAAGTGATGCAACAGTAATGCTTTCTACTTGATCACAGTTTTTATGGGGCAGGAGAAGCTTGTTAAGATTGAGAGCAACAGAGCTGAAGATGTGAGAGCAAATTGCAGAGGAAACATGGCGTAAAGAATGGACTAATACCTTCTGGCTGCTTGCAATGGTCTAATACCTTCTGGCTTCTTGAGTTTCTGAATGCCTACCTCCAATCAGTGCATCTACAGGTCCGCAGATCAGCCAGAAACCATATATGTATTGTAAATTGAAGAGATGGACCAATTGCTATCCGGTACAGCCAAAGGTACAAGAGATAATTTTACCTGAGTAATATTCCTTCTTTCGTTCAAGCAAATAAACCTTCGATAAGGGCATATCTGAACATCTCATCCATTCCCTTGCAACACCCAGCAGACCAGCACAAATTTCAGATAGAAGATTGAGTGCACGGACTTACGAAAAACAAAATAAAATACACAAGTAACATGTACAGTGGCCCTCAACCTTATAATATACCCTTATTTGAGAAAGTGCACATTGAGATATTGATGGCGAAATTAACAAAGTAAAAAATTTAGAAAACTTCAGACCTGAAGTTATGTACAACAGAACCTAACACAATGGGATTGTTGTTGTTGTTGGTTAGCATGTTTGCACACTGTCAGACACATTGACGCAAGCAGATTTAACAAGCACGTTGACACCTAATTATCAAAATATTATAGTATACTAGTACTAATAGTATACTATTTCTATATAAACTCCTTGCTGGCCAGTCATCTGTAAGTGTTTTTTGTTAACCATCTGACTTATGCAATGGAAGGCGGCAACTCTGTTTTTATTGTAAAAGATACAACATCTCTTCAAAAGCTGTTGTGTTGTTGTGTAGTAGAAAAAAATAAGTATCTTTTGGTAGAATGATGAATGAATAGAGAATAACAGTATCAGGCTATTATATACATTGTGCAATAATTAACTTAAATGATAAAAACAGTTAGTGTGCATTACCAAAATTAACAGCTGGGTCTACTTATTTTACATCAACTAATTGTATAAATCGATTGATCTGATAACATTTGATTCACATTGTATAGGCATAGGAGGTAAAAGCTTTTCTGCAAGAGTAATGATGAAGTCCCAAATTGAAATAAAGCACATTCACCAGCATTCTTCCGAAATTGCTCACTGAAATGATGATCCACAGCCAGTAAGCAGTCTCGGACGAGTCACGGACAGTTCCTGACGGCTTCGACAGTATAGAAATCAAAATCGAAAAGGCCCAGTGTAGAGTTTTCAGGCCTTTTAGAGGGGTAGTCTGGGATGACGAGGGAGGCGGCGTAGAGCAGCACGGCGACCCCAGAGGCCCAGAACCCAGCACCCGACCTGGAACCAGTTGCATGTGCACGGCGGGGACATGCCGCCGGCGAGGAAGCCGGAGGCAAGAAGCTTGAGGTGCTCGGGCATGTCGAGTCCCTCGAGCGCCTGTAGATCCTCCCGCCCTTGGTCCTCCTCCAGCTTCCCCCACTTCGCGCGCCCGCTTCTCGGCAACCGCCCAAACCATTTCTCCCGGCGGCGGGTCCGCCGCTCGCTTCAGACGCCTCCGCAAGAGGGTATCGTCTGAGTGGGCCTCTGAGTTACTCCGTACGAGGCCTAAGGATGACTCCAACGGGGCGACGCATCGAGTCCGCGCGCATCCGTTCGTGTCCGCGAGGGCCAAAAACACGGCCCAACGGGGCGACGCAAACGGACCGCGGTCCGTTTTTTGGTCCGCCGCGACGCATCCCTGGCCCAAATTTGGGCCACCGATGCGTCGGCCCCGGACGCGAAACGGAGCTCTTTTGTGTCCTCCCCTAGTCCGCCCCTGGCCCGCAAATCAGACCATCCCCACCCCAATCTCCTCCTCCTCCGCCCCTCTCGCCGCCACCCGCCGTCGCACCCTCGATTTGGCACCGCAGGCCATTCCGGGGACGCCGTCACCGGAGCAGGTGCTTCCCCACCGTCACCGGTGATTCTTGCGGCCAGGAGCGTCCACAGCGCCCCGCGATAGACACGCCGCCCACAAGGTGTTCGGCCGTTCGCCCCGGCTACTCAGGTACGTCCCTCGGCCATGGATAGCTCGGATGAGTGGTTCTACAAGAACCACATCATGCAGCGCTCATCCTCGGACGATTCCTCCGACGATGATGACAGTGACGGCCTGGTTGCCACCCTCATCGTCAACGAGTACATAGAGAGGATGCGACCGGTGTTCCTTGGCTCCTTGCCGGGCCGTTCTCCTGCTCTTGACCGGAACCGGCGAGCTGGCCAAATCCAGCTGTATGGGGACTACTTTCGTCCCCACAAGCCCACATACCCTCCCAAGGTTTTCCGGCGCCGTTTCCGGATGAGGAGGTCCTTGTTCAACCGCATCCGGGTGGGCGTGATGCATTTTGATGACTACTTCATGTGCAAGCCCGATGCATGTGGTATGAGGGGCTTCTCGTCGTACCAGAAGTGCACCGCCGCCATTCGCATGCTTGCGTATGGGATTGGGCACACCTGGGGACTATGGCCAACATGGCCGGAAAAACATGGCCGGTGGCCGAAATTTGTAATATTTTGGGCACACCTGGGGACATGGCCGATGGCCGCAACTTGTAATGTTTTGGGGGCGTGGAAACTATGGTCACCATGCCCGAAAATGATCAAAATGATCAAAAACCCTGGCCGGGCGGACTCAATGCGTCGGCCCGTTGGGGGCAGTGGCCGGAAAGGGGCGGACGTGGGCCGGACATGGGTCCTTTTGGCGACGCAAACGGACCAAACGCGGACCAAACGCGCGTCCGTTTGCGTCGCCCCGTTGGAGTCATCCTAACCCACTATAACCCTTGATTAGCCCAATAACGTCCCTACGCCCACGCATGGAAGCGTGGCGGGCCGGCCCAGTTAAGGATTTCAATATTTTTTCTGTTTCTTTCCTATTCTTTTTTCTTTTTTTAACAAAATACGTAGCCTTTATTAATTAATCAAACAAGGTTACATCTTCCACAAGGGGAGCTCCTTTGCGGCGCTCGTTAGCGCCGCATAGGAGTCGCGACGCCTGCGTGGTTCCTGTCGTGGGCCGGCCAACTTTTCCGCACGAGCAACATTTTTGCTTGGTGGCAACATTTCTGCTCGGTGGCAACTGGCTACCTCATGCATGCACGCGGACTGCACTAGCCAACTATTACATGCGATGCTTGTGTCAATCTTGTTCACTAACATATTAAACCGGCAATTGGGTACCATTTTAAATTTGGAACCACTTTCAATATGAAACCGTTTTAAAAAATGAACAACTTTTAAATTTGGTACCATTTAAAAATGAACAAATTTTAAATTTGGAACCATTTTCAAAAACGAACAATTTTTTTAATTTGGAACCATTTTAAATTTGTAACCATTTTAAATTTGGAACCATTTTTAAATTTAGAATCATTTTCAAATTTGTAACCATTTTAAATTCAGAACCGTTCCAAATTTGAAAATTATTAATTTTTGAAAATGGTTCCAAATATAAAAATGGTTCCAAATTTAAAAATGGTTCCATTTTGAAAATGATTCCAAATTTAAAACTGGTTCCAAATTTAAAATGGTTACAAATTTAAAATGGTTCCAAATTTGAAAATTGTTCATTTTTTTTAAAATGGTTCCAAATTAAAAAATTGTTTGTTTTGAAAATGGTTCCATTTTTTTAAAATGGTTCCAAATTTAAAAATTGTTCATTTTTAAAATGGTACCAAATTTAAAAGTTGTTCATTTTTTTAAACAGTTTCATATTGAAAGTGGTTCCACATTTAAAATGGTACCCAATTGCCGGTTTATTAAAAATATAACAGGAAAGAAACAGGGAAATAGAAAATGAAAATAAAACATGAATGAGAAAACTAACGAAAAAAAGAAAACTAAAAAAATAAAAATAGGACGTGAACCTGGCAATGCACCAATGGCGAGTCGTGTGGCTCTTTCAATAAAAGCCATGGTCGCTAATCATATGAAGTCGGCGAAAAACAGAAGGGGTGTACCGAAGAAAGGATGGACCAAACCACCGTCGGGTATAGTGAAGCTAAATACTGATGCCGCCGTGAACCTGGACACTAGGATGACATCCTCAGGTTGTGTGATCCGAGATGCAAGCGGCCAGTTCTTGGGAGCATGCCAACTGGAGATCGATGGAGTGATCGATGTAACGACGGCAGATGCTCAAGCTTTCAGGTATGGTCTGCGCCTTGCTGAGCGTGTTGGGTGCAGCCACATTTATATTGAGTCTGATTGTTGAGAAGCGATCCAGGCATTAGCTGATCCAACACAATAAAGACTTGTGGGCTCGGCGTTCTTGGATGAGTGTCGACAAATCATTGCAGGGTTTGGTTAGATACGAATTATCCATTGTCCGAGAGAAGGAAACAAGGCGGCCCATGTTGTGGCACATGCTAGAAATTTAGATACAAATGTTTGGTTAGAGGAACCGCCTATGTTTCTTGTTCCACATCTTGTGGAACGCAAATCCTATGCGGCGCCCGCCTGAAGGATCCCCTCGCGAGGAGGTACTGGGCCGGCCCAATATCTCGGTACTGTTTGGATTCGCTATTCGTTTCCTTTTTCTTTTCTTTTTTCTGTTTTCGTTTTTCTTTTTTTTTCTTTTTCGTTTTCGTTTTGTGTTTTGTTTTTGTTTCTTTTTTTTGTTTCTTTTACTTTTTATTTTTTATTTTGTTTCGTTGTTTTTAAATTGTTTAATTTTTAAAAATGGTTCCATTTTGAAAAAGGTTCCAAATTTAAAAATGGTTTCAAATTTGAAAATTGTTTCATTTTTAAAAATGGTTCCAAATTTAAAAATGGTTCCATTTTGAAATGGTTCCGTTTTCAAAATGGTTCCAAATTCAAAAATGGTTCCGAATTTAAATATAATTCCAAATTTAAAATGGTTCCAAATTTAAAAATGGTTCCGAATTTAAAATGGTTCCAAAATTGAAAATGGTTCCAATTGTTGAAAATGGTTCTAATTTTCAAAATTATTCATTTTTGAAAATGGTTCAGAATTTAAAAATGGCTCCATTTTGAAAATGGTTCCATTTTGAAAATGGTTCCAAATTTGAAAATTATTCATTTTTCAAAATGGTTCCAAATATAAAAATGTTTCCGAATTTAAAATGGTTTCAAATTTAAAAATGGTTCCATTTCAAAAATGGTTCCATTTTGAAAATGGTTCCAAATTTAAAAATGGTTCCAAATTTAAAATGGTTCCATATTTAAAATGGTTCAAATTTGAAAATTATTCATTTTTTAAAATGGTTCCAAATATAAAAATGGTTCCATTTTGAAAATGATTCCAAATTTAAAAATGGTTCCGAATTGAAAATGGTTACAAATTTAAAATGGTCCAAATTTGAAAATTGTTCATTTTTTGAAAATGGTTCTAAATTAAAAAATTGTTCGTTTTTGAAAATGGTTCCATTTTTTAAAAATGGTTCCAAATTTAAAAATTGTTCATTTTTAAAATGGTACCAAATTTAAAAGTTGTTCATTTTTTAAAACGGTTTCATATTAAAAGTGGTTCCAAATTTAAAATGGTACCCAATTGCCGGTTTATTAAAAATATAACAGGAACCCGGTAGTGGCCCGGTAGTGACCCGGTAGTACCCTCTTCCCAGTAGTACCGGGTCAAGCCCAGAAGTACCGTCCCGGGGCGGAAAAACAGCCCAACGGACAGATTTTCGGGCACCTTTAAGGGCCCTTCTTCCCCAATGTTTCCCAACCACTTGAGCACGTTTTTCTCCTCTCTCTCTCTCCTCCATTGTTGACCTTGGAAAAGCTTGCCCCCTCTCAATCCCTCACATGATTCTTGCATATCTTTGAGAGAAAAGTGAGAGGAGATCTAGATCTATATTTCCACCAATCCATCTCTCCTCTAAGTGAGGGGAACCTAGTAGATCTTGATCTTGGAGTTCTTGGTGTTTCTCCTCCTTTGTTCTTCCTCTCTTCTCCCCCCATAAGCATTAGTTGTTTTTGGTGGGATTTGAGAGTGAAGGATTTGAGCACTTGTGCTCTTGCCATTGCTTTGTGCATCGGTTTGTGCTCTCCACGAGGATTCGTGGAAGTTGAAAGTGTGTGAGCTTGTTACTCTTGGGTCCTTGGACCCTAGACGCCTTTGTGGTGGTTGAGACCTCTTGTGGTCACTTGTAGCTGTTCGGGAGCCCCCAATTCAGTTGTGGGTGTGTGTACCCCAGATCATTGTTGTAAAGGCTCCGGATTCCGCCTTGAAGGATTCCGATAGTGGAAGGTGAACCAAACCTTTGTGGTGCGGTTCATCGGAGAAGAAGGTGAAGCCTTTGTGGCTGTTGAACCATTGTGTTGGTTCACACCTCTCCAACAAGACGTACTCCCTAAAAAGGAGGAACTCGGGAATACATCATCGTCTCCATGTGCCTCAGTTATTTCTATACCCGAGCTCTTTACTTATGCACTTTACATTGTGATAGCCTTTGTGCTTGAAGTATTATATTTTGCTATCACCTTGTTGCTTGTCTTGCTTAGCATAAGTTGTTGGTGCACATAGGTGAGCCTATTATATTTAGGTTGTTGACTTGTTAATTTAAACACCTAGTTTTATTTCGCAATTATCAAGACTAAACCGGAAAAGTTTTAATCGCCTATTCACCCCCCCCCCTCTAGGCGACATCCTTGTCCTTTCAGCTTGCTTTTCATGAACCCACCGTTCAGCACGCTCAGCTTGGTGAATCAAAATCACAATTTCAAAATACTCGATACAAAATGCAAGTACCATATCCTAGGAGGGTTGAATCATTTATGCAAAGGCAATTTAGGAAGTACTAATAATTTATCTAATCGAGAGAAAATGGCTCACATGAAGAATGTAATATTGTATTTTATTCAAAAGGGACACTTAGAAATATGAGGGAATAAATGTTTGCAAAAAGCACTGCAAATAATTCCTCTGGTACCCATAAGTTTTTCTCCCTTTTTCATAATTTAACTTCATTGGAACCACAAGACAAAATATGCAGGGAAGATCGAATCGACAAGAATGAGAGACTGCAAATCTTGTTCACCGCTTGTTAGAAGAACCAATAAGAAGAAATTTATCAACGATTACACCGTTCATGCCTTACCCAAGCAATACGAGCAATGGAGGAAAAGGTTTTTGTCGTCTTCCGAGGAGGAGGGGAACCTGGATGCCTATCGCAAAAGCAGACTAGAGATCACTGGTTATCATAAATAAGCAAACATTGTATTCTAGTCCCCTCGGAGATGTTTGTTAAAGCTACGACGGAGTCGCGATCTCAACAACAACAACGGAAAATAGCTGCACACTTATCTTGTCAACGGCAACATAGAAGATCTCAACCGAAGTGAAGCACACAGAGACAAGGATGTATTTCCGAGTTCCTCCTTTTTAGGGGAGTACGTCTCAATGGAGGGGTGTGAGCTTCACCACAACAGGCTTACTCAATGCCACAAAGGGCTCACCCTATGCTCCGATAATCCGCACCACATAGGATTGGTTCACCTTGTTGGGAATCGAGGACAGAAAACAAAAAAATTCCTACCGACGATAACCATAAACTAGCCAGGATCTATACTATGCAGATATATGAGTACGGAGGAGATCAGAATACATACCCTTATAGACCGGAAGCGGGATTACGTTCCCGCACAAACATTGTCGATGAAGACGACGGCGCCGACCTCGGGGTCGTGTAGTGGAAGAAGACAGCTCCCAGCGCCAAGCAATGGCGCCTCGCGGTTTCCACACACGTACGGTGTGGATGACGACCTCCGGGCTCTAGATCCAGCAGAGCAGCGGAAGTGGAAGAGAGGATCTAGCAGCACGGCGGAGTGCTAACTGTAGAGAGACTTCTCTCCTCGTACGAAGCTCCAAAAACGGAACCCCGCTCAAGGTAGTAGAGAATAAGAGGGAATTGGTGTGTTTTCCAAAGGCAAAGGGGACCTATATTTATAGGAGGAGAGGGGAGACCTTCTCCCTTGGCTTCCCCATGTGGGACTAAACCCCACATGGGCTGTGCCGCACCAAGGGGCAGCCGGCTCTTCTCCCCTTTTTTTCTTTTCCCTTTTGGGATTTTCCCCTAATGGGCCTCTAAGGCCCATTTATGATTTAATGCCTTTAAAATTCGAATTTAATTAAATAAAAAATATATTTAATCATTAATAACACTTATTAATATTAAATACATATTGCATAATTCATTCGGACCCCGAAACATATTTCGTTGCCTCCGATCAATCATCGGACAAATCCCGGAACACTTCCGGAGTTCCCGGTTTCTTTTCTCTCTAAATCCAATCTAATCGTCATCTACCCTTAAGTGTGTTTCCCCACGGTTCGGGATCGCATCACAGACATGATCGAGACACGCTCTCCGATCAATGACTAACAGCGGGATCTGGATACCCATGATAGCCCCTGTGTGTCCACGAATATTCCTTTATCGTTTGAACCGTTAGACGTTAGTCTCATCCTCTTGCCTAGCGATACTTAGATTGTCCGAGCGTCGTTCTCCGGTATCACGATTACCGAGCATGACCTCGTCATCGACAAATTTATCTTTACTCGTCTGTGATATTACATCCCCGTGACCTAGTCACATGCTTGCAAGCTTATTGACGTAATCTCACCGAGTGGGCCCAGAGTATCTGTCCTGCTATCGGGACTGGCAATTTCCGCTCTTGATCACTCGCTTCTACTGCTTCCTTCCGATACCCGAAAGTGTCACCTTTATTGTCACGCTATATAAGTCATACCGTTTGATGCGATCAGCCGTATCTTTCAGAAGCAGAGATTTGATATGATCTCACAGTCGAAGGTATGAACACTACGTTTCTATATTTTGGGTATGTCCATCAAATCATTCACCTAATGATATGACTCCGTTGTTAACCGACGTCATTGTCCATGATCAGGAAACCTTGATCATCTGTTACCCAACGAACTAGTCAATAGAGGCTACTAGGGACCTGGTTGTTTTATACCACACGTGTATTAATGTTTCCGCGTAATACAGTTATAGCATGGTATTAAAACGTATTATGAACAATAGAGATATGACAAATAAAATCACTTTATTAATTGCCTCTAGGGCATATCTCCAACAGTCTCCCACTTGCACTAGAGTACAAATTAATCTAGTTTACAACTTGGTAAAAGCTAACACCTATAGCATCTCGGTGTTCTTCATGCTTGTCTCGTGGAAGAGGTTTCGTCAACGGATCTGCAACATTCAGGTCCGTGTGTATTTTGCAAATCTTTACATCGCCTTCCTTGACGTACTGCCGTATGACATGGAAGCGTCGGAGAATATGTTTGGCGGTGGAGTGAGACCTTGGTTCCTTCACGTTGGCAATGACCCCTGTGTTGTCGCAGTAGATGTTCACAGGGTCTTGCGCACTGGGAACACTCCAAGCTCGATGACGAACTTCCTGAGCCAAACAGCTTCATTTGCAGCATCCGCAGCAGCAATATACTCCGATTCCATTGTAGATTGGGCTACTATGGGTTGCTTCCCACTTCTCCAGCTCACAGCGCCTCCGTTCACCTTAAACACATAGCCTGTTTGCGATTTCGAGTCATCGGATCTGTGCAGAAACTTGCATCAACGTAACCTGTTACGCCAAGTTCCTCTTCACAGCCTCCATAAACAAGAAACATGTCCTTGGTATACTTAAGATACTTCAGTATGTTCTTAACAGCTATCCAATGATCCTTGCCAGGATTACTCTGGAATCGACTCGTCAGACTAAGAGCCAATGCCACATCGGGTCGAGTACTTAACATGGCATACATGATCGATCCTATAGCCGAAGCATATCGAGTGCCATCCACCTCGCTTTTCAAGAGCCGTCTGTGGACACTGAGCCATGCTCAATGTTTTTCCCTTGACAACTGGCACAAGACCTTCTTTGCCAAATGCATATTGAACTTCTTCAATATCTTGTCAAGGTAAGTACTTTGACATAACGCTAGTAGGCGCCTGGGTCTATCACGATAGATCTTAATGCCTAATACGTATGCAGCTTCTCCTAAGTCCTTCATTGAAAATTTACTGTTTAAATATTCCTTCACGCTTTTCAGAAGTTCCACATCATTCCCAATTAGTAATATATCATCCACATATAGAACTAGGAATGCAACTGAGCTCCCACTCATTTTCTTATAAATGCAGGTCTCTTCCCATTTTGGACAAATCCAAAACCTTTGATCACCTCATCAAAGCGAAGATTCCAGCTCCGAGATGCCTGCTTCAGTCCATAAATGGAACGCTGAAGTTTGCATACCTTGCCAACATTTCCTGGACTGACAAAACCTTCAGGTTGTACCATATACAACTCTTCCTCAATGTTGCCATTTAGGAACGCTGTTTTGACATCCATCTGCCATATCTCATAATCATGATATGCAGCTGTTGCTAGCAAAACCCGAATAGACTTTAGCATCGCTACCGGTGAAAACGTTTCATCGTAGTCAATTCCATGAACTTGTCGGAAACCTTTTGCGACAAGCCGAGCCTTATAGACGGTCACATTACCGTCAGCATCAGTCTTCTTCTTAAAGATCCATTTATTCTCGACGGCCTTGCGCCCTTCGGGAATCTCCACCAAAGTCCATACTTTGTTGTCATACATGGATTCTATTTCGGATTTCATGGCCTCAAGCCATTTCTCGGACTCGGGTCCTTCCATCGCCTCTTTGTAATTTGTAGGTTCGTCTTGTTCAATTAACATGACGGTGCAAACAAGATTACCGTACCACTCAGGAGAAGTACGGGTTCTTCCAGACCTACGAGGTACAATAGCCTCCTCGACATTTTCTCCCACTTCATCTGTTATGAAGGACGGTTCAGGAACTGTTTCCGTTGCGCCACTCGGTATTTCGAGTTCAGGATCAACTATCTCGTCGAGGTCTATTTTCCTCCCACTTACTCCTTTAGCGAGAAACTCCTTCTCGAGAAAGGTGCCGTTTCTAGCGACAAACGTTTTGCCCTCGGCTTGGTGGTAGAAGGTGTACCTATGGTTTCCCGTGGATACCCTACAAAGACGACCTTTTCCGATTTTGGTTCTAGTTTGTCAGGCTGCAATTTCTTGACATAAGCCTCACAACCCCAAACTTTCAGGAACGACAGCTTAGGTTTCGCACCATGCCATACCTCATACGGTGTCGTTTCCACGGATTTAGATGGAGCCCTATTTAAAATGAATGCGGCTGTTTCTAACGCATATCCCCAAAACGATACGGGCAAATCGGTAAGAGACATCATAGACCGTACGCTATCTAATAAAGTACGATTACGTCGCTCGGACACGCCGTTGCGTTGCGGTGTTCCGGCAGGCGTAAGCTGTGGCACAATTCCACAGGCCTTCAGATGTGTGCCAAACTCAAAACTCAAATATTCGCCACCACGATCGGATCGGAGGTGCTTTATTTTCTTGTTAAGTTGATTTTCAACCTCACTTTGAAATTCTTTGAACTTTTCAAAAGTTTCTGACTTGTGTTTCATTAAGTAGATATACCCGTATCTACTCAAGTCATCAGTGAAGGTTACAAAGTAACGATAACCATTGCGCGTTGATACGCTCATTGGGCCGCACACATCTGTATGTATAACTCCCAATAATTCCGACGCACGTTCAACGAAACCATTGAACGGTGACCTAGTCATCTTGCCCATGAGGCATGGTTCGCAAGTGTCAAGAGATCCAAAATCTAATGACTCCAAAAGTCCAGCTGAGTGGAGTTTCTTCATGCGCTTTACACCAATATGACCAAGTCGGCAATGCCACATATACATGGCGGTATCATCACTAAGTCTAATCCTTTTGGCATCTATGTTATGGATATGTGTACTACGATCGAGATTCAACAAGAATAAACCATTATTCACAGGAGCATCAACATAAAAGATATCATTCATCGAAATAGCACAACCATTTGATACTGAATTGAATGAATATCCGTCTTGCAACAAGCAAGAACCACTTATAATGTTTACACTCAGAGATGGCACAAAATAACACTTATTTAAAACCAAAACTAATCCCGAAGGTAGATGTAGAGGGAGCGTGCCGACGGCCACCACGTCAACTCTTGATCCATTGCCGACGCGCATCGTCACCTCGTCCTTTGCCAGGCGCCGACTATTCCGCAACTCCACCTGTGAGTTACAAATATGAGCAACAGAGCCGGTATCAAATACCCAGGTATTACTACGGGCGCATGTAAGGTACACATCAATAACATGTATATCAAATATACCTTTATCTCTCCCGACAATCTTGCCGGCCTTCTTGTCTTCCAGGTACTTGGGGCAGTTGCGCTTCCAGTGACCATCTCCCTTGCAGTAGAAGCATTCCACGCCAGGTTTGGGACCAGGTTTGTTAGCCTTGGATTTGGCAACGTGTTTGCCATCCTTCTTGACTTCCAGTTCTTCCTTCCCTTGCCGCCAGATTTCTTAAAATCGACGGTCTTGTTGACCATCAACAGCGTGTGCTCCTTCTTGATTTCCACCTCAGCAGTCTTGAGCATCACGAACACCTCAGACAGGGACTTAGCCATGCCCTGCATGTTGTAGTTCATGACGAAGCCTTTGTAGCTAGGAGGCAACGATTGCAGCACCCTATCAATCGCCAGCTCATCAGGAATCTTGCATTCCAGAGCGTTCAGGCGTTGAACGTAGCCAGACATTTTGACCACGTGCTCGCTCACACTGCTATGCTCTTCCATCTTGGCTGAGAAGAAAAGCTCAGAAGCTTCATACCTCTCAGCCTTAGCCTGCGGCGCAAAGACAGCCTTGAGATCAGAAATTATCTCAAAAGCACTCATCTTCTCAAAGCGCTTTTGCAGGTCGGCTTCCATGGCGTAGAGCATGCCACTCTGGACGAAGGAGGAATCCTCCGACTTGGTCTGATAGACCTTCTTCTCGTCATCGGAGGCGTCGTCTGCAGGAGGGTCACCTAGGGCGGCTTCAATGACGTAAGCCACCTTGTGGGGAGTGAGGAGGATCCTCAGGTTGCGGAACCAGGACATGAAGTTCGACCCATTGGTCTTAAGCTTTTCTTTCTCAAGGAACAGGCCAAGGTTAAAGGTGGGGCGAGACATCTACAATGGAATTTGCAAAACATAAGACGTTTGTTCATAATAAAATATGGGTTCAAGTTTTAGTAAAATTAAAACTACCAGAACTCCCACTCAAGACGAGTATCCCTCTCATCGTCTTAGTGATTACACAATCCCCATCCATTACGCTACCCCCATCGATCAGGCGAATAGCATAACTTCAAAGGTAGACATCGTATATCAATCACATCACCGTATGTGACTCGTGCTTAACCTTTCGGTACTTGTGTTCCGAGGCCATGTACTGTACATGCTAGGCTCGCCATAACACCCTTTGCGTATTGCGTGTGCAACGTGGCTTACACCCACCGTATGCGAACGAAGAGACGAGTGTAACCGCAAGCGGCGTACCCCGTAACGTAGAACTTTATTGGTGGTGCACGACAGAGGGAGAACACTATTATCGGAATTTTGGGAGGGATCATCTTATATACTACCGCCGTGTAACTAATATATAGACATATATATATACACATATAAGATGCACACAATCTACATAACATCTAAATGAAATGTAATGCGACATGATATGGTCTCTCCGCGCCGATGGTCTCCTTCGCGCCCAGTTTATAAACAATTTAATAAACCTACCTTGACCATATCACATTGCCCCTGCAAAATAAAGTTAGACGCTTCTACTTTATCTTTTGCATGTTTTACGTGGCTGCTAGGGCTTCCGCACAAGAACCGTTTCTTACCTACGAAAACAACCACAACAGCGATAAGACAATTGTCTCTATTACACCCCTTTCGGGGCCCTCCATTGTAAATGCGATATCAACTATTGTAGGAGATACAGACACCCGCCAGCCACATATACGGTACAAGCCATATGTCAGGTGTGGAACCAGTCTCGCGTAAGAGTACGCGTAAAGTCGGTCCGGGCCGCTTCATCCCACAATGCCGCGATATAAACAAGTACACGCGAGAGGGTAACAAATGTAGAATCGATGCCCACATTCAACATGTGTTCTAACCGTACAGATATATCTACGCATAGATCGCTCTGATACCACTGTTGGGAATCGTAGGCAGAAAACAAAAAATTCCTACCGACGATAACCATAAACTAGCCAAGATCTATACTATGCAGATATATATACGGAGGAGATCAGAATACATACCCTTGTAGACCGGAAGCGGGATTACGTTCCCGCACAAACGTTGTCGATGAAGACGACGGCGCCGACCTCGGGTCGTGTAGTGGAAGAAGACAGCTCCCAGCGCCAAAGATGGCGCCTCGCGGTTCCACACACGTACGGTGTGGATGACGACCTCCGGGCTCCAGATCCAGCAGAGCAGCGGAAGTGGAAGAGAGGATCTAGCAGCACGGCGGAGTGCTAACTGTAGAGAGACTTCTCTCCTCGTACGAAGCTCCAGAAACGGAACCCCGCTCAAGGTAGGAGAGAATAAGAGGGAATTGGTGTGTTTTCCAAAGGCAAGGGGACCTATATTTATAGGAGGAGAGGGGAGACCTTCTCCCTTGGCTTCCCCATGTGGGACTAAACCCCACATGGGGTGCCGCACCAAGGGGCAGCCGGCTGCCCTAGGTGGGCCCCATTCGGCCCACCTAGGGTGGCTGGCCCTCTTCTCCCTTTTTTTTCTTTTCCCTTTTGGGATTTTCCCCTAATGGGCCTCTAAGGCCCATTTATGATTTAATGCCTTTAAAATTCGAATTTAATTAAATAAAAATATATTTAATCATTAATAACACTTATTAATATTAAATACATATTACTTAATTCATTCGGACCCCGAAACATATTTCGTTGCCTCCGATCAATCATCGGACAAATCCGGAACACTTCCGGAGTTCCCGGTTTCTTTTCTCTCTAAATCCAATCTAATCGTCATCTACCCTTAAGTGTGTTTCCCCACGGTTCGGGATCGCATCACAGACATGATCGAGACACGCTCTCCGATCAATGACTAACAGCGGGATCTGGATACCCATGATAGCCCCTGTGTGTCCACGAATATTCCTTTATCGTTTGAACCGTTAGACGTTAGTCTCATCCTCTTGCCTAGCGATACTTAGATTATCCGAGCGTCGTTCTCCGGTATCACGATTACCGAGCATGACCTCGTCATCGACAAATCTATCTTTACTCGTCTGTGATATTACATCCCCGTGACCTAGTCACATGCTTGCAAGCTTATTGACGTAATCTCACCGAGTGGGCCCAGAGTATCTGTCCTGCTATCGGGACTGGCAATTTCCGCTCTTGATCACTCGCTTCTACTGCTTCCTTCCGATACCCGAAAGTGTCACCTTTATTGTCACGCTATATAAGTCATGCCGTTTGATGCGATCAGCCGTATCTTTCAGAATCAGAGATTTGATATGATCTCACAGTCGAAGGTATGAACACTACGTTTCTATAATTTGGGTATGTCCATCAAATCATTCACCTAATGATATGACTCCGTTGTTAACCGACGTCATTGTCCATGATCAGGAAACCTTGATCATCTGTTACCCAACAAACTAGTCAATTAGAGGCTACTAGGGACCTGGTTGTTTATATACCACACGTGTATTAATGTTTCCGCGTAATACAGTTATAACATGGTATTAAAACGTATTATGAACAATAGAGATATGATAAATAAAATCACTTTATTAATTGCCTCTAGGGCATATCTCCAACACACCTTCCACTATCGGAATCCTTCAAGGCGAAATCCGGAGCCTTATGTCTACTACGCGCTTCTATTCTTGTAGACAGTGTTTGGCCTCCAAGTGCAGAGGTTTGTAGGACAGCAGCAAATTTCCCTTAAGTGAGTAACCCAAGGTTTATCAAACTCAGTGAGGTAGAGGTTGGATGTATCCCTCTCAAGCAAACCTGCAATTAAGATACAAGAAGTCTCTTGTGTCCCCAACACACCCAATACACTTGTCAGATGTATATGTGCACTAGTTCGACGAAGAGATAGTAAAAGACAAGTAATATGGATGGTAAAAGATGGTATTTGTACTCTGAAATAAAAATGACAGCAAGCAAACATGTAACAAAACTGAAAGTAAATGGTGTTTCAATGATTGGAAACAAGGCCTAGGGATCATACTTTCACTAGTGGTCACTCTCAACAATATTAACACAACTGAACACAAGCATGATACTTCCTCTTCAACATATAACATAGGTGCTACTCGGAGACCATTCTTCTGTGGGATAAGAAACATTATGACGACTCCGTA
This sequence comes from Poa pratensis, assembly GCA_947311845.1. Lineage (NCBI taxonomy): Eukaryota > Viridiplantae > Streptophyta > Magnoliopsida > Poales > Poaceae > Poa > Poa pratensis. Next base: position 45,202,254 of record CAMZMU010000075.1, read on the forward strand.
GGGCTACAACAACACACCTTAAAGTCTGTCATTCCCAATCTAGAACACCCCATGTTGTCACTTTGAGCACCCCAAGATAGTACTAAACAAACACCACAATTTTATAATTCCATCCAACACCAAGAAGAACTCGTGATAAGTATCCCTCTAATATATTATCCATAGAGCCACACACAAATATCCACACTGTCATCCTTGGTACCGTGTTGTCAACAATGACTCCGGAAATTATACTAGATAAAACCACTTGAGCAACATATCCATTACATAATGAAGGGAAAGATCATATGAATTCAGCTAGAGTAATAATACTCATTGATCACATAAAGATCACACCATGGAGAGAGAGATAACCACATAGCTACAGGCACGAGCCCTCAGCCCCGATGTAGGACTACTCCCGGCGGATCATGGGAAGCAGCAACGGCGATAAATATGGATCCGAGGGCAATTCACCGTCCCGGCAGGGTGCCTAAACAAGAACTTCTGTCCCCCCAAACTAGGGTTTTGGATGGCGGCGGAGCTCGGAATCGTATTTGGAAAAATCCTCCAGGGGTTAGGGTTTTCTCGATGGACGAATATATAGTCCGAAGGGCGACGTAAGGCAGTGGACGAGGCGGCCATGTGACATCTGGGCGCGTCCCCACCTCTGACCGCACCCAGGGGTCGTATGGAGGCTGTGGAAATCCCCCAGACTTGTCCTTCTAGATCCCAGTGTTTTCTGGTGAAATAGAATTTCTGTAATTTTTTCGTATTTTTCTGAGAACTTTGAATTTTGGACCTTTTCTGCAATGCACAGACATAATAAACAGAAACTGGCACTGGACACTGGGTTAATAGGTTAGTCCAAAAAATGTCCTAGCACTTGATACTGGGTTAATAGGTTAGTCCAGAAAATGTCCTAAAATGATATGAAACTATAGTAGAAACATGTAGAATTGATATAAAACAAGCATGCAACATCAAAAATTATAGATATGTTTGAGACGTATCAGAGTCTTTACAATAATCTTGGGGCACACACCCACAACTTAATTGGAGGCTCCCAAAACACCACAAATCTGTCACAAGAGACAACAAGCGAGAACAACAAGAAGCTTAGGTTTTCCCAATGAAAACCCTAGGCACGAATTTCTCAAGTGAATGAGAGGGAAATGTAAATCGCTTTGGTAGACTTATAGATCTTGGTCTTCTCCTTCGATTCTCCAAGTATGAGATGGATTGAGTGGTTGGAGGGGGAGATCTAGGAGGTTGAAGCTTCCATTAATGGAGGAGAGAGATTGCTTGAACCTGAGTTGTCCAAGGAAAAGGAAGAGGATAACTCTTTATATAGTGGCCTCTTCGAAATCTGGCCGTTGTGCAGAGAAACCCGCAGCGGTACTACACCGCTGGTCTCTTCGAGTGATGATTTGTAAGATCCTGTAAAGCTCAAAGACAAGATCAGTTCAATAATTGTGTTGTCACTAACACCAAAATCAATCCAATGGTAGATGCACTTTCAAAGGATATATAAACTATTTCTACGAGCATTCAAACAAATTCAACTAAGTTTCAGCCCTTTTCTTGTAGTTCTCAACAAAAAGTAGTATATCTTGAAAAAACCTCCGATCACCAACTAAAATACGAGAAAACCCTTGATCCCCATCAGCTACATCCTCCCAGCGATGATGGTTTCCATAGCTGAACTTTGGCGGTGATCATGGAGACGAAGACATACATCATATCGAGAACGCAGTACGAAAGGAATGCGAGAGAGGGGAGGTGGCATGCATTAGCACATTTCCGCCGTTCATGGCATATATGCTGCAGAGTCAAAACGCTTATATATATGAATGGACTGGTAATTACGCAATAATTTATAATACATCCGTACTGGGAAAATCATCGGGTAAAAAAATACGTTGATAAAAATCCTTCGTACGCCATTGCAAAATTTGCGCTGTACATGAATTGTGCTATAAGAGAGGAAAAATACGACGTCGTAAAGTACATGTGTACATTTCTTTTGCCATGGTTAAAATGAATACACAATGCAATGTATTTAGAGAGATGCGTACAAACTAAACCACTTTTTGGTAGGCATTATGTTTTCCTTTTAGCAGAGGTACCTAATTAAACACTTTTTTGATAGAAAATAATACTTGAACTGTCTTTTTTTCTTTTTCTGATTGTATTTTCTATTTCGAATTTGTTATTTAGACAAGCTCGGGTGTGCGACGAATATTATTACCACCGAAACATCACATTCTTGTACTTAGCACAGAAACAAACATACGTCCACTGGTACACAAGATTCGGTCCGAGGAATACGTACGTCCCAGCACACAAAGGGCACGGTCGTCCAACGACGTGGGCGCAGAAGCTTCTACCACGTCCGTAGATAGATTCCGCACGACTGCCCAAACTGCCCCTCCCTCCACAGATGCACAGCACAGAAGCACACGATCCTCCCAACACCCTCACTGACGCGTGGGCCCGAACACCCTCGCTCGCCTCCCTTGGCCGCGCGGCCGCGCGGCGGATCGCTGACGTGGCCCGAAAATTTTCGGGAGATCCCGCGCAAACTCCCGCCTCCCCCACCCCATAAATCCCGCCTTCGCCTCCACTCCTCCTCCCCACCAAATCCAACTGCCGCAGATCGCCGCCCACCTCCCACCACCTCTCGCCGGCGCTCCGATCCCAAGGTTTGCAAGATGAAGGCCAAGGTGGCTTCCCGCGGCGGCGACTCCAGGTGATTACTCACGTCCGACCGATCGATCCCGTCCCTCGCTCTTCTTCCTTCCCCCGTTCGATTGATTTGCTGCGGTTTTTCCTTGCGGGTTCTGATTCGATCTGTTGTTGGTTTTTGTGGGTGCAGGCTGTCGGTGAAGAAGAGCAAGGCCGAGAAGGACCCCAACAAGCCCAAGCGTCCCCCGAGCGCCTTCTTCGTCTTCATGTAAGCCCCCTCCCCACCAGATCTGTGCGTTTCGTTTTCCGGTTGTGGTGTTCTGACGGAGATTTTGGTTTGTTTCTGCAGGGAGGGGTTCAGGAGGGAGTTCAAGGAGCAGAACCCCGCCAACAACAAGGCCTCCGTGGTAAGCGCCCCCGTTTCCTCTCAACGCCTCTGCTGTTTCTCCTTCGTTTCGTTCGGCCTGCTGCATGCGATGGGTTCTGTGTGCTGTGACTTCTGCGTTCTGATCTGTGGTTCGTTTTTGGTGGTGAATCGCAGGTTGGCAAGGCCGGTGGTGAGAAGTGGAAGTCCCTGACCGATGAAGTAAGTCGCCTGTTCCCTCTCCCCGTTCTCAACCTCCGTGATGTCGTTTGTCCTTCTGATTTTGTGCGGTGAATATCTCGGGAATTACTTGGTGCAGTGTATGAACACCGTGTTGTTTGTTACTGATGCGCCCCAGTGTCCTGTTCGATTCCCGCATTATTCTGAGTTGTTTCTGTCCAGATTTGGCCACCAGTGGAGTGCTAGGTTCAAATTTGGGGACTACCATGTATGCACGCGTAGTTGTGATTTTGTTTGCTCGTCTCGGTTTTCCCCGTCACCAACATGGCACTGGATTCGAAATCGGGATGAACTTGTCCTCTGAATTTTCTGCAGTTGGCCTGTCGTTTCTGCTCTGCACTAACTCTGCCGTTTGAATTTCAGGAGAAGGCTCCCTACGTTGCCAAGGCCGAGAAGCTCAAGGCTGAGTACACCAAGAAGATCGACGCCTACAACAACCCACAGGTTCGTAACACCACCATCTCGTTGATTCCTCGTCAGTTTCGCTTTCAGATTCAGTGCATGGGAGGCAGTCAAATCGTTATACTGATCTGTGCGTTTCCTTGTCTTCTCCTGTTGCAGGCAGGAGGCCCAGAGGCGTCTGGCGATTCTGACAAGTTCAAGTCCGAGATCAACGACGAGGGGGGCAGCGAGGTGAGATACATCGACCCCGTCCCTGACAATCTCCTTCGCTGTTTACCTTGCTGATTGGATTGTCTGAACTTGTGATGGTCCAACCACTGACACTTGCCTCTGAAACTTCGTGTGTGCAGAACGACGAGTGATGCATCCCGGCAAGCAGCCGCAGCAGTAGAGTCCATGGTGGTGCCTGAACGTTGCTGCTCTTCGCTAGTGTCTCCGACTGATGGTTGCTGTTTATGTTGGTAGTTTTAGCTCTTGTAGTTCCCTCCCTTTTGCCTCAGGCTGCTGCTGTTTATGGATCGTGGATGGAATGGTAGCTCTAGTCTCATGTCAGTGAGTGGAGAAGTTCATAGTCTAGCTCTCGTAGTAGGGTCCTTGGCACCTGGATGGACCGGCATCCCACTCTGTAGTTTTCCTTTAAGTTCTGTCACTGTCGTCTGTATCTATCGATATACCCGTGGCTTGTTTTAACCATCTCAGAGATCAATATATGCTAGTCAAGTTCTTGAGTTCTTCCTTCTGTTTTACTTGTCCATTTGGTTTGGGTGTTCTGTGCTGTGATATGAATGTTCTGAAATATTTCTGTTAACTGTGTCTTACAAAGTGTCTGATCTGATTATTCTGAAACTTGCCTTGTGTTTTCGTTCTGATTATCTCTGATCCTGGCTCTTGTAACTTGTCCCCGTGAGAGTTTTGATCTGTTGCCAGGAAGATGTTTTATTATGTGTTGACAGTGAAGCTGTTGTGATCTGTTGACAGTGAAGATGTTCTCACTGTCTATCTGAAACTTCCATGCTGTTTTCGCTCTGATAACCTCTGTGATCTGTTCCTGCGTTTCGTCCTGTTTTCCTGTCAATTCTGCAGCGTCTTTGGACAATTCGGTGCTTGGCTGGAATCTATGCAGAACTGCAGTTGTGATTTTGCACCTGGAGCTGGATCCCTCTTGTAGATCTGAGGGGGACAGCATTCTGATTCCTCATGTTTGGCACCAACATGTTTGGAATATTGGAAACAACAACTAGTATAGTAGGATGTTGTAATATGCAGAGCATCTTGGTCGTTTGTGCAACCGCTGCTCAGCTTTTAGTTTTAGGGTGACATCAAGCCTGTACATTCTCTCCATCTTTGACATCAAGTGGGAGTATTTTGGATGGACTTGCAAGTTTTCTGATCTGTTCATGCGCATGTCTCACCTCTTGCTTTTGCTTTTTTTTTTGTTGACAAAACCTCTTTTTTTTTTTGAATGGTACTCCGTATGATCCTGGAGTTTGTTTGATGTGGGGGCTGGCATGAGCTGCACGTTCTGACTATGAGCTTTTGGGCAAAGGTTAGCTTTGCCATGCCTACTCATTTGTCTGTTGCCAAACATGAGCAATCAGACAGCAGAACGCTGTTGAGCGTCAGCGGTGAGCCCGTAAAGTTTCCATGGCGTTGGACGATGCCGTAGTGTGAGCAGTGATCACAAACGATGGTGAGGTGCGACGCTTTCTTCACAAGTTTCCCTTCGACTTCCCCTTTATTCTTCGGCATCGACGAACCCCGTACCCCCTACCCTAAGTTTATTGCTCGGCGCCACTTCGCTCTATGATCGACGTTGTCTTCTCCGCCGCGGCTCCCTGGTTGTCGCCGCGACGTCACCAACTCCAACGAGTTGTGCCGCTCTGCGTCGTCGTCGAGGCTCTCCGTGCCATCCCGCACCACACCTACCACAGAGCAGGCCCACTCCCTCGTCGAGCAACTCTATGTTGGCCCCGCTGATAGAAGCTCTTCCCGGATGAATGTTGGTATTTTCTCCTCCAAGCTCGCGGAGACAGACGCCGAAGTCGGAGCGGGCTCTACGCAAGGTAGAACGGCCGCGAGGAGGCTGAGGCCACATCTAGCCGGTTGGAGCATGCATGGCCAGTTCTGGCGCGACGTCGTGCGTCGGTCCCTGTCCTTCGCGGAGACGGACACCCGTCCCTGCAACCGCAAGAACACGAAGTTGTTAAAGGAGGAAATCGAGCAGCCCTGGGCCCATAGGAGTCCGGATCGTGCGACGGCCCCAATTATCCTTCGTGTAGCCCATTAGTGATTAAACTCCAAGAGACAAAACTTGTAGCCGTGGTGCCGTAGAGGCAATCCGAGGATCACATGGCACCCCCTTCGGGCTTCGGCGCATTCCAATTGCTTGTTTTGTGCTTTTTCTCTATTTTTCATTTATGTTTTTTGTTTTCTTTTCCTGTTCTTTTTACCTTTTCATTTTAGGTTTATTAACTATATTTTTGAAAATGTTCAGATTTTGTAAATTTTGAGATTTAAAAAATGTTTTAGTTTCTAAAAAATGTTCAGATTTGAGTTTGGATTTGAAAGTCTATTTTTGAAAAATGTCCAGATCTGAAAAATATAAAAAAGTATGTGAATTTTTTACTTGTTTTTTAATCTAAATTCACTTGCTATATGAGCCTCATTACTGCAGCCCATTTAGAACCCTCCCGTGCCGCTAAACGCTGTAGTGGAAACTCCTGAGCAGCAGACATGCCGCGCACGGCCATAAATTTGTCCATGGGCCGGCCATAGGCCCATCTTTGCTTGGGCTTAATTTTTTTAACTTATAAGCCACAAAAGTTTAAAATAGGTAAGCTAAAAGTCAAAATCAAAAGCACCTAGATGTTTTTGTGCTTTATTAGCCAGAGTCTAAAAGTTAGAAATAAGTCCAACCCTTAGCCTCTGATGGCGGGCTCGTGTCTGGACCCTGACCCGCGTGGATTGAATCTATCGATCAATTCCATGTAGCGACCAACATGTTCTGAAAAAAGGTAGCAACAGATGGAACACACATGGAGCATGGAGCATATAAATAAATTAGGACGACCCCTACGTCGCCAGACCCCTCACCTGATTCCCCGTCCTCGTCCTCTTCCGACAATGGCTCCTGACCCTCGAGGACGACCCCTACGTCGGGTACTACCGCCCCGGAGATAAGAAGGGGGCAAGGCACCGCGGTGATCCTCTCCTGCCCTAACCTGCTAATTTCACTTTATATGGTTGTCCTATTAATTACCGTCCAATCCTTTTGGTGAACAGTGAACTTGTCCGATGAAATGTGTGGTTAGAATTTGACCGATTAACTGATGTCCCTTTCGGTGAACTTGTCCTATGAAGTTGTGCATATGTAGCTGGTTGTGTGATGAACTAGCTCAACGTGATTGACGTTGCATGACAAGTCAAAAACTCATGTTTACTTGTCTTAACATCTCAGAGCTCAATATATGTGGTAGTAAAAAACTATTGATTTTTTTACCCGCAAAGAAAAAAACAACACTGTTGAATTTGTTTTGTCACTGTAGCTCTTCCTTTTGTTTAGTGTCGATTGTGTCGGGGTGTTCTAAGCTGTGATGTGAATGTTCTTAATTCTTTTAGTAACTGTATCTTACCAGTTGCAGATAAGATATGTCCGTAATCTTCATGCTTTTCTTGACAGAGAAGATGTCCGTAGTATTATTGTTTTTGTGGATCTAAATCCCACGTGATCTGTATTTGATTCCCATCTCATTTGCGTGGCAGTAAAGTATTCTGGGATTTTGTCTTCAGTTTGCTACTTGGACGCACTGCTGGAAGAAGCGATGTGATTTTTTCTGAAAATTCTCTGAGGAAATTTACTGAAAAATTACTGTCAAGTCTTGGTCTACCACCAATTCTGAAGCGCCTTTGAACAGTTTGGTGTTTGGTTGCACCTGGATCTGAGGGCGACATCAGTCTGTTTTGGCAGCAATAGTTGGAATCTACTGCTCAGCTGATGTGATTCATTTACATTTCAGGGTGACATCGACGTCTGTATCCTTTTCGTCCTTGACATCAAGTGGGAGTATCTGAGATAGTACTCCTAGGGCATGTTTAGTTAGCTGTATATGCTTGGTCCAGTCCCCGTGGATGTAAAGACCGGTGTTTGGTGAGCTGGGCAGGCTCCGCGTTGTTGACCGGCACTTAAACCACCCCCAGGCAGGCCCGATAGAAGCGGTCGATTTAGCTGTTTTTTCATAGCCACCCTCTCCGCGCAAATTTTGGCACGCCGGCGCCATCCTCGTTCGAGCTCGTGCGAGTCTACGATGTACGATGGTGCGAGGCTGCGCGCAGCTGGAGAAGTTTCGTCTCACCGTGCTGCATTTTAGTCTCTCTCTATATCATCGGCTCCGCTCACGGCCAGAACTTCTGTCACCATCCCCACCCCCCCCCCCCCCCCCCCCTTCGAGCTCTCTATTCTGACAGCGTAACAACATCTGCTCCACGAGCGGTGAAGTTTTACCGCTGTCACTATTTTTTGAATATGTTTTTTTATCTTCCATATCTATACGCAGTGATATGTGCAGCCGCACATACACTAGTACCATGGTCGGTTGGAGCATCCATGGAAATAATTGATCATTAATCATTGCGATTGGGCTGAAGATCTTATTAGAAATATTCAGAGCTAAAAAGAGAAGAAGCAACTGATAAGAACTTAATATCAAAATCCTCCTACAATTCCAAAATAAACATATATAATCATGCTACCATAATAGATTTTGTCTTGTGAATGTTCTGAATTTTCGGGAGTGGCACGCTTTGTCTTGCCAGTTGATGGATAAGATTCTGAATCTGTGTGTTTTTCCGAGTCGAGCACCTCTCAACCTTGCTCTTTGTGATTTGCCCACTTTGCAGGGAAGTTATCCATTGTGTGCGTTGTCTCTGGATCTGATTCCCTGTTTGTGATCTCAAGTTCTACCCTTTCTGTCCAGCAGCTGCCAGGAAGACTCAGTGTTCTGCTCATCTTCTGTCAGAGTGAGTTGCTCTTTGTTCCGTAAATACTTGGGTATTTTGTCTTCCGTTTGCTTGTGATCCACTGCTGTGTTGAGTGATACGAGTTCTGCAGTTAAGTTTGTTTCTGAAAGTTGGTGTTAATTCTCCATCTGCCGTTGTGGTCTTGCACCTGGAGCTAGATTTCTCTTGCGAGATCCGACGGGATCAGCAGCCTGATTCCTCGTATTTTGGTCGTTTGTGCTACGGCTAAGATGATGTAACTCACTGATTTATCTGGGTGAGATCAAGTCTGTACCCTTTTCTTCTTTTTGGCAGCAACAATCGGGAGGATCTGAGATGTGCTTGCCAAGTTCTCTGATCTGTTCATCTGCTCGTCTCGTGTTTTGTTTTAGAGTGAATCGCACCGGAGGTCACGAAGTTGCACGAAATGAAAGGATTGGTCACCAAGTTGAAAAAACTCAAAACTTGGTCACGAAGTTGTGAATTAGCGAGACGTTGGTCACTCTGTTATGACGGACGTTAAGTCGATGACGTGGCAGTACATTTTTTTACAAAAAAACCCTTAAATTTTGATTTCTTCTAATTACTAGGTCCTTTTCGATATTTATTTTCTGCCTTTTTTGTTTCCAAATACTTAAAAGGGGCCAGGCCAAATGAACTGAATCGAGGCGAGTGATGATATAATAATGCAGAGATAGGATAGCGCGCAGCAGCAGTGAGCCCTTCTCTCTCTCATCCCAAGGCTCCAATGGAAGCCACGGCAACGTGAGGAGTGGAGTTGTCCTGCCCATTTCCCGTTTCCCCACCCCAAAGAACCACCACCCTCAAGAAACCAGGGCCACGCCAAGAACAACCCACGGGCACGGAGCTCTGTGCCCAATTCCCCAATCCCCCGCCACCCGCCGGACCGGCAACCCGTTTCTTTCTTGCTCTTGTCCGGCCGTCCGCCGCGCACGAGTTCTTCTTCTTGTGTGCCGTCCGTCGGTCGGAACTCGGAACGCAGGTAGGTTTCCACCGTGATTTGGGAATTGTGATTTGGTTTGCCGCGAGAAAGTTGCGCTCTGCTTTCTTTGCGGGGGGTCCAAGCTTTGATCTGCGTCACACACCTGTTCTTCTTCTTATCCGCAGGGCATCCGAGGCGGAGAAGGAGGCGGGCAGACCACGGGCGGCACGTGACGAGCGGTTGGCGATGGCGAGAAAGGGCAGCGCCACCGAGGGGCTGCGGGCGCGTACATAAAGACCAAGTGCGCCCTTGTTTCAGAGGAGATCTGAATTCTTCAGCTTTTGGGTGGAGGAGAGAGAGGAATGGGCAGCGCGGTGGACGCGGCGGCGTTCGGCACGGTGGAGGCGCTGGTGGGGGAGATCACGCGGCTGCACCGGTCGCTCCTTTGGGCAACTGCACTTTTAAGTATTTGGAAACAAAAAAAGGCAGAAAATAAATATCGAAAAGGACCTAGTAATTAGAAGAAATCAAAATTTAAGGGGTTTTTTGTAAAAAAATGTACTGCCACGTCATCGACTTAACGTCCGTCATAACAGAGTGACCAACGTCTCGCTAATTCACAACTTCGTGACCAAGTTTTGAGCTTTTTCAACTTGGTGACCAATCCTTCCATTTCGTGCAACTTCGTGACCTCCGGTGTGATTCCCTCTTTGTTTTATTTGTTTTGGAGTCGACCTGGATGCTGGCATGAGCTCCAACGTTCTGGCCACGAACTCTCGGAAAAGTTCTCTTAGAACTCTCCAATGTTTGTGTGTTGCTATCGGCGCTGTGCAGAGTTACTGCTCGAAGCGTCAGCGGTGAGCCGGCTACCTAGACCGTGAAGAATCGGTGGCATGTGTTTCGCAAAACAAAAAAAAGTGGCATATGAAAATTAAAAAAAACAAACATTCGGAACGTTTTAGCGTCATCTATGAAAATAATTATGTTTTGGGAATCGTGCCATTGTTAGCTGCTTCCGTAGCATAGTGGTATTGCGTTCGCTTCGTAAGCGAAAGGTCGCGAGTTCGATCCTCGCCGGGAGCTCATCATTTTTTATAAGCGCTGTCACTGTTGCTGCTTGCTCATTTTTCCTCGTGTATGTTTCGTACATTCGTACTTGCATGTCCAAGTTTTTTGTGTGGCGAAAACATTGTACAGTCTATTTTCATATCGAGTGCAAGCATGGAGGTCCTCCGACACGGGCCGTGGCCCACCCAAGGTTTAGTCATCGATTTTCCTTGATATGGGCTGACTAGACTGGACTCTCAATCCTCAACCCCCCATCTTCAGTACTCTCAATCTCTTATATTGAAGAGAAACCAGCTCTACCAGCCTGACCTGCTTCCGCCGTGATACAGGGTCTCCACTTAAATATACAACGCAGTGGTATATATCACACTGGAACAAAATCTCTTGCTCACAAGTCTTCCTGCATGCCTCCAACACCCATTTATGTAAGAGTCGCAACTCCAACCAGTTCCCAAAGTTCCTAGGTATCTTAATGAGGTAACAACCTTACCACAACTAAACTAAACTCATGCAAATGGATCAAGAGGCGGGTAGACAACAAGCAAGACACACCGGTGGTTAGCAAAAAAATAAGAAAACTGAGTTAACATGTGTGACCAGTGGCGAATCTAAAACCATGAGACCGACCGAATCGCTTATCCAGCTAACCCACTACAACATCACATGTACTCAATATGGTTATGCAAACTGGTCTAATTCTGCTACTCGTAAGACCTTTATATTGGCATATGGTGAGGCTAGGAGTGAGTTGATGCATTGGTTGTTGTGTTTGTCAATGAAGGCGTGTACGTGCGTTGTGGGTGAAGATCCAGAGACACATACATCATCCCGTTGTACCTAGTGGCGGAACTAGGAATTGAGACCGCGGGGGGGGGGGGGGGGGGGGGGGGGGGGGGTTGGGCGAACATGCAACACATTTTTCATGCTCTCATCGAGAGCCTCCTCGACAATTGTAGAAAGCCCAACCAAGTCATTCGAAACCATGGAAAAACATAAGTACTCGATAAAACTATAAAAATGACGAGATCAAGTGATCAAAATAGCAATCAAAACCTACTATATATACTGCTTGGTGGATCGAAACAAATGTAAGAGATCCACACAACTTAAATACCCTTGTGCATGCATGTTTGTGTGTCAGAAGTAGAGAGGAGCTGATGGTAGAGGTACGAGGAAACATTTTAAAGAGGCCGAGTGTCAATGGGAGAGTTGGAGGGACATGTCAACTGCGGCAAGTGCTATGTACTACATGATAAATATTAACACTTTCATGGGTGGTAGTATAATTCCCTTTCTAGAAAGTTACAAAAAGTATGACACCCTAATCCTCCAATAATACGTCCTTATTATTATATTTTATTTAACTTAAATCTAGGACCGTTTCTTTAAAACTAATCGTGACAAAATATTGTGCTTTCTATAAATTAAGCAGTAATATGTTGTCTAGTTAAATAAGGAAACCTACAAAAATCTAGTAATCGGCCTGACACAAAATTGCAAATATAAATTATGTCCATAACTTTTCGAGTATGTTCTGTTTTGATCCACAATATTCTCCTAGTTCAATGCTAAATTATTTTGGTGTAATTGTTTTTGTTACGGTTGATTAACCATGATGATTGCTTTATTAGAAATACCAAGCACAACAAAAATTCAAATTAAATGTGGAAATATGATTTTATTTCCAAATTAATAAATACAATAATGAACATATTTTGCTGTCGCAACATGCATTGAACTACGGAGACCTCATGTCTATCTTCTTCAAAGCTCCATTTATCCTTACAAAACTTTCCGGATCCCTCTAAGTCCCATCTTCTTCTCAATTGCAATTTTACTACATGTCATGCATACTCACCAAGAGCCGTACCAAAAACAGAAGAAAGCACGACAACTGATTCTAAACATATGAATGAAGAGCACACTCACATGTGTCCGAACGTGACCGATGGAAACAAAAACTAATGTGATGTGAGTGTGTAAGCGAGTGGATAAGGGAAAAGGGATGCTAGGGGGGGGGGGGGGGGGGGGGGTGCGCACTTTAAAATGTAGCTCAGTGATGGGTGGAGGCACATATATAGGATGCAAAAGGTAAGAGACATGTACGCTCGTAACATTTGGTCAATCTCAATGTCTGAATAGAGACGTGTTGTGAAGATAAAGTATGCGTCAGAGCGACCTTGGACGCTCTCCTCCCCGTCTACAGTGCAGCGGAGGCGATTTGTGAATCCCACCGAAGAACTCCACCTCGCCGGCGCGATTCGCCGGATCTCCCGGCCTCCGACGGCCGCTTCGGCGGCGGGAGGCCGGGGGATCCCCGTCTCGTGTCCTGTATATAGTGTAGGGGCTCTTGGGTCTCAGGCCGTCGGCGTTCTGGAGGTGGAGGCGCGGCGGCTGGTGTTTGCAGGTGGTGGATTTCCTCTCCAGCGTCGGCGCTCTGCGGAGCTCCGTCTTCGATCCACCGCCATCTGCGTCCTCGCATCTCCGCGGAGGTGACGTGGACGTCTTCCCCGTGGTCAGCTCCGAGGGCGGCGGAGCTTCCAATTCGAGATCTTGCAGAAGGAGAAGCGGCGCATCGGATCGTCCGCGGCGGCGCTCGACGGTGTAGGTCTTCCGGGACCGACGCTCGGCGACTTCCCGCTCGCCTGGGGACTGCCTCCGATCCAAGGCAAGGGAGGCAGCGGCGACGGCGCGCCACCGACGGCAACGGCGGGTCGACGCTGCGGTCAACGTGCAGAGGGGCGGTGCTGTATTTTTGTGTTTGTTGGGGTTCTCTCTGTAATGTTTCCGATGTAATGCTTATCCTTCTCCGCAAAAAAAAAAAGAATAGAGACGTGTTGTGAGGATACCATGTGTGTAATGTTGTGTGATCGTATATTAATAGCATTATATGTTAAATAGGGTGGATGATTGTATTTATTTACTTAGTTGGGGCTGGGGGCACGATTGGCAAGGTATGCGACTGTGCACACAGTCGGTAATATCGTAGCTCGGCATACTGTCCTACCTCTCACTAGCAATTCACATCAGTCCAGGAAGGATAACAAGTGGATCGACTTAATAATGTGCAGAGTGTGTCGTCGCATGGGTAAACATGTTCATCAGATCATGCTATACAATGACACAGAGGTTGGCGTTGGTGTGTTGTCATAGTACATGTTTAGTATTATCTAAAAAAATCTCAAAATCTCTAGAAAAAATGATTATATGGATAAACCAAGTACTTTTCATCCAAAATGTCCATGCTAACTTAAATCACATATCAAGAACAAAAAGAAAAACTAGAGCTGATATTTGTATACTTAGTTGGATTCACCATAAGCTTAATAAGCTGGTTTTCACAGATGATTTTGTTTATTTGTTTCTCAAAGGTACAATTTTTTTGTGAGACACTACCTACACATGGTTTAAATGGCACAAATATTTATTCCTCTTTCGGCCGCAAAGCTACAATTGGAGGATCTTAGATGTTTAGCCAAGTTCTCGTGTGTCCATAGATATTCCCATTCGTTTGATGTTGTGGGTTTTGTACTAGAACCGAGGGCAGCTGCTATGCACAAATCTGCGCAACATAAGCCGCGAGACTTGACCTCGATCATGATGTGAGCACAGTTCTAGTACTAGTGATTCATCACCTCCAGAGATGTTGGTTGTATAATTTTTCTTTTCTTGACACCAAGTTACTTCTCAGGAGTATTAGTGCTGCACTAAAACTTGCGCGGATTTTTTTAGTAATAAGCATGAGAGAATAAAGAGCAAAGATAGAAAAATCTATGGCAAGTGGCCTTTATGACGGTTTATTCCAACAAACCTGCATTTGGTGACATTAACTTGCTTACACACTAAGTGTGTTAGTGAAAAGGAGGGACCTATGGGCCAAAAAAATGTAGCCATTGTGTTATCAAGGAGGAATGCCTTCTGGCAAAGCCCATTGAGTTTCTCCTTGGAGGTGTGTGTGTGTGCGTTGCTGAGTTTCTTCTCGTGCGTGTGTTCTCCCACTTAGTCTTTTCTTTTCTTGTGTGTGTTCATGAGAGAAGAAAGGTTGAGAGGTTGAGCTTTACTTCGTAGTTCATTTTTGCTTTCGACACCTTGTAGAGTGATTAATTGTAATCCCTCCAGATTACAAACAAGTGACGTTTTGATATTGATATGGTCTTTAGAATGCATGGCCGCTAATTTATACTTTGAGTTAGTATATACGTAATATCCAAAATATATTTTAAAATGTTTTTTGAGATAAATCCATATAAATGCCATTCAAGTTTCTAGTCTAGAATTTTTCAGATGTAATGTGCCGTCGAAACTTAGAATGTTTGACTGAAGGTATTGCGTAAAACACTACCTATTTTTTGTGAAGTTAAAGAGTATGTATTATCACTCCATGAAAACACCATGTAAAACACCATAGGTTGATGATAGAACATGATGTAGTTGTATGGTTGAGAAGGTTTATTATAGGCTATGCTTACACGACATTTTGTTTCGAAAAGAGGATAATCCATGGCCATTGCATCGACTGATGTATATAGCCATATATTATTCAATATTCGAAATTCAGCAGCCGAAGAAAATCGACCAGATAAAGAAAACCTGAGGCCCTTTATGTCTCACGATGATAACTCTATCAGGCAAGTACTAACACCAATGGTAAAAAAAACCGAAACAAGCGAAAAGTACACAAACTCTTGGCCTAAGCCTTCAAGGAGGAAACGCTACAAACTCTTTGGCGATGATGGCGAGTCCAACCGTAAGTTGATCTCCCGAAAACCGAGTTTCAAGCCACCAAGTACACGACGCATGCGCGCGTCGAACATAATAGTGTTAAACATAAATATTCATTTAGTTATTTCGGTTCACATTTGCATTCCACTATGTACTAACTTCGTCCCCTCCCATGACCGAACACTAACGTTAATTGTACGTATGAGGCATTTATCTATTTTTTTTTAAACGAAGGCATTTATCTTGCACGACATGATATATGTATCAAGTATCAACTGTCAACTTTCATGGACCTAATCCAGGTTGGCTCTACGATCTGGCGAATTATACCGATCTGATAGAATGACAGTACCTGTTTCCAATCAGAAACTTTATACCATTCGAAGCATAACGTCTAATAATATCCTGATGCATCCAACTCCAGTTTTAAGTGGCTGATATATTTACCATGCATGCCTGATGTGCTAGCTAACTAGCTATGCTCATATGTTCTCGGAGAAACTTTATTCCTCGCCGATAGCGTGAGGGCGTCTCACTCACACGACCAATCGATCTGAGCAAAATCACCCGCAAACAGGCCAAACACTCGAATATCCCCGATGCTCCATTGAGTGCTACGACCGCTAGCCAGTGCATCTGTGCACGCCTGCATGCTAGTTTATGGTGTGAGTGATGCAAATGGTGAGGCATTGGGGAACCTTTTAAAGGCGTCACTGAGTTTTACTTCATGGCGTAAGAGCATCTCAGACACATGTCTGGCATAATGGGGTCGCTGCCACTGAAACCCAAATATAAAAAAAAAGGATTTGATCATAACAAAATTATTATCAAAAGAGGAAAATTCCATTCAATATTTGTTATATTTTACAAGAAACTTGAATGAAATTTAAACCCTCACCTTAACCATACTCCTCGTCGTCATTCTCGAGGGCGTCCCAGTCGACGCTCTCGTTGCCGTCGTCGTCGTCGTCGAGGTAGACGATGGTGGAGGAGGCAACACGGGAGGTGGAGGCAGCGTTCCGAGGTACGGCGTGCGAGGTGGAAGCGCCAGCAGAGGAGAAGGCATACTGCGTCGTGAACTCGATGGTCTTAATGAGGCCTGGCGAGTCCTCCTCGATCTCCACGGCCGACGCCATGCTCAAGCCGGGGCAGTCGCAATCGTGCGCCTCGCGCACACGATAGCCCTTTCGGATGGCGAAACAAATTCACAAAATAAACGTTGAGCCTAATGCTGCCGCAAGTATGGGTGTGACCAGCTGAGCTGCGCGATGGTTATGTCTATACCAGAGTACTCCCTATAGTAAGGTTTGAAAACACCCGGGTGTGTAGCGCCTTACACCTGGGCGCTACTTAGCTAGGAATATAGCGCTTTGTCTTAGGGCGCTACGATGCAGATCATAGTGCATTACTGTAGGGCGCTACCCGAAAAGAGGTTATTTCGGTGAAATAGTCCAACGTTTATGTTGTGAATGTGTTTCCCGTGGTTATTGTTGTCCATTTTGCCAGACACTGACTGCGGGGCCGTTCTCTCCCATTGCGGTTGCAGATATTCCTCTAGCGGAGGTTCAGGGTTTTTTTTCTGCTCTGCTTGCTTTGTGCGTACCTCGGTGCACCTTGCACCACAAGTCCACCAGACGGCTATTTTGTTTTATATTCACTAGTAGCCTTGCAAGTGCACGCACGTCTCAAATAAATTTTGTGAACATGTCATTTTTCTATATTTCGAAGTAGTAATACTACTATAGTATGGTGAATTATCATCAAATTTACAAAAAATTATTAGTCCACAAGCAACATCCGGCAAGATCACTCATACATGTTTAATACCTTGAAATCCATATGAAAGAAACACGTTCACAAAAGTGTCGTTTAAACTGGTACATGAAGTAGCATTATACTGTTGTAATCATAGAACGTTGTCATAAAACATTTTGTCAAGTCTGTAAGAAAAAAGAATCTTGGATGCATTAACACAAAAATATAGCAAGAAATATAGAATGATTATGTGGATCGGTAAAGACATTGAAGTTTTCAAGACAAACTATTCTAAATCACATGGTACTGGTAGAGCGTGAGCATTCGAATAGATCATAACTAATACATACATCACATTCCAAACCTCAAAAAGGTAACCAATTGCAATTTATACCACTGGAGACATGTTTAGTTTCACCCCAATATATGTACATGCACCTATTCATCTCTGTACTACAATCTCCTCCAAACCAAAGGAACTAACCATATATTATCTTAAGTAGCTCTATTCTCCCATCGAAGCATGTTGTGCATTCTTCTCTGCTCGTGTAAATAGCCTGCTGCACACACGATAAAATAGTCCAATAAGTTCTTCATACGAACAAACGTGATAACTTTTTATACCAACAAATGCAATAAAATGATTATACACTTATTAAACACCAAAACCTACCAGCTTGACGTTAACCCATCACCCAAAAATTCTTCCATGACAATAACTCACCCAATACGACCCTATACCCCAGTCGAACTCGTCAACACTCTCACCCGTCAATTCCATCTGGAAAATGCATCAATGCATTAAACGATGGATTTGGTAGAAACAACATTTGGGCGGCCTGGAGCTCCGTGTTGGGAAGGTTGGCGTCTCCGTGGGTTGTTGTATCTATGTTGCCCTCCCGCACGGACACACACATAGGGGACCGTGACAACGATCTTTGCAAAAGTTAACCTTAATAAAACTGCAAGCATAAAAGAAAGATTTTCAGACTTCGTTTGTTTTAGACTTCCTTATGCTCTCTATGACAGAAAAAACCAATAGGTAGACATAAATGTCGATATAGTACTATTTTTCAAAACCTTATAATTACTGGTAGGAATATTGGATTGGTAAGAAAACCAATAAGGTAATAACCATCTATCAACTATAGTTGCCCGCTGAAATTGCCATGATAGTAAGCAGGGTTTTTATAATTTGCATTACTGACCAGGCAGTGCTTCTTCCAACCTTGTCATGATAGTTAAATACCCGTGCGTTGCAACGGGTTTCCAATCATTTCTTTTTTCACAAAAGATGTGCACATAATGCATGTGAAACCAAAACACTTTTACAACACCATCCACTAAGGGCAAGACCGGAAGAGCACACCGTTTGTGTTACTCACACTACATGCCATGCTCATGATCTAGTTTTGGTATGGCACATATTTCCAAACCTATTATTGTATCTGATCCATAACCCTCTCAAAGTAAGAAAATATAAGTACAATCTAGAGCAACCTCAAGCCATTCAAACTAAACTTGTGCTTAAATGAAGGGACGGTCCAGAAAATGGAGGGAGAAGAAGCAAGAGGCTATCATGTGATATAGTATCAAATATGACTCCAAGCATGTGTTCATTGAGCAGTAAGACAAATGGTATCACTACTATCTATCTTGTTGCTCTGTTACCCAAAAAAACTGAAAAAAGAATCCAGTGATTCTATATTTACCATGCCAAAATAAATAAATTAGTACAATTACATTTGGCAATATCACCATGAAAAACATCAAGTGTAAGATGATACATAATGATGAGTGATTAGACAGTGATTGCAGTCGGGAATATTTCTTCAATAAAGTTCATATTTTCTTCAACTGACCAGGCCTTGTGTGCTCCCAACCATTTCTATATTAGTAATATTTTTCATTAAGTGAAATATGTACATAAATTTGGACCAGTAGACAACGCATTTGTACTGTTTGTGCACTGCACCTGAACCTTACTGCAGTCAAACGCAACAAATCGAGCTGTAGTGACATTGCGGAGATCATCTGGCCAAACTATCCAGCACTTGCAAGTTGCAACTACCTTTTCTGACAGCAAAACCTATCATTTTTTTCCTGAAGGGAGATCACTGATCATGCGCGCGGCTAGCAGCAAGTTCAGCTGGAGGCTGGCTCAGTCGGATGTTCGTCTCCCTGGCGAGACACGAGCGCTAACCACACGGTAAGACCAATTACGTGCTCTTTACCTCATCAGTACATGATACATGCCCTAGTCAGCGCGCGCGCATATAGCCATACAGCGTGCATCGTGCATGTCCAATGCCTTTGAGTACCAATCATCTTGGAAGAAGATACTGGTTTTTCTTGCACCATTGCTTTCAGAAAAGAAATACTTTACGCCCGAGATCTTCCACAACCTACCACCTTTTGCAAGAATCTCATTTTTTAATGCAAAAGAGGATCTCGCACCAATGAACTGAACCGGGACCTACGGCACGCTTCGGACCTCACATACGCCACACTGTCTTTCCGAGGGTAAGGTCGACCGCAGGTACCATGGTTTTGTCCGTTTTAGTCAGGTGAGACATCGACTTCATTACTTTGCACTTTGCAACTTTTGGAGTTTTTTGTTTTGTTTTGGAAAACAACACTTTATTCATCGTAACAAATCAATACACAATGTCTGCCAGGACTTCGATCCCATAAGAGAATTGATACATTGGATGCAACTTTGTGCAAAATTATTATCAACTATGGTATGATAATGTCCATGATGTTGGTCATGTAGCTTCAAATATAATATAGCTCTTCATTGAAGCCCTTTCATGAATACTCTTTTCTATAATTTGTCAAAAACCTACTTTATTCTTTTCCTATCAACTATATTATGGTGTCCACTCTAAGGAAATAGTTTTTTTATACCTGCATCATATTATTTGATTTTTTTTTAAAGGTTGACCAATCTTTCCATACATAGATCTATAATCCTCCACCCCACGATGCACCGTAGCTACCTGAAGATGCCACGTCGCGATGGACTCCTCAACCAACATATGCTCCTCCTTCTCCTCTTCCTGCATCCAATCAAGCTTTTCAAAATACTTGAGTTCCAGCAACGATGAATCCTATGTTGTCGAATCAGTTTCATCGTAGATCAGCGTGCCCACAAAGGAGATGGATTCAGACGACAAGTCGGGGGAGGCGGGAACGATAGAGGAGGAGGCATGTGCGCCATGTCCCGGCGGCAGGAGGTAGGGCATCCATCAGGCAGATGTACCGTATGAGATCCACTCTATCTAAACTATGTACATGGTTCGTTTCTCATAATCTTGTGCGATAAGGTTAATGTTCGTACATGATTACTCGATGCAGCAGATGTGCACATGTTTAGTTTTTTTTTCTTTCTATATGCGATTTTCCTCCCAATCGCGCTCGCACAGGGCTTGAACATATTTACTGGCAGCTTTATTTTTTTTTGTTTCCGCGTGCGACATGGGGTTTAAATTGCCAATTTGTTATTAGTGGCTGCTCCTCAAACTGCCAACGCCCCCGTCGCCACAATGAAGTTAAATGATGTTGTCTGAATTCTACTACTAGATGGTCACAAGCTCAATTGACTTTATGCTGAGTAATCTCAAAAAAAAAAGAAGACTTTATGCTGAGTAAATATTCACACACGTACGTTTTGTAAAGATGTACCGTATGAGATCCACTAGTATAGCACAAATGATTGCTTATAGGAAACGCACAAATAGTTTAGATTAACCGTAGTATGCAACTATGAACAACATCACATGCAATAGTTCTAAGTTGACCGTACGTGATATATTTGGCACAGGCTTCTCTAAGTAAAGTCATTTGCGATGTCGTCGACTTTGCACACCGGTGGATCATCTACGTACGGTTTTTAGTTTACATGGTAACCAATATGTTGAAACGCACACGTACATATCGTTTCTTCTGTGTGTGATCAGGGGGATTAAATGACCTAATCTGTACTCAAGATGGAAATGGGCCGACCCGGCCCCGGCCTTGGACCCGGCCCTGCGGCCTCGAGGCCAATTTTAAAGGCCATGGGTCGGCCCATTTGAAGAAAAGCGAGTGGCCTCGCTGCCCGTTGGGCATCTCGGGTCGACCCGAAATATTCTCTCCAGCGAGGCACCATACGAGGGTAGGTGTGTGCCTGCCTCCTTAACTGCACCGGGTTCCAGTACTGAACTGACTTGCAGTTGCAGCCTCTGTAGTGCAGCGCCTACGGCGGAGGGGCTGCTCGGCGGCAGGCGGCGAGCGACGGATGGACCATCCTCTCCCCTTTTCCACGCCCGACTCGCCTCCCTGCAGCACCTGATAGGATGAGACCCTGACAGTACCAGCAAAGGTTTAGGAAAATCCAAGGATTTGCTCCTTCGCCATGGTGACCAAGCCTGGGTGATCTTGTGACCCCTGAGATTAGGAACCGAGAGCAGAATTAGATGCGTCCAATGTGTGTACCTGGTATACTGTAACAATAAATCCATCTTGAAGTAAATAATCAATCTTGAAGAGATGGCTTACGATGGGATTGCAGGTTCAATAAGTTTAGGTGGCTGCCACCATGCGTAGCAGCGACCTAGAAAAAATTAGCTGCTGCTCTCCTTGATGTGGGGCCTTGGACCTGGGGCCGCGGCCTCCCGCCTCACCTGACAGCCCCGACTCCCTCGACGCTGCCGCCGAGATCGTCCGTTCCCTGCATGCCGGAGGCGCCGCCGTGCACAAGCAGCTCGCGCGAACCAAGACGGACATGCGCCGCCGGCGGGACGCTGTGGCCGACCAGCGCCTACAGGGACGCCGTCGAGGCCTACGTGGCGGTGGGCGGTGAACGGAGCAGCGGCGAGCCTGGGAGCGACGCCGTCACCGGAGGCAGCGCCGCCCGCGCAACAGAGACTTGTTGTGGCTTGGGTCGACCCGCGAGATCCATTGGGTTATGTAGAGCCGGCCTCACTGGCCCGATTAGATTATGAGGCCGGCCCAGCTGGCCCAATGGCCTTGAATTTTTGGGCCGGGTCAGTGACCCGGTGGGTCGACCCGGCCCATTCCCATCCTGAATCTGTACTAGCTAGTACACTAGTGTCATGTGACATAAATTTGACACAACTGAGTTTAAAAAAATTGGTACCACTGAATTCATAAGAAAAAACAGACTTCCGAATGACTAGCGATTCAGTAGTTGATGATAATATATATATATTGTTCAAGCATACATAAATATACATAACCAACGTTCAAAAGTACACACTTAACTAAGAATTAAGATAGTATTTACATTCCCACAAACATAGGGAGCACGGAGCAAGTTCTCTACAATATTGGAAGGAGGAGGGAATACTCACCAAGAATAGTACACATTCGATCTTATTCGTATGTCCTGCATGGCTGCAGGCGTGAAAGGCTGAATACACAAATATTACGTCCAGCTCGGACGGCATGCACACCTGGGTTGGAGAGCATGGAGATCCTGGGATGGGTCGTCTACGTCAAACGTAGGCGCGTTGCCGCGTCGTGACGCGCGCCCGGAGCGGGATCTTCATCACCTTGAAGAACCCATCCTGCTCCGTGAGGTCGACGCCTCCCCCGGCCGGCGGCGCCCACTCGAACTCACGTACGAGCGCCGCGACGAAGCTTTTGACGTGCATCGTGGCGAGCCCTCCTCCCGGGCACGCCCTCCGACCCGCGCCGAACGGCATCATCTTGATCCCCTTCGGCCCCGGCACCAGCCCCACGCCCTCCCCTCGCCCCCGGCGAGGAACCGCTCCGGACGGAACGCGTCGGGGTCCGTCCACGCATTCTTGTCCCTGCCCATCTCTCCCAGGTTGAAGTGCGCCCGCATTCCCTGTGTCCGCACGGTGGCGGCGCAACCGACGATTCCGGCGACCCCCTGATCGGGGACGTCGCGCAGGGCGAACGGAATCGGAGGGTGGAGCCGGAGGCTCTCGAGCACGGCGGCGCGCATGTACTTCATCTGTCGGACGCTTGCCTCGGACAGTGCGCCCTCCACGGCGTCGACCTCGCGGCGGATGTTGTTCTGGGCCTCCGGCTGGAGCACGAGGTGGGCGAGGGTCCACTCCATGCTGGACACCACGGTCCCTGGCCCAGCACCGAGGAACTCCGAGAGAAGGCTCACCAGCTCGTCGTCTGTGAGAGGGCGCAGGGCCTTGACGCCGGCTGTGTCGTCGTCGTCGACGGGGACGCGGACGTCGAGGAGTAGGTCTAGATATGCCGGCAGGCCACCGCCGAAACTGAGATGACGGTTAGCGTTCCGTCGTGCGTTGATCAGAGGAAGGAAAAGCTCAGCCTGCCTGCCACGGAAGGCGAGGAACCGACGCCACCTACTCCAGTGCAGCAGCTTCGCCGTCTTGGAGCCGGCGAAATCCTTGATGCCATCAACGGCCAGCACAAAGGCTTGGAGCAAGTCACGCATGGCAACTACGTGGCCCTCGTCCACGCCGCTGCCGAAGCACGTGCGAGCCACCAGCGGAAAAACGGCGGCGTTGAGGATGTCGCGGACGACAATCTCGCCGCCGCCACCGCCGCCGCACCGGACGCGGAGGTCAGCAACGAGGGCATCCATGGCCTCGAGGCGCAGCGGGTCCATGTGTCCAAGACGTGACGGGTGGAGGACCGCGGCGTTGAGGGTGCACCGGAGAGCGCGCCAGCGCGGGCCGTAGGGCACGGACGTGATGTTGTCGCTGTGACGGCGGCGACGCCCGCTGACCAGAGCCACGGGGAATAAGTTCAGCGGTCGGTTGCAGAAGGCATCAGCGTGGTCCATGAGCGCTCGGCGGGCGATGTTAGGGTCGCGGATCTCGATGATCTTCTGTTGACCGCCGTGGACGGCTGCAGAAGCCCAAGCACGACGCCGAAAGACGGCAACCGCGCTGATGAAGAACACAAGAGAAAGTAGCAACAAAAGTAGCGCGAATTCCATGGTATATGTCTGTATGTGCCTGCCTACACCCCTGGACTGGATATATATTGAGATGTTGTTGGGTTTATATAGGCAGATGTTGCCCACCCCAGCAGCCTTGGACGCACGCATGTTTTATACAGTAGTATTCCCCCTCCCATGCGCTAAAATGGATGTATCTATACATATTTTAGTGCTAGATATATTCATTTAAGCGTCAATTAATTTGGGACAGATGAAGTATGTTTTTTTCCGATAAAGGTAGCATCAACGTTATACAATTCAGAGGGCTCACACCTGATCGACCTCTACGTAGGTAGGATGAACAGCCCTATAACAAAAAGGAAAACAAAAGTCGGCACAATCTATAGGCCTCACTACCGGAAATGGCGGTTTGCCATGTGCCAGAGACGTTGTCGAGAGCATTATATCAGGCTCTCAACAAAGGGTGTCGTATGCCGCGAGTTTGAGATTACACACTCGACAACGAGGACGCGCTCCGCAAAAACAGCAGGGGGTACTCGGCAAACCTGGTAACCAACACTCGGAAAAAAACGACTCTCGGACAAAAGGCGGGAAACATATCTCTAGAAGCCGCCGTATGAATGAAAGGAAACGGTCGTACCCTCCTGATGATGGTCTACTAACGGGCTCATGACAAACATTTTACATTTTTCCGTCCGATATAGAATTTTCGAGATTTGAAATGTTTGGATGAAACGCTAGAGGGTAGATGTTACGGGTCCCGCTAAACAGGGGGACGCGCATGATTAATGCCGGGAAGGGTCCGAAACCCTATCTGGAAAAGTGCAAAAACAACACATATGCTTTTAGACGGGCGTTAACTGGTAAGAAATGGGATAGATGGTTTCATTTGGTTAACCGTTTAATGGATATTGATCTTTTGGATAATGTGGTTACCTTTAGATGGCGCTTAACTACTGCACGCTATTTTTCGGTTAAATCAATGTATTTGTACTTACTGAATGGGCACACGAGGTACCTACGTAAGTACATCTAGAAACTGAAGGCCCCGCAAGAAATTAAGAATTTAATGTGGTTCCTTCATACAAAAGTGATTTATACAAAGAATAACTTAGCTAAAAGAAATTGGAAAGGAAATACTAGGTGTTGTTTTTGTGACAAAGAGGAATCAATACAACATCTATTTATATCTTGTCCTTTTGCAAAAACTATTTGGCGTATGGTGCACATGACCTTTAATATTTCTCGACCGACCAACATTACTAATTTGTTTGGCAATTGGTTGAATGGGATTGCTAAAAAAGATAAAGCTCAAATTCGAGTTGATGTTTGTGTTTTACTTTGGGCATTATGGAATGTACGTAATGACTTTGTTTTTAACAAATCAAAAGCCCCTCTTTTTTGTGGGTTATCCCTTTAGCTACACATTGGATCCGTATGTGGTCCTTTCTCCAGCCGGATGACAATGGGACGGACATGGATTATGGGTGCGCGCAACGTTTTGGAAACGCTTGCACAATACTTATACAACCAGTGCAGTTGGCGGCTTGTTCCTAGATTATTGTGTTGATGCATATAGGCGTTCCATGATGTTTTTTTCTTTTTCGCTGGTGTATACGTGTCTCAACCCTATGTGATATGTGATTTGTACTCTTGTTGAACATTTTAAACACTTTTGAATAAGGAAATAAAAGGCCATATGCATCAATTTGATTGAAAGGCCGGGGCTATCCCTTTTCGAGAGAGAAATCATTGCTGGTGTGAGAACTGGCTCCACTTATGAATATATCCATTTCCCTCAAAAGGACAAATGAATTGCTTGACCCAAGTGTAGTACACACATGTTATTATGTCTCCTTCACAATAATAATGCGCCACCATATATTCATATAATGGTCGATGGAGTCTTGAATTCTGCTAAGAGGCAGTTGAGCCCTGTTTTTTGTCCATAAACATGTTGTTAAGTGAATTAGAAGTCATAGGGCCCATGTGACTGGAGTACTATATTTTTTAACATGTCTATCTCTTTTAGAACACTCATAAGATTTGCACATCTTTGCAACTCCAACGCATACGGTGTGAGGAAAATTAGTTACTACTAATATCCTTATGGTTTTGTATTTAACTAATGCATCGACTTTCGTGAAAATTCTGATTCGCTCCAATTAATAAAGCAGGCCATGCGACTACCTGCCCAAAATAGCAGCCCATAATCACTCCTTCCAGCATGCTCCGTGAAATGAGTTCGTCTATGCTTCAGAGCAACACCGCCAGATCCTCTTCCACGTCATGCACCACTTGTGGATTTCTCACTGGAGGGTTCTTATGTGCATTCGCCGGTAAAACAATTAAAACAAAGTTTTTCCTAGTTTCTTAACTTGTACATGACGCTTTGCACATGCAGTGGAAGCCCAACTTGGCTGATCTTCTATCCGCAAGGGTCTGTGATCACGCATACTGTTTCTCCAGAACAAATTGTACTAGCGAAGCTTGTCCCATATCTGGCAGAATATACCCTTGCACCTAAATATTCCTCGATGCCTCTAAAGATTAAAGTGCATACGTGCTTAATTGGCCCCCAGTTCTGGTCAACTGATCCCAATTAGTTTTGACTGTTACGGAACCCAAATGAAGAAATGAATTCGCATGCATCGCGCATTTGCTTGATCTTCTTGTGCTTGTGGAGTTGAGCTGCGAAAGGTTCGGGATCGGGGCTCTTTTTAAAGGCGGGACTGCTGTGGCCGATCGAGCCAGCAAGTAATGTGTGCTGCGGCGTCCATTAATATCCCAGTGGCATCAAGTTAGCCTGATGCCCTGATGTGCACTGTGAGTGGTTGAGTATTGCGAAACCATGCACATGCCATGGTGACACGGGTTACGGTATCCATTCAAGCCAACCTGTCACTAACATGATGTTGTGTACAGTGTACGAGTGCAGTATGAACATTTAGCACTCGAATGCTTAGTTTGTCATGTTTAGTTTCTAGCTGCCATTGTTGGTGAATGCAAGATTTTGCAGTAAGCTCAGAGACTGCTTAATGCTAGGTCACTAATAAGTGACGTTTTTTACATTGATATGTAAATTTGACACAGCTAGTTTCTTCTGTAGTATATACATAATACCAAAAAAAGTCATATAAATTGTATAGAAGACTTGCTGAGCAAATCCATTCATATAATATCGAGATTCAGTTTTGACTTACTGAAGGGTCTATGTGAGTTGTGCTTCAAGCCAATACAGTCATCAGCCCCCATCCTCGTATTTGCAAGTTATAACTCCACCACATTGCACAAAGCAAAACGTTGACCAATGGGGAGAAGGAGCCCTCCGTTGGCTTTATGTTGTTAAATAGATGAGGCCTCCCGTTTAATTCGAGTATGTCTCAGCTGGGACTCACCCGGGTGGGCTAGGCGTGCAGTCGTGCACTCGCTGCCACTCCCACTGAGCTAGCACTCAGTTCTCACGACACAAAGCTAATAAGTCAATTTGCTCTAATGGATGTGTATTTCCAATTTTTTAATCACAGATCGATTTCGATGCAAATTTTCGTTTCGCTCCTACTCACTAGCACCCGCGGCAGAGCTAGCATCTCCATCCAGCAGCATGTGTTGGTGCCGAGGCGAGCAATGAGATTTTCTTGGTGCTTTAGAGAAACGAGTTTTCACGGTGCTTCAGAGCAACGAGATGACGCCAAATACCATCTTATATATGGAGACCAAGATCACTTCCTACGGATCCTCGACTTTAGGCACCAGTTGTGTTCTTGCCGAGTTTTCCGTGATAGGTAACCTGAGGTGCTCACACAAGCCACACAAAAAAAAACACAGGATAAGTTGAATATTGCACTGACTGGACTTTGAAATATCTTCAGGGAGTGGCATACTGTTTTCCACTTACGAGGATGGCTAAGAATGTGAGAAGTCTACCACATAGAAGCAAGATGAAAATTACGCCGAACAAGAGTTCATTTGGAGTAATGGGAGTTGTGGTTTTTTGTGTGCCAGGTAGACTAATTAACATACTCGCTAACGACCTGATAGATTGTTTTCCATCTCAAACCGGACTTAGTTTGCCTTATACCACTTCAGCCAGCTGATTGCGATTGGTATCTAAATATTCCTAGATGTCTCCCACACTTAAAGTGTTTGTTTGATCGTCCTCCAGTTCAAGAATGACGACGGCAAGGGAAGAACAATGCATGGAAATTGATGTGAATGGGCAAGAGTGAGTCGTAGTTGGTGGGGAACAATTTAATGCAAACATCTAGTCCAGCGGGGTGTGTGTGTGGGTGTTTGGGGGGGGGGGGGGGGGGGGGGTGGTCAGTTGGGTGTCTTAGATCTTGATCACCTAGCCTAAACAGGCCTATGAGCAAGGTTTTGGGTACCGGTTTGATTTTTTTCTCGGAGGGGGCCGGGATTTCCGGTAACCGTGGTTACCGGAACATACGGGCCGGTTACCGGATGAGCTTCCCTGACAGAATTTGAAATTCAACATAAAACGTCAAAAAAATCAAATAAAGACTTTGAAATGACAAATTCAGCCTAAATTTAAACAGCCGAGATTTTCGCACGGTAAACTCATTTACCTGGGGGCGACTTATTTCTGTTAAAATACACATAGCTAGAATGCTCTGGCTTGGACTATGTATATATAAAACTATTGGAATTTGATAAAAATATAACTATATCACAAAAAACTGTGCTACAAATACTTTTTGAATTTTTTGAAACATATTATATCAAGATAATGGTCAAATTTGCATGTTGGACACTACAACATGTTTAAAATATGACGTATTTTAGTATGGATGGTGATCACCAATAATTCACGGTAGTAGGTGAGAGGTAAATTATTGAAGAGAATAGGTAAGACACAAGCTATCACTTTTTAGTTGGCATTACCTATTGGCAAGGGTAAATTATTCGATTTCTAGTTTTATAAAACAGTTAAGATTTTGTCATTACTTCAAAGTAGCATATTAATGTTCAAGATTCTATAAGCACAGAATAAATATTAACTTAGCTATGTGTATATTAACAGAGATGTTCTCCATTGAAATTATGAGTTTGCCACTATATATTCATAATGTATCACATTTTCCGTATGTTCAAAGCACATATGCTCGACTAGAAAACCAAAATCGAGCTAGAAATTTGATGACTTAGAGCTTATTAAAGATTTCGCCATATTCAACATCACACTTTTACTGGCCATACAATTGTGTTATTTCTAATCATGCAATATGAATATTTTACTAACCATTAAAATTATGACACACTGAAGACGACGCACTCGCATTTGCGAGGGCAACCGTGCTAGTTACATTCATAGTGTGTAGTAACATATGGGTAGGACATACTCATTTTGTTTTGGGTGCCTTATGTTATGTTACCGCAATCATCTCTCTCGTTATTATTTATGTGCAACATCATCTTTTTACATATGTGAATGCATGTTACTAACTAAGTTACTCTCATTATGGGCAATCATATTAGCATCTACTTAAGCATGTTGTGTGGCCGATTCCCTGAAATGCTATATCTCGTACTGTGGATCCTCTAAGTTTGTGGCAGTTGTGAACTTGTTCGTGTTAGGTAACACAATTAAGATGTTCATGCAAGGCCAAAAGGGATATTTGCTTAAATTTATATTTGGAAGTTGGATCGTTGGTCAGCCACCAATGAATAACCAACCAGGCAACCACTTCCATGTAGTGGCGTGCTAAGAGGCAACTAGGACATCAAATCGTTCGAAATCTTTTCCCAAGCTCCTTGTGGCTTGGGAGGCCAACTGGCCAAAGAGTATAAACATGTACACGCGACATATTTCTGGAACCCCATATATGTGAAATTCAGACTTGGTGTGCAAGTTTTTTGGAAGCAGAAATCGTCCACCGCAGTCTGTCATGCAATGGTCTAAGCGTACTGTACCCAGCCGTGCATCCTTCAAATCATATACCAAATTACTTTAAAAACAGGACAACCAAGGATATCCCGATGCTTCTCACTCCCATATTATACATGTCGCTTTTTTCCTTCCGCTTTGCTATCCTTGGTTTGCCACTATCGGCAAATCGGCAATGTTAGTTGTTTCCGTGAGCGTTTCTGTGTGGCTTTTAAAGGCGAGAGTTGTCCTGCTCATCATAAATCCGGGAGCTACTATTCAAACACTATTCTTCCTTCTTCGTCGGATCCTGATATTAAAAGGAGCTTCATCGGCGGTTATTCCTTCTTCTTCGGCTTCGAAACGGATGTGGTCTTCTCGACCCGTTCGACGACTTCCCGTATGCAACCAACAACGTCAGGCCGGCTCTGGGAGGAGCGGCAATGGCGGCGCGCCGTCGAAACGGTCCGGAGGTTGAAAATGAAGAGCCTCTGAAGGATTTCGATGTAATTTTCATTGTTATTGTTGTGATGTTTTGTACTGTTCGGTGTTTCTTTAATGTCAGGGTCCTATTCGGAAAAAAAAAATGGCAGGAGCCCATGTTAGTAGTTTTAAAGTTCTTCTTATGTTATTTTATGTCATTGGTAGTTGTACTTTATGAGTTATAAATATTTGAATCTCCATGGACCCTTTATTTTGTTGAATAGACTCATTTTTTGTGGCTTAATTTTTTTAGACCTTATGTGTTCGCCCCCCTCGTCTCAATTCCTGGCTCCGCCACTGATACTCACTAAGGACTGAAAAATGGATATATGTCGAAAACTATATATTCCCGTGTAGGACTGTACTAAAACTATCCAGTGGCGAAACAAGTACACATTGGAATGCCCCAGTGAGAAGTAGTTAACAAAGGAATTAAAACAAAGCTCTTCCTCCGCACGCTTCTTAATGTGTGCATAGCACTTTGCACGTGCCGTGGAAGCCTAGTGGGGTGATCTTCAATCTGGGAGGACCACGTGACCTTATAGACTGTTTTCCGTCTCAAAGCGGACTTCAACATCTTGTTCAACTTCAGGCTCATCACGATTTGGCACCTAAATATTCCTGAATGTCTCCCACTCTTAAAATGTATGTTTGATCGTCCTTTTCCAGTCAACTGATCCCCAATCCGTTATGAGCATCACGGACAACCCAAATGCATTCCGCATACGTAGCTACGGTTGAGATAGTCTTTGCTTGTTCTTTTTGTGCGATGAATTGCGAAAGGCTCTGGATTGGGGCACCTTTTAAAGGCCGTGCTGGTGTGCTCGAGGCAGAAGTAATCCAGTCGATGGATCGTTGTGTTTTGCCCTCTCATGCAGCTTCTGTACCGATGGAATGAGCATTTGAGTATTGTGAAACCATGCACGTCTCAATAGGGACGGAGCCAACACTCAGTATTGGAGGGGGCAAAATTAAGTTGGAGGGGGCGATATAGCTTAGAACTGCTAATCATAAGCATGATTATAAGGGAGTTTATGAAGGAAATCAATTTGTTGGGGTGGCTTAGCCCCTGGTCATCCCCCCATTCCTCCGTCCCTGCGTCTCATGCTCACACCTGTTAAGAGTTTCCATGCAGACCCACATGTCACTGGAAATGAGTGCGGTTTGAACAATATTTATCACTCAAATGCATACAACTATGATTTTATCATTTCTAATTTCTTGTTGGCATTGTTGGTGAAGAGCGAACTAAGCAGCTCGCAGACTGATTGATTGCTAGTTCACAAATAATTGACCATTTTTTACATATATATGATTAGTATGTCGAACACGAGTGTTCAATCACATTTGTTCAATCGCTACATAGTACTATGTAAACTTCCTCCAATGATCAAACATTGTGTTACATAGACGCTGGCACGTTTCTCTCCTACATGTCGACCAGTAACTATCATGGAACTATCGAGGCGATATAAAAAACATCATGTGAATTATAGTATTTTGGTGATATATGTCTAGTGGAAGACTGGATTCCATTCGAAGCAGCATATCCAGATGCCCCAAACTCGAAATTTTATCACACCTAATCTGCCAACAGAGTATCATACGGAAGATGCAATCATCAATGGATATCAAATTTAGTTATCAGCATATCTGCCATACTTATGTGCAACCAAATTTGTTGGCAGTACCCAGTCAGCCTCCTGTCCTTTTCTGCTTCCAGGATATCGTTATATATTTTTTCCACCAAGGACCTCTAGTGGAATACAAAAAACAAGGCTAAGTCCAAACGATAAATCGAAGATGGACCTCCAGAGCTAAGCTTTGAGCATTCAGAGGTTGGACCAAAACTACCAACACCCTTCCTCGTATTTACAACTCCACCACACCACATAAACCAATATGCCAATGCTCTTATGGCTGTGTATTTACAATTTTACATCATGCATCGACTTAGATACCAATTATCGTTTAGCTCCTACTCAACTAGCTTCCAAGGTTTTTGAGTCGACGAGTCGACAAGCCGTTTAGAGGTAGCGACTCTTGACTAGTCGTGACTAGTCAAGACTCATGGTCGACTAGTCGATATGAGTAGTTTAGCAATAGGTACTATAAAATTACCATATTATATGTATAATTGTAGATAACTATATACTTATTAATAGTCTATAATACAAACCTAGGCATCTCCATATTATATGGTAGCAAATAAAGAAGTTCAACCATGAAATTAAGACACAACAGGTCAGGTCCAACGTTAAGTTACGTGCAATCATATCCAAATGCAAGTAAATAAGTTCAACATTGGAAAAAATTGGGGCGATCGGTTTCACGGGGGGCTGGGCAAGCAATATTGAAAAAAAATATGACGGGCGGGGCCAACTTTAAGTCGTTCTTCGACTCAAAAACCTGGACTAGTCGAGACTAGTCTATTGAATCGTTTGACTCAACCAATTAGTCGAGTCGAGATGCTGAGTCGGACTTCATTTTGCGACTCATCGACTAGTCGCGACTAGTCGCTCGACTCAAAAACCATGCTAGCTTCTGGCAGGAGAGCTAGCATCACCATCGAGCAACTTGTGTTGGTCCTGAGCAGAGCAATGACCTTTGAGCAACGAGCGTTTCGCGGTGCTTCAGAGACACGAGCTGACGCCAAATACCACTCAATGGACACCAAAATCCCATCCTATGGATCCTCGACTTTAGGCACCAGTTGTGGTCTCGTGGAATTGTTCGTGTTAGGTAACCTCAGCTGCTCACACAAGATCCAAAAAAACAGATCAGTACCGATTGGGACGACCAACTATCTTCAGGTAGTGGCATTCTACCACATAGAAGCAAGATGACAATTATGCCCATTGTGACTAAGTTTAGAATATTAGGAAAAATGAACATTAGCAAAGTGCATTAGATAGAAGGCACGGCAACTAGTGACTGACCTTCAACCTCCTTGTGCTCAGTGGTACAGGATCCTTCTTCAATGGCTTATAAGCAAATTTCTCAAGATCGATCACTGGTGGGGGTGACATGGGTTTAGCAGCACCTGACTGATTACTTGCGGCCTTGATATGGAAACATATGAAAAGTCGAAAACGTTTCCTTTTGTTAGTTAAATATATACAGTTCCTTAGCCTAATATGTCAGCAATATGACCGATTGGGAGCATCAACTATCTTCAGGGAGTGGGATACTGTTTTCTACTTAAGAGGTTGGCTACTAATGTGAGAAGTCTACTATAGAAGCGAGATGAAAATTCTGCTGAACATGAATTCATTTGGAATAATGGGAAAAAAATGAGCACTAGCAAAGTGCACTAGATAAAAGCCACGAGAACTACCAACTGACCTTAGAACTCCTCGTACTCAGTGGTAGAAGATTCTTCTTCACTGGCTTATAAGCAAATTTCTCAAGATCGACCACTGGTGGGGGTGACATGGGTTTAACTGCACCTGTCTGCTTACTTGCGACCTTGATATGGAAACATATGACAACATTTCCTTTTGTTAGTTATACATATAGTTCATTAGCCTAATATATCAGCAATATGACTGTCGGGATACCAGTTCAGAAAGGAAAACCATGTACCTGTTCGTTCAATGGTTTCTTGACATCCAAACAATCAGCAAACAAGAGCACCTTCATTTGAATAGATAGGAATCAGACTGATGCATGTAATACTAGATAACGATAAGCATTAAAATGTGCAACCGCAAAGAGTACCTTATTCAACAATTGTAGATTTGATGCATCCGTTGCAAGAACTTGCACTCCAAGGACCGTGGCACAGACATTTTCACAATGGCAGAAAGGACATGTTATTGGCCTGTACACACATCCATCCTTTTCAGACCAAACACCTGAATAATTAGCAGAACCTTCACTGCTACATTTGCTAAGGATCTTCTGGTTGAGTGAAGAAGCATCACACGCCATCACATTTACTGTCACTGGAGGTGATGCCGATATATCATGTTGTGAGAAGTCAACACTTGATAGTCCATGTCTCAAAAGATATGCCAAGTAATATTTCGAGGAGAGAGACAAAGAGCAGGAAAGAATAAAACAATCCTTTTGTAATCCAAGTTCTGATTTGCATCTGGTGCAAAGAACGAGGAGCTTTTTCTGCACGACATCTTTGCGAAATCTCAACTGGCTTCTGGTTTCTTTCGAGATTAATATTTTCACAACTAGAAACCTTCATATTTTTACAACATGACCCATCAGTTCTCTGCTGATCTCCAGACACTAGGCTCGCAGCAGAATCAGTATCGCAGACAGATTTGATGGAAGGATTCAATTGTTCTGTGTAAGTACAACAGCCCATTTCCAAGCTTAACTTTTTCCTTTTCTGACAGTGGGAATTTACGCTTCTGTTCACTATAGATTCATGCTCCAAATGGTGATCTCTGTTAGCTGTTCTTTCAGGTGTAACCGCTGATGTGGACACACAAGAAAGGTTTCTGTTTGCAGTTGAGAGCGAAGCAGACACATCAATCCAGTCTTCGCAATTGGTCATTGTTCCTGAGGTATTTCCCTCAGAATGACTGCTGCGACTAGGAACTGGAGGCTCTACAGAAATTTCTTCAACCAGAGTATGCTGTTGTGATCTGTCTTCTGATGGACTAAAGATAGTTATCTTTGAATACCTGCAAAAAATACCAGTCTAATTAAATGAAACTGATCGATAATACAATACCCAGGAAAGGAACATTAATGACAATAGATTACCGAGACACAGAATCGCACTCTTCCAAGTCAATGACATGTATATCGGCTTCACAATTTGCCTTTCGCATCTCTGTTTCACCTTGTATGGGAGAATTTTTTTCCTTTGCTAAATCCGAAGATTTTGAAGATACATGCCATGCTTCTGATGATGTACAAGACAAATCCATTTTTTTCTGGTCTACTCCTGTCACACTTTCAATTCTAGAAACCTCCCGATGTGCCGCTCCGTCTTTATCTTCTGATTATTTTGCAGCACTGACTATGACTTTGTTCTGGCCATGGCAGCTTTCTTTTATCACCGGTGTTGAAAGTACGTCAGGATCCAACTTGTCCTTAGGGGACATCTGCCCCTCGGCCTTTACCTTCTGATTATTTTGCAGCACTGACTGGTATGACAACTTTAGTTCTGGCAGCTTTCTTTTATCACCGTGTGTTGAAAGTACGTCGGCTTCCAACTTGACCTTAGGCGACATGTCTATGGCTTTGAGTTTTATTTGTCCCTGAAGAAATCGCCCTTTATTTTAGACAGTCCTTCCAAATTTAGAAAATCAAATGGGTAACAATATCAATACCTCAGCATTTTGAAAAAAACTCTCCAGCTTGTTCATTGTCTCCTGGAAGCTACCATAATGCTTAATCGAGTTCTTAAGCCATTTCGAAATGTGCAAAAGATTTCTCTCCTCCTGATATCGCTCATCTGAATAAATAACATCACAATGTAAGTAACTCCGAATCAAGAACACACTGCATCCACTGATATAATCGAATCAAATAGGAAAATTTAAGGTACACTTTCTGTCCATCCGCATGAACACTTGGGAATGAATAACATACCAATCAAAATTATGCCTCCATAGTCAAATTTATGCCGAATACATCGACCTGACAAAAACAGTAATTGAACATCTTCGTCACAACATATTCTCAGCAGGTAAATCAACAGCTAAAGTAAAGTATCGTACCTGCAGCTTGGTTCAGAGCACGAAATGCTTGATGACAGTACCATTCACTCCCACTTAACAGATGCTTCGATGATTTGTATGAGTCATTATATCTCTTTTTCAGCTTTACTTGAACATCGTTTCTGATCCATGAATTAATATCAGAAATTCAGAATCAACAGTACACAAAAGAATGCATTTATCTTCAAGAATAAAAGAAGGAACTTACATATTTGGAAACGGAATGCCAACAATGACCTATGTCTTTGTCAAGGAAACTGCTGAGTATCATTAACTCCCGTATTATAATAGAATAGGTGTAATGAATAGAAAAGTTAAACGTTTGCTTATACCAATCATGCTACATGTCAGAACAAAAGTGTCTGAAACGAAACTCTCTAGGTCACAACAACATGCAACGATAAGGAAAAGCTAAGGATACCACAACTCTAGCGTTGTCATCAGAGAAGTCAATTCCTTCAGATACCTGAAACAAAATCAGCAATAGCAAGCATAAGCTAATGACAGATGGTATATGCACACATTTACAGAATCAATGTACATAATTAGAACCTTTCCACGGCAAACTGCAAGAAGAGCAGCTCCTCCTTTAGCAGATTCTTGTGATGAATTCTTTCTGACTCGATTCTTCACAATTTGTTTCGCACCACCTCTGCCTTTCTTGAGGGGAACCTTTCCAAGGATTGCACTATAGTATCCTTTTAGGACAGGCTCAAGTTCCTCAGTACTTCCTCTCGGCTCTGGAACGAAGATGTCTTAAATAAGCAAGATGCAGGAAATTGAAAATGTAAACATGGTGCCTTTTAGGATTTCAAAGCAGTGAGAAAACCTTACCAACAAACACAGGCTTTTGGGCATGCAATCGTGCCCATTGGCCTGTCTGGGACCAGCGCGCTTTCATTTTATCCAACAACTTATAGCTAGGAAAGAACACTAGAGCGCCACCAGGAACTATTCTGCATATTTCTTCTATTGAAGCTCCAAGTTCATCCTATGTAAAAAAAAGAGCATTATTTTCTGAAAAGTGCTTATATTACATAGAACAAAAAAAATCAATGACAAGTTACCTGGAAAGAATACGAGTCTGCGGATTTGTAGCTGGCATTCAACCTATGTGTTGTTGGGCCAGATGATAGTACAGTTGCAAAAACCTGCCTCACAATAGGAGTTAGACTGAGAAGAACTGCAAATAAAAATTGATTGGCACAAATGATGCTATACATGCAAGTTCCAAATCTTATCCAGGTCACGGGTTAATTAACAGGTTAGAAAATTAGAGCTCATCGGATAAAAAAAAATGCTGTTTGGATGGAGCAGAAGGAAACTGTATTCTAAGTGATAGAAAATTAGAATCAGTTCACAGAAATTACATACACTCTAGGACTAACTTGAATACTCGAAACCTGACACAACTAGCTTCGAGCGCAATTAAATTGCTTAGATAAATTCCTCAAAAAATTGCTTAGATAAGAAGCTGAGGCATGCACAGTAAGTTTAAGCCATACAAGTTAACTCAAAATGTTAAGCTTTCAAATAGTTTGAAAAAAACTGCTCTTTTTAAACACATATTTCCTGACCATTTAATAGTGTGCAAAAAATTTAGGACAAGTAGTATGAAAGTTAATCAAACTATAATGGTCCATGGCCAATCGCCATCAGACAAAGCTTAGAACCTATAAGAACAATCTAAACTATAATTTTCTGTCCACGATCATCACAACGGAGCAAAATGAACTAAAGTTCAATTTGCGTTCAGCCATGCAGTGCTCTGAAGCAGAACCAACTTGCAGGAGATGTACCTGAGAATCAGCATCTATCACATGAGCAGCCTCCATGCAAGCATCAAACTGGACGCCGAGTTCGGATGCAAAGGATCCCATCGGAGAGAGTGTGCTGTATAGATAAGACGTTAAGAGTCAGCTGCGATAGGCTATTTCTAAAAAACTTCACAAGTGTCCTAACCTAATTTGTATTGTTTGGGTAACTATTTATCACAGGGTCCACGCACCTACAAGGTGATAAAAGGTTCATGTAAGGTTGAAAACCCTTACTGTCGTCAACCAAATACCGGTTGCAAAAAATATGCCATAAATATATTGAATATATCAACTATTTTATATGTTTCACTGTCATTGATATATACTTAGTTTCTCTTCTATGTTCGTTTTAAAATTAATGATTGCTGTCTGACCAAATATGTTGACCATCGTAGGCACGTGCTTCTACAGTGATAAAAACACCTTCCTAACCTTTTGAGAAAAACTATGAACATGGAAACTTACCCAGATGTCAAAATTACTGAAAGGGTTACATCTGCAATATCTTGAAAAACAACAGCAGGATTGAGGCACCATAAACTCATCAAAAGTCTCCATCCAGGATTGCCTTCAAATGCTGTAATTCAAAAGTGATGCGATGAAATTTGAGACATAAGACTGGAAAAAATTGGCTAGGACTGTCAATGATTTAATAGTTGATCGACAAATCAGATAGTAATTTGAAAAAAATATGAATTCAAATCTATCAATCTGGAGGAACCAACTGTCATATACATTCATACAGCACAAAAAATTGCTCCTGGATACCAGCAATTGTTGGACTTTGCTAGAAAATATCAGACTAATTAAAATGTTATGAAAAAGGAGATGAGAGTCATCTTTGCCCTTTTCCATACAGTGGAAATTGCTCCTTTTCGAAGGCCTCCCTCTTCATTGAGAATATCAACAAGCTTTGCCTTATCGCTCGACTGTATCTTTAAGTTTAACCAGCATGGCCTCGCAACCCAGATGTGTCTTGGTCATGTCTTCATCAGTGCCGGCTGGGTTGCCATCTTCCCCTCCTCTATGCTCTCACTCACTCGGTATGCGTCAGAAATTCTTATGTTTGTAGCTTTCAATATGAAAGCTAGGCCATCTGCCATTCATCTATTTCCCACATATTAATACGTCAAAATGCAGCAATGCTCGTTACGCTTTGTCGACAAAATCTGCCATTCATCTAACACTCCAGTGCGTGGTATTTCAGAGGAGTTTCTAGAAATCTCGCTTTCTCTTGTCCTCTCTCTTGATATACATACACAGGTACATGGGCCAACACTCACACAACCTAAAATAACTCAAACACAATGTGTTCCGAGAAACGTACACGATCATGCAGTGTCCAACTGTCCATTAGCAAATTAAACTATCGATTTTGCGGCACTCCTCTGCAAATGCAAGCCAAGGGCGTGCAGTGTTCAAGTGTGAATGTGTTGAACGCCACGAGAGGATGGACAGCATGGAGGCCAAGGCAGAAAATGTGTGCACCGTCACGCACAAAAAGCAAAACAAGGACCTGCTGATACAAAGCACAAATGCAGTGAAAAAGGAAGGCAGGAACATCCTGGAGTACCATGCCTGCTCTTAGGAGTTTTTTCTGTAGTTTGTGCATTCTGGCACTATATTTAGCACTTCGTTTGAAATGGATGAGACTCTGGGGATGGATGGATGTGTTCTGGCTGAACATTGTTGTTTTGGTTTCTATTGATAAAAATCAGGGGAATCCCTTTTATCCATAAAAAACAAGTGAAGTGTGTCAAGAATCAAATTTTTCCTTTGTAAATATATCATGTGCTATTTGAACATCATCACGAAATTTTCCAGGGAGTAAGCATTGCTACCTTCTCTTTTAGCAAAACGTTGCAAAGCAAGTTGGTAATCATACAAATGGATGAAATGGTGCCCATCCTTATCCCTAGAGAAGAAGTGGCTCAACGAGGAGAATAGACCTATAAAATTGTATAATGTCATTGGGTTATAAATTTACTGAAGATTAATGAAAAAGAGTGTTGCTTACTTTCCAGTGTCATAGCACAGTGACCACTTAGGGTTTGGTGTGCTTCATCTGACTCGGTATCCGAAGCAGCCTTAACTGCCTGTAACAAGAAGGTAATATAAAAAATGAAGTTATATGCTGATAATTTGACAGTCACAGGCACCAGAAAAGATGTTCCACATGTACGTACAACTATGTGATATAACTGCACTAGAATACTGGAAAATGGATTATAAGAAGCACCTTCGTTGCAAATTCTAGCAACATCGGGAAACGCTCCGGAGTAATACCAGCAAATTGGAGCTCTTTCATTGCATTTTCACCAGTCCAGCTGAGGATTACAAAAGATGAAATTACTAGATGCAAGATAAATATTGATTCTCATGCCTTGTTGCAAGCATTTATTGCAAAAATATACAATTGGAAGTCAACTATGAGAAGGGAATCAACAATTTTCTAAAACATTAATGAATGAGTTGATTATACAACTGTAAGTTAATAATGAGAATGGAACCAGACTGCCATTCTTTGGCCAAGTTGAACCTTAACGATGCTGAGCAACAAAAGTTTGTCAGTGGCTGCTTCAGTGGCTACCGCTACATTCAAGACCTCCAAACAACGCAGCCTCTGCTGCAGGGTCTGCTGCAATTTTTTGACATTCTTTAGATTTGCATCTTGAGCTTTCACATTTTCAACCTTCTATTTTTGTGCAGTTGTTTTTCCTTTTGCTGTGGGTTTTGTGTGGTGGTTGTACATTTGGAACCTTCTTGGTATCTCTCGTCACATAAAAAACGAAACGCATTTTGATATGTGTTCGAGAGAAAAAAGTCTGAGGAGGTCAAATCCACACCGACGCCTACATAATTCTTCGAGCCTAGGCTTTCCGCTTTCATCTCAAACCAAAACCCAAATTAAGAAGTTTAGTCAGCGACCATGTGCATGTGCTCCATTATTTTTCTCTCGCTCTGGTTTGCAATTAGTTGGCAAACTGAAACACTGCAAAATCTCAGCCAAGTTATGTGTGCAAATTAATGGCATGCGGGTGATTTATGGATGCAGATTTATTCCTAAAACCAAAGGTTGGATTGACTTGAGCGATGAACAAGAGAAGAACAATAAGAATGACAGTGAGATCAGTTGGGGCCAGTTCAGAGAATAAAATTAAAAAAAGGAATAATTAAAACCAGCAGATAAAAATGGTTGGTATGTTCAAATCTCTCTAAAGATCCCGGTACATGATAACACCCCAAGTACCGTAAGACGGCTAATAATTCATAAAGTACTCATATGAACACATCATTCAAGGGTAGGAACAAGAAACGAGAAACAACAAATAGATAAACCAGATAAGAACCAATAAAAGGTTTATTAGTACATACAATGAGGCACCATGTTCAAAGTCGTTGTTTTGTAGATTGTCCTGCCGATTAGTAATCCAACTCTGAATACCCTATAGAGTCACAAAGAGATTAGTCACTGGGACTAATATTGCTGCTACGTATTGTTCCATTATGATGGAGAAACAGTAGAACTGTGAACTCATCTTCTCACAGAAGTACCTGAATGACATCATGCAGGGGTTGGTATATCGATGCAACAGCCCCAACAGTGGCCAAGTTTGCTAATTCTCCCTCCAAATCTTGATCACAGAAACAAATAAATTTAGCTTACATGAGTTTAACAGAATGATATGTTTTCTGAAACATAAGCTTTAACGGAACAGTGACAATTGTCCTACTGTTAAGTGAATCTTCATCAACATCAACACTTCCAGCATCACGTGCTATGTCTTCTATGTTGCTGCACGACAAAGATTTGAAATAAAGATTACAGCTGAAATTCACCACCTTGTTACTTCAACTATTCATAAGAGAAAATTTCAGAGTTGATAACTAATTACATAGAAAGGTACCACAAGGAATATAAATACTACTTCACTTAAGGGGGCCATTGAAGTCCATCAATCAAGTCAAAGTTATTGATTGACTGAAACAAAAGTCACCGAGTCTGAACTTACTGTGCTTCATCAAGAATAACGATCGAGCCACTGATATCAATGTCCATTGCTCTTCTGACAATTGGACTAATTAGGTAGTTATATGGGCAGAAAACTAATTGAGCCCCTTCTGCCATGGTTTGTGCAGCAAAATATGGACATCCTGCAGATAACCAAGAAAATGTGGCAGTAGAAGAGATGTCAGCATTCAGCAGTGACATCACACGCCATAGGATTCAGGAGAAAACCATGTAACCAAACAAATAGACAGACCCTTGACTTGTTTTCCAACTCTAAGAAGATCCTCAATATCATGAACTTCATAGGAGCCACCGATCTGAAGGGATGGGTGACGACTTAGTTTCTGTGCATTCCTGCCAATACATGTTTCTCGTTGCGTTAGTTAGGGAAAGGGTGGGAATGTTCGCAAGGTTAAATATGTTCTGCCGCGAACGAAGCTAGGAAATCTCACTTGAATTCTGGGCACCCTTGAAATTTGTCATCTAGGAGCTTCTTGCTGATGAGGGATCAATTGGTTCACTAAATGATTAGCAATGATGCCCCCAACAAAATTGGAAAAAATAATGTTTCTTAAAATGTTACCAGTTCTCGTCAATCTTGTCAGACATGCATACGTTGTTATTGATACAATAGTGCTTCCTTGAGGCCTGCATTGCACGAGTAGTGACCGGTCAAACTTCATGCAGTTTAACTTTAGAACAGAGGAGAGGCCCAGATAACATGTGGCTCCTGTGGATTACAACTACAAAACCAACGACTACAACATGATGACTGAACAGATGTCTTAGCATCATTTGTGCCACTGCTACTTACATTTCTTGGATGACGCATTTCCTTTTTAATTGACGAAACCCGAGAAGAAGTATATTGAGATGAGATGGGAACTAGTTACCAGGATGGCCATGCGCGGTCGGTATGACGTCTTGCGTAGCTCCCGAACCACCTGGGTGATCTGCGAGTGCGTCCTCCTGCAGACAGACAACCAATGAACCAAGAAAGGCAAATCTAGAAGCGAACTCGATCTAGATTGTATCCTCGATTCGAGACAGCGGGCCAAGAAACCAAATGGTCCAATTAGGACGAGCGCAGATCTTACGTCGCGTAGTAGATGGTCGGCGCGTTCTTCTTCTTGGCCGCCTTCTCCGGGACGCCTGAACATCAAGAATCCAACAGGGAGATGAGCATCCAAGAAGGGAGAGCAGGACCACGTTCTCGATCCAAGAACCGGTGCGCGAGGGAGAGGGGGACTGGGGAGGTGGGGGGCGTACCGGGAGTGGCCT
This sequence comes from Poa pratensis, assembly GCA_947311845.1. Classification (NCBI taxonomy): domain Eukaryota; kingdom Viridiplantae; phylum Streptophyta; class Magnoliopsida; order Poales; family Poaceae; genus Poa; species Poa pratensis. The sequence goes on from CAMZMU010000075.1 coordinate 45,245,493, forward strand.
GCTGCTGCTGGGTGTCGTCGGGGACGAAGCCGCCGCCGTGGAGGAAGGGGTCGGCGGCGGGGGCGGGGGGCGCGCGGAGCGGGTAGTGGCGCTGCCAGGCGAGCGCGGAGCAGAGGGGGAGAGCGACTTGCCGGTGCCGGTGGGCGACTCGAGGAGCGCGTGGGAGCGGCCCTGGCGGCGGGCGCGGTCGAGCGTGGTGATGACGCGGCCCATGAAAGCCAGCTGCGTCCCGTACGGCTTGTAGGGGAACTCCACCGGCACGCGCCCACCTGGTACACGCCGCCGCCGCCACGAGCGGGCGCGGGCTTCGGGGTGGCGAAGTCGTCGGCGGCCATGGGATCGTCGGCGCGGCGCGTCGCACGGCTGGTGTTTGTGGATTTGCCGCCGTGGTGAGAATTGGACGGGAGGATTTGGGGGGAAATGGAAATGGCGCCGCGCGCACCAATCGCCACGTCGTGCGAATAAAGCTGGCCAGCGGGCCGGCACGGCACGGCCCAGGCCCACTTAGCAGCTGGCGGGCCTGGCACGGCACGGCACGCCTAGGCCCGTTTAGTAAGTGGGCTGTGCCGTGCGGCACGCGGGCCTGGCCTTAAGGCCCAGGCACGGCCCTGTCTGAAACGTGCCGGCACGGGCCCGCTTAGGCACGACGGGCCATATTTGGCCCACGAGGCAGTTTTGACTGTTTTTTTGAAGTAAAAAAATCAAAAATTAAATATAAAAAATGTAAAATGTCATACATGATAAAATAGAGCTTTATTACTAGCTGCCTCGTTAAAACCTTCTATTTATAGAGAGGAAAAAGAGTACAGCTTTGCTCTAAAACGGCTAAACACCTAGCCAGATTCCCTCCCCCGCGCCTCCAACGGGCAGAAATCCTCCCGTTGGGCTGTTATCCGATGCGCAGCGCGACGCGTGCCTAAGCGGGCCTCCGCTTGCCTGGCGTGCCATGCGGGCCTCCGCGTGCCTGCCCGCTAAACGGGCCGTGCCCGTGCCGGCCCGTGGGCTCGGCCTTCAGGCCCCAGCACGACCCCCCGTGGGCCGCGTGCCGGGCACGGCCCGCTTAGGCACGTGTCGTGCCAGGCCCATGGCGGGCCGGGCACGCGTGCTGGCGTGCTGGCCGCTGGCACGGGCCCATATGGCCAGGTTTGCGTGCGATGACGCTTTTTTGGGCTCGTAGGCCAGTTTAAGAATCGGCCCGTGAAAAAACATAAAAATTAATCTAGTTAAAAGTTGTTCTTAAAAAAACTAGTTAAAAGTTACTCCCGTAAATTAAGCTAGTTAAAAGTTAAGTTTCAAAAAAACTAGTTAAAAGTTACTCCCTCCATTTCTAAACATAAGATGTTTTAACTATTAGAGTGAACACACTAGTACAGAACGACACATCGGATACCCTCTATGGAAACGACACGAGTTAGGCGACGGAAAATCACGCTTTCCGCGCGGCTGGTGCGTACAAGTCTGACCTGGGCCGCGGCTGGCCATCAACATTGGCAATGGACCTTTTCCGTTCTCCGTCACTCATTATATTGGCAACGGTCATTTAAATGACCCGTTTTCAATAGTTGTCTCTATGGTAACGGATAGATTTTTCCAACGTTGAAAATGTTGACACGTGGAGGCTAGTGAAGGAGCACATGGGGAGGTGAGCGGAGCAGATCCGCGAGTATAAATGGCGAGAGGTACTAGCAGTGGTCTCTTTGAAACCCCAGTCCATCGCATCCCGTTTTCCAATCTTCGCAAGATCCTCTCCGTCCAAATCCATGGAGGAGGGGGTCAGCGCTGGCGGCGGGGGCGCGTAGAGCGGGTACTGTCGCTGCCAGGCGAGCACGGAGCAGAGGAGGGAGAGCGATTTCCGGTGCCGGTGGGCGACTCGAGGAGCGCGTGGGAGCGACCCTGGCGGCGGGCGCGGTCGAGCGTGGTGATGACGCGGCCATCAAGGCCAGCTGCGTCCCGTATGGCTTGTAGGGGAACTCCACCGGCACGCCGCCACCTGGTACACGCCGCCGCGAGGGCGAGGGCTTCAGGGTGGCGAAGTCGTCAGTGGCCATGGGATCGGCGGCGCGGCGGCGGCGCACGGCTGGTGTTTGTGCATTTGCCCGTGAGATAAGAATTGAGCGGGAGGATTTGGGGGGAAATGGAAATGCTCGTATGGTTACCGTCGCATCGCCATATTAGGAGGTTTTTCAACTTATACCACTCGTTGGGACAATTTTTTTGCACATAACCACAATATTAGAGCATCTCTACCAAAACTCGTGTAACGAGTGGAACTGAGAAATAACGACCGCTTTCAGTTTTTGCGCCAAAAGGCGCCCCGAACAGAACCCGCAAACGACCCTGACCTGTAAAACATCTTAAGGGCTGCCAAAAATTCCCTCTCTGGACCGAGAATACACCGTTTCCGCGGCCGACACGACGGTGCCTTGTATTGCGAGAAAACGGTTGGGGGGAGGGACATTTCACCCTGAGCGAGTGATGCATGTAAAATGCATACATGAACTTTGCATTATTTTTACTTATATTCCAGTCATATTTGCATCATATAAGGGTTATATCACTGTTTTATAATGATTTTGGGAATATTTGATTGTTTCCTATTTTTTATGGAATTAACCCTGCGCAGGCAGAAAACCCTATTTCTATATTTTAATGTTTCAGGGACCCAAACGACGTCCAAATGACTGGAAATTTACGAGCATCATTTTTTGGAAGGAACAAGACCTGGGAGCAAAGGAAGCAAACAAGCGGAGCCCCGAGGGCCAAAAGAGGTGGGCCCACGCGGCCCCTGTACCTGGCCGCGTGGGACCCCTCCTTTTGGGCCTCGGAGCTCCGTTGTCGTCGATCTTTCCTCCACCGACTCCGTTTTGACCTAAAAACGCCTATAAAATTATCCCCGACGTTCTCTGGAAGGAGCGCCGCAGAAACACAGAAATACCGAAACAGAGACCTGGAGCTGCAGATTGGAGGGGGAAAACTCCGGCGGGGCGCTGCCGGGGTGGTCTCCATCTTCTCCAACGACTTCTCCACCGTCTCCATGATGAAGAGGGAGTAGTCCACCTTTGGACTATGGGTTTGTGGAAGTAACTTATGTATCTCTCTCTCTCGAGCTTCACTAATTAGTACCGTATGAGCTGCTGAACATGATTACGGTCATCTATGTAATACCTTTGTGGCGGATCTTTTTATGAGTTAATATATGTTTGAGATTGCAATGGTTTTGTTTCAGTTATGAAAGTAGATGCATATTATGTACCCCGTTCTTATTTACTTGTTATGATCAAGCATTTATGAGAACGTGTGAGGGGAACGTGTGCATTAGTTGGAGTAACGGGGGGTTGGCTAGTGCAGTGAACGTGAGAGAAAGTTCTGCGATCCACTTGGGTATCTCTACCTTACTTTGTTACCTCACTAGGGATAAAAAGAAATACCATGCTACCGGAGATGTGGGTGTGACCAGGGGCGTAGCCAGGCCCCAGGCCACCCTGGCCTTGGCCCGGGGCTTGAGACTAAAACGCAGGCTTATTTACCTCTACTGTAGCGTACTGTAGCATCCTGTGGCTACAGTCACCGAAGGTGGCCTGGTGCGTGCTGTGATCCTGCCTACGCTACTGGGTGTGACCATTGCCACTACTCCATGACTAGATCTAGCATGTTCTTATTTTAACTTCATGTCATGATACTTATTGCTATACTCTGAGTTATCTTAATTACCGAGGTGTTATGATTTAGTTCGCATCTTGGTGTAGTATAAGAGAGACTAATAACCAAAAGTCTCTATGTTAGGACGTGATGCCCATATAATTATAACTTGTCATTAAACTGTTGTGTTGCAATCTCATATGTCAACTCTAGTGTTCCATTGTTTACCACTATATTAAAGAGAGAGTGCATTTGTGAAACCATGAACCCCGGTCTATTTTTAATCATAGGAAACACCTTTCCAACCACTTTTCCATTTTCTGCCATTTAAAAATCCGAAAATACAAAAACACTTTTACATCTTGCATTCATCATATAAAACCCAAAAATATCATTTATCATTGCTACCACCATCCTTGCATATTTATTTACCACCATTGCATATTTATTTCTTGTTTGCATTGCATATTATCTTGATATCATTCTCACACCTTGTGCTTGACAACACTAGGTAAGGTTGAGGACCAAAACATTTACTTTGTTTTGTAGGTAACTAAAAAAAGGATAGGAAAGATAAATCTTCACTACTGATTCCCCGAGAGTTCGATATTAAACCCTCGAGTCACCCTCGTGGGGAAACACGTCTTCCACTTACTACACACTCTGCACTTGGAGTCTCAACCTAACCCGTTTACTTTTCACGCAGGTAACTACGTGAAGGGTGATAACCCACAAGTATAGGGGATCGCGTGTAGCCTTTTCGATAAGTAAGAGTGTCGAACCCAACGAGGAGCTAAAGGTAGGATAAGTATTCTCTCAAGTTCTATCAACCACTGATACAACTCTACGCACACTAAACGTTTGCATTATCTAGAAATAAAACTACGGTAGCAATACGGGTATGAGAGGTAGTTTTGCAAGATAATAAATACAAGAAAGTAAATGTTAGTGCTGCAGCAATAAAATACACTAAGTAACCATATACTAACAGTACCATGAGTGTGGAAAAGTGGTGGTAATTGTGGTGGCTTTGTCCAAGATTAATTAGTGAAGGTACTTGGTTCATTGTCTTCGATGCAGTTTTCTATGTGGGAGAGGCTAAATATACATGCACTCCACTACTTGGGATTACAAGTACTATATGATTGGATTGTTAGCAAGCATCCGCAAATACTAACAATGCATTAAGGTTTCCCCAACCATAGCCTTAAGTTCAAGGTCCTCTTACTCCCATACGTGCAACTAATCGGTTCGCGTTCTCAGGTTTCTGTCACTCCGGCAGAACTTCCCCCGCTTCGTTACAAATACTACCAACCCTAGGGTGTTTGATCCATGCGCGCACAAATATAATGGACACCAAAGGACAGCACCATATAGACATACAACTCTAATGAACCTCATGCATTCAATTAAGCAATCAAAAGACAAATAAACTACGGAAACATGATGTAAATCATAGGATAAATATTATAGCATCAAACACCATGTTTACATAGGACGGTACAGAGGTTTGTGGGAGGATGAACCACTGAATACAAGGAGGAGATGGTGATGGAGATGGCGGTGAAGACGGCGGAGAGGCAGCGCGGCGGCGCAGGGCGGCGGCGGCGCCGGCGGTGCGGGGAACTCCTTTCCCCGCCGCCGGCAAGCTTGGGGAGCGCCGCCCCTTAGCCTCCCTCCTTCATGGCTTCTTGGGAGCCCTCCCCCATGGAGATGGGATCCATGGGGGAGGCAAAAACGTGGCTTTTGGTGGCTGAAATTCGTGGGTGGAGGAGTCCTCCACGAATTAGGTTTCCTCCCTTTATATATCTTCTCGGATTTCCGTCACCCCCTTTTAGGGTTCCACCAAAACGGGCCTACAGGCCGCGTCCGAACTCCGATTGGGCTGATCTCGGGCTTAAAATCTTCGTATGGAAAATTGTGACAACTTTCGTAACAGCCAGGTCTCCATTAACGTCATCTTCGAGGGTCAAACTGGCAATCTTCGTAAAAAGTTCTCAGACAGATTTCAGGAAAGTCCCAATTCGACTCCAACAAGGTTTCCTCTTGTATTCTTGATAATTTCTACACATCAAAGAGTAAAACAAGAACATTGTGCACTTTTGCAACTATTAGTAGGTTAGTCCAAATAAATAATAAACTTAATATAAAACAAGTGCTAAAAGCATAAAAATGGCATGAAACAATCAAAAATTATAGATACGTTTTGGACGTATCAACATCCCCAAGCTTAATTCCTGCTCGTCCTCGAGTAGGTAAATGATAACAAAATAATTTTTGATTGTAAATGCTATGATCAGGTCTTTAACAATTGCATGATGTATGGATAATAAAACTTAGCAATCATGTTTCCTAATGAAAAGTATCAACGAACTAAGAGCTTATAACATGAAATTTATAAACATCAACAAGATTGTAATGACCATAATAAAGCATGATAGAGTGGTATCTCGCTTGCCCTTAATTGTGGAGCAAAACATAAATGCCAAGGCACCTCTGAAGTTCAAGTGAAGACTAGATATAGAGATATCAAAGATAAAAGCATCATGGTTATACCTCAATTAATCGTATTCTGGGACAAGCACATTACACTAAGAACGACAGCTATGCTCTCGAAGAAGTGCTCAAAGAAAGGATGGTGACTCAACATAAAAATAAAAGATTGGCCCTTCGCAGAGGGAAGCAGGGATTAACACGTGCTAGAGCTTTTTGTTTTAAAAACAGAGGTAAAAATGTTTTGAGAGGTGTTTGTTAATTGTCAACGAATGGTAGCGGGTGAGAACAGTATTCTACCTGTCAAACGGACTTTTAAGAGCGGCTCCCATGAAGGACGTTATTTCTACCAGCAAGGCAGATCATCCCTCTTTCTCTTTGGTTTACACACATTCAGGTATTTCACTGTTTGTCATTGCTTACTGATGAATCAGGGCAAAAGTGTGAAGAGAATTAATTGGTTAAAGTTGTAATTAATTGGGACTGGGCACCCCGTTGCCAGCTCTTTTTGCAAGTTATTGGATAAGCGGATGTATATGCCACTAGTCCAGGTGTAAAAGTCCATTTGACAAATAGAATAAAGAATAACCACACTAATTCCTCATGAGCTAGTAAACATTGACACAAAAAGAGAAATATTTTGAAGGTTTTAAAGGTAGCACATGCAAATTTACTTGGAATGGCTTGAAATACCATGCATAGGAATTTTTTGGTGGACTCTTTGGGATAACTTGGTTTTAAGGATTTGGATGCACGAGCAGCATTCCCGCTCAGTACAAGTGAAGGCTAGCAATAGACTGGGAAGCGACAACCACGAGAGCGATAACGGTCATAATCATGCTTGCGACAAAATAAAATTAACGGAGGCATAAAAACGATACTAAAACTCTGAGGCAAAATAGATCATCAAGGCTTAATTGACTTTTATTTTTCAGTCATAACATGTGTGAGCATGTGCCAAGTCGATTCAAGTGAATTATTCAGAGGAGGATACCACAATACCATACCATCTTATGAACAGGACAATGCATGTTGATATCAAAATAACATAATATGCACTATTAGCTAGTTGAGACTAACCATAAGAAAACATAAACTACTAAACAGTATTATTCACACATCATTTTTAAGTTTCAACAAGTAATCCATTAACCAAGTAAACATTGAAAACAGAGGATAAATAAAATATGTGACGATCCACTTATTAATGTAACTGGTGTTTGATGCTAAGATAAATAGATAATAAAATACAGCCGCTTCAAGTTTAGTTAAGTTCCTATGTTGCTCAAAAAACAAAGTTTAAAGGTTTGCAAACCGTGGGGTTATTGATGAAGAGGGATGCGGGGACATCCCCAAGCTTATGACTTTGGTAATTCTTCAATATTCCATAGTTTGGTGTTCCTTCATTCTCTGTGAAAAAACTTCAACACAAAAACTTTCCCATTCTTTTCTGCGGTTAGACATTAGTACAATAGATAATATTTCCCAAGTGCTACTATTAAACCAAATAAAATTTTGTTTTTAAGTTACAGAAAGGTTGCTTAAATGGCCAACTTATAAATGAAAGGTAAGAACCATTAAAAATCAAATGAAAACGAAAAGAGGCCACTCTTGCAACAAAAGTCAGAATCTGTCCAGAAAAACAGCAGCTGGAAAACGCAATTTTTAGGTGCACTTAAACATGCCCGAAATTTTAGCCAATTTTTGTACATGCAGAGGATTAGGTGCTACAACATCAGTAATTTTTTCGTGATTTTTAGAGCTTCCAGTAAAATATGAAAAATCGCGCAATAAGCAGTAGATACCGAAAACAGAAAATCACTTTTTACATATGTATCAACTAAGCTAAATGGATAAAACTTGGTACTTTATTTTTGATAAACTAAGAAACCAGAGGCTAAGCAAGACCTAAACATGCTAGCTACAGCAAGGAAAACTCTAAAAAAAATCAAAAGTAAAACCCAAATAAAATTAAAATAAAGAACCAAACAAAGAAGCAAAACAAAAGAAAATATTTTTGTTATTTTGAATTTATAAGTGAAAGTAAAGAAGCAATCGAAACCAAATAAGGAGCCTAATAAAACTAAAGAAGGTAAAACCAAGACATATAAAAGCAATTATAATACAAGTTAAGACAATACATATCATGTGGACGGGTAATATAGAGTATGAACGAGACAACCTCATGTTAGTTGATGAATAGGGGGATGACTCGGGCATCCCCAAGCTTAGATGATTGTATCTTCTTGAATATGTTCTTGGGATGCACCTACACATCCCCAAGCTTGAGCTCTTGCGTCTTCTTATTCATCTCATATCACCATATTGATTAGATCTTATAAGCTACATCCACATAAAACTTCACAAAACTCATTAGTAGGGTTAGTACTCATTAAATAAAATCCACTCATGTTCAAGCATTGACAAGTTTTATAATTTTACTCAACATTAGCCACTGTATATACTAAGGTGTTCATGATTTCCGTTGTCCGTCGAAAAACTAATGAAACTAACAACACCAAGTACAATATTGAATAAACAAAGAAATCTGTCAAAACTGAACAGTCCGTAAAGATGGCATTCAACGAGATAGTTAAGTAGCTCAAATCGAAAAACTTTAGTCTAATGAAAGAAAGATAATAATCTCAGGTTTATGCACAAAAATTTTCAAGTCAAAATACTATTCTGAGATTTATCACGATTTTATTTACAGAGAAGCACAAAATCTGTCTAAACAGAACAGTCAGTAAAGATCGAATTTTTCGACCTATCTACGTACCTTAAATCAGAAAAAGTTAGTCTAATGAAAGAAAGCTAATAAGCATCACTTTGCACTCAAGAAATTTCAGATCAAGATCACGTTCTGGTGATTTTAAACATTTAATACGGTGGAGCACAGAAAATCTGTTTCTGGACAGCAAAGTAAAACTATCAACTTTCAATTAACTAAAGACTATAATTAGCATTTTATTTTTATGTACAGAGGTATATACACAATATTTACAATATTTACATGTTTTTAATGAAAAGCTTCCATGGAAAGATTTGTTTTGGTTTCATAGGCATGAACACAAGTGTTCAAGGTCGACCCCCATTTAACCATTACTCATCTTTCCAATCACTTTTCTTTTTGAAAACGTTTTTAGATAACAACTACACCTAATTTTTTTTGTAATTCGCATTCCCTATCCATAGTAAGATAAAGAACAACTTAATACTGAAAATAAAAACTACTTAGAGATAAAGCAAACAAGTGCACACAAGAACATTAACCTACGCTATGGCTCCCCGGCAACGGCGCCAGAAAAGGTCTTGATAACCCACAAGTATAGGGGATCGCGTGTAGCCTTTTCGATAAGTAAGAGTGTCGAACCCAACGAGGAGCTAAAGGTAGGATAAGTATTCTCTCAAGTTCTATCAACCACTGATACAACTCTACGCACACTAAACGTTTGCATTATCTAGAAATAAAACTACGGTAGCAATACGGGTATGAGAGGTAGTTTTGCAAGATAATAAATACAAGAAAGTAAATGTTAGTGCTGCAGCAATAAAATACACTAAGTAACCATATACTAACAGTACCATGAGTGTGGAAAAGTGGTGGTAATTGTGGTGGCTTTGTCCAAGATTAATTAGTGAAGGTACTTGGTTCATTGTCTTCGATGCAGTTTTCTATGTGGGAGAGGCTAAATATACATGCACTCCACTACTTGGGATTACAAGTACTATATGATTGGATTGTTAGAAAGCATCCGCAAATACTAACAA